>JAPDEI010000049.1:0-307732 GCA_027569055.1 Aspergillus baeticus
TCTTTTTTTTTTTTTTTTTACTTTTTTTTTTTTTTTTTTTTTTTTTTCTTTTTTTTTTTCTTTTTTTTTTAATTTTTTTTTTTTTTTTTTTTTTTCTTTTTTTTTTACTTTTTTTTTTACTTTTTTTTTTACTTTTTTTTTTACTTTTTTTTTTACTTTTTTTTTTACTTTTTTTTTTATTTCTACTTTTACTAATACTACTAGCCTTTTTTTTCTTTTAAACCCTCTCTAGTAAATTAAAAGCCTCTATCTATATATAATATATATTAAAACAAGTAGTATTTCTCTATATATAGTAATAACCTAGACCAAGTACTATAACTTACTACCAGGCTTATAGTAAAAGTAATTAGCTATAATAATATTCCTATTATAAGTAAAAAGTTTATATATTACTTAATAATTTAGGCAAAACCTATAAAAATTTAAAATTTACTAAAGTTAACTAGTTATATTATCTAAGGGGTATAAAAAGACTAGCTTTTTTAACACAAGTCTTGCTATATTTAATTAGTTTATAATAAAACTCTACCTTTAGTACTTTAATACTATAGCCTCTCCTACTACTAATAAATAATATTACTAAAAGTAACTTATCCTTAGTAGTTACTTTATTCTATTACCTAAGGTTTACCCTAGTATATAAAGACTTTATTAATTATTAATTTTTAATAAGCAAGGACTAAGTATTATAGTATCTAGCCTTATTATTATCTAAGGAAGTAGACTACTATTATAAATATAGGGTACTAAAATAACCCACTTTTTAATAATAAGCTAATACAAAGCCTAATTATAACTATAAATATTAGTTATAGTACTACATGCTAAAATAGGGCTCTAAATACTATTTAATAATAATATATAATATATAAAACTAGAGCTATGCTAAAGGTGCAAGTGCTTTAAGTTAGGTATACTTTATATTCTTTTTTTAAGTACTACTCTTAGATTATCTTATAGAAACTATAACTAGCAGCTTCTCCACAAGTCTACTTTTATTTAAATAGCCTTATTCTAACCATGCCTCCAAGTATAAAGCTAATAAATACTATCCCTAGCAGGGGCTACTATAAAACTTTAACCCCTAAAGCATGGCCAGAGGCTCTACTAGCTAACCCTATAGTTATAAATATAAATATAGACACGGGCAGGGAAAGATAATAAAAAAAAAAAAGGCAAGTAAAATAAAGGAGAGAAAAGGCAGGCTATATATTAAAGGATCTATAATCTAAAGAGCAAATACTTTATTTATAAAAGGTACTATAAGTTAAAGCCAGCTACTATAAAGCATAGGACTATATAATTATAAGACTTACTTACTTACTAATTATTTATTCCTATTATTACTTTATACTAAAGGGTAACTAGAATATATATTATAAAGGTATTATATATTACCTTTCCTTGTCCCCTAAAATAGTTTTTATTTTTATTTAACTATATAGCTAACTAGCTAAATAATAATTTATCCCTAGAACTTATTTAATACTACTATATTACCTATATTAAGCGCCTTATCCCTAATCTTGCTAAGCTTATTATAAATAGGCACCTAAAACTAGATAGCTAGGTATCTATACCTTTAGGTTACTTTATTTCTATTAAATTCTTTACCAAGGCTATTATAAACTAATTTAAATATAGTAAACACATGTTTAATATATAGTATTATAAAAGGTTTAAAATAGACTACAAGGAGTAGACCTATAAAACTAGTTTATATAGTATTAAGTATTAGCTATAATATAAAAATAAAAGATCTTAGGTTAACTACTATTACTATAAAAGAGGGCTAGTAAAGCCTAGGGAGCCTATAAATAATAATTACTTTCTTATAAAGCTAGTAGCTATTTTACTAAGTTAATTATTAGTAATTATTAGTAATAAGCTATATATTAATATATAGTAATACTAGAAACAGGTAAAAAAAGGGTTAAAAATAAAAAAGGATACCCTATTTTTTTTAATACTAATAGTCTAGATTTAGTCTAAATCTAATAATTTAAAGTATTTATAGCTTTTTAGCTATATTATAGGAATAATAAAGTAAATTATAGCTCTTAAATAAACCCTAGTTTTTTTACTACTAAGACTACTACTACTAGAGATAGCCTTAGGGGCTTTAAGGGATAATTTACCCTAGAAGTAAATTATCCTAGGGAATAGATTATTTTAAAAAATAGTTTACCCTAGGGAGTAAATTACCCTAGGGGATAAATTACCTTAAGGGATAGTTTACCCTGGGGAATAAATTACCCTAGGAAGATTACCTATTAATATAAGGCTTTAGGGTCTTAGCACCTAAAAAGCTATTTTTATTATAATAAATAATCCTATTAGTCCTATTAAATAAACTAATTATTTCTAAACACAAGACTCTAGTCTAGCTTAAAAAGTAGGCCTTAAATATTATACCTATTATAAAAATAAACTATATTAAATTAAAGTTTATAAATTAAGAGTAAATATAGATTATAATCTATAGATTATAATCTATACTAGACTCCTGTCCAAGGTCTACTACCTATAAAATAAAATTATTAAGTTATTATCCTAGATTTTAAATTAAATAACTAATATTACTTATTTATAGCTAATAGCCTTAAAATATTATTTTTATTATTTATCCTAGTTTTAATCTAATAATTTTAAATTCTTTAACCCCTCCTTTATCTTAATTTCTTTTTTAAATAAATTATAATTTTTATTACCCCTAAAATACTATAAGCTAGATTAATAATACTAAAATAAGGTTAATTTTATTTTACTAAATTTTTAGTAAAAATATTAAAGAATATAAATTTTATTATTTTTATAAAATTAACCTAGGGATAATTTTAAAAGGCCTTATTATTATTATATTAGTAATCTTAACTACTTTAAACCTTTTCCTAGTAATAATTTTATTCTTTTTTATTATTATTATAAAGTTAAAACTTATTATATTAATCTTTACTATAAGGTATAGGTTAGTAGCAAGGAAAGCAAACTTGTATATATATATTTAGCTCTCCTACTTAGGCTATATTTTCTTAGAATCATTATATACGCGCTATAGGTGCATAGGCAACTCTGCTCTACATACGCTTAAGCACCATACCCATAGCCATAGTTTTGGCTTAAAACATGGTTATCACGTACACTGGGTCTGCGCGTAGACACTCTTAGTCTTCACGCCAGCAGCTACCCTGCTCATATCTTAAGGACTATAGCTCTACATATACCAGACATGGGTATATACTTTCTTTTTTCTTATATACTTATTTTCTTTATATATATCTAAGGACCATGGCTCTGCACATACCCAAAATCTATATATACTTTACTTTACTTTATATATATATTTTTTATATATAAAATTTAGGAACTATAGCTTTATATATACCTAACTTATATATATTCTTTACTTTTCCCTATACACTTATCTTCCCTACCTATAATCTAGAGAACTATAGCTTTTTTAACTCTTTTATTTTACTACTAAAATATTATTAAATTATAATAGGTAGTAATAAAAATTAACTAACTATATAATTAGGATCTAGTAATACACAAGAAGCTTTAATATATTATATATAATATACTAATACTAAATAAGTTAATACCTAGCTTATTAAAAGGGTATTTATATTTTATAATTAAATAGTATATAAAACTACTATTCTAGAATATATACCTTTTTATAAATAGTCTTATATAATAGGCCTACTCTTATCTACCCTTTACTTTTATATAGACCCTTATATAGCTACTTTCCTTATAAAAAAAACTTCTTAAAATCCTTTTTATTCTAAAAAAGTACTTCTAAGTCGCGCTTTCTAAGTCTACTTAATTTATATAAGCTAGTATATAGGATAGTCTATATATTCTAGATTAGTATATAGGAGATGCCTTTTTAGTTATAAACTATCCTAAAAGGGTCCCCTTAGGATTTATAAGAACCTCTTAGGTTAAATTATATAATAGCAAGGATCTATAAAAGCCTAGAAAAAAAGTCCTTTACTAATATTAATTTAACCTAAATATTATTATTTTATAATAATATTTAGCTATTTTTATATATATAAAAATTATACTTTTTAATTACTAGTTAGCAGTCCTCTATCTATATAATAGTTATATAACTAGCCTAGTTAGGAGCACAGGGTCTAGTATTTCTAGTACTCTATTAATAGCCCTATATACCTAACCTTACTACCTAAGTTATTAAAATCTTAGCCTATTACCTAAAGCCTCTACTTTATACCCTCTAACCTTATAGGTATTTAGACTATAAGCCTATATCTAATTAGGCCTTAGAAACCTAGTTAGATCTCCTTTATAAGCTTTAGGCTAGATTAGTTATATAGTTTATAATAATACCTTATTTTATTTTTAGCTTATTTCTAGGATAGACCTGCCTTATTTTTAAAACTTATTTTTAGCCTTCTAAGGCTAAAGGTCTATTTAATAGGGCATGCTAAAGGTAGGTATTAAATATTATTTAATAAAAACTAACTAGCAAGCGCTATAGTAAAGGTACTAATATTTTATTAATTCTAACTTTATAATATAATTAGCAAGGTAGCAGGTTATTTTATATATAATTATTTTAAGCCCTATACTTTAGTCTTAAACTTTAATTACTTAAAGCTAGCTAAGCACCCTTTTACTAGTTAATAATCTACTATAAAATAATAAAAGTTAATAATAATAGCTTGCCCTAATTTTATATTATATAAAATATTATTAGGCTAAAAGTCTTAGTAAATAACTCCTAAAATATAAATTTTAGTTTTTAATTTTAAAATCTTATACTCCAGGGCTAGCTATAACTTAAGCTTAGCTATACTTTTACTACCCTAAGCTATAAGTAATATATAGTAAATCTTCCTAGCCCTATATAAAGAATAAATTTAGGCTAGATTAATTACTTTAAAAAATATAGGAACTATAAATCCTTGCACTTTTTAAAGTAATTAATAAATAATTACTTTATAAAAGACTCCCTTCTAGTAATAAGAGGTTATTCCCTTTCTAACTATAGTATAGCCAAATTTAGTATAAGTAATTTTAAATAGTACCCTATATAACCTATACTTACTAAATAAGGTATAATTATAACTAGGGTCTTTATTTAACTAGTTCTTTAATAGCTATATAAAACACTTTATATTAATTAGGTACTACCTTTTATCCTAGCTATATTAGTATAGTGCTATATTAAGATAGTTAAAATCTAAGTTACTATTATACTAAAGGCCAAGTAAATATTACTATATATAAAATAGTACTATATATTACTAATACTAGCTACTATAGGTATCTTAAGCAGGCAGGTAAGTTAACTACTATATAGGTAAAGATAATATAACCTAGCTAATACCTTACTTCTATTCTAGTATTCCTAGATTTATATTAGGATCTAGTAAGTCTCTCCTTTAGGCACTATTAACTATATTTAATAGTAAATAACCTAGTTAAGACCAAGTAAAGATTTAATAACTACTTTTTATAGGAAAATTAAAAAAAAATAAGAGTAAATATTTAAAACTAGTATATTTAAAACTCCTAGCCTAGGAACCTATATATCTAGAATTTAAAGGTATTTATTAAAGCTTTTTTTTAAAAATTTAGGCATAGGTATAGTTAAAGCTTATTTTTTAAGTATATAATCCTGCCCAAGCCCTATTTTACTATTTTTAATCCTATAGGGGTAAAGTAAAGCTTATTAAGTAAAGGTATAATACCCTTATAATAGTAATATTTAGTTACTAGAAACTCTAGTTATTCTTTACCCTTATATTTATATTAGGTTTATAAGGATAATAAAAAAGTATACTTAGATTATTATAGGGGATATAAAAAAAAACCTAGGCAAGCCTATTAGTAATATAAAAATTTTTAACCCCCTTTTAAAGTATTATATAATATTCCTAGGTTAATACTAATCTAATTAGCTACTTTATATTATACCTTAACTTTTTTACCTTATTTACTAGAATAATATCTAGCTTTATAACTATTTCCTAGAAGTTTATTAACTAAAGCCTTACTTAAAAATTTTTAATAAATAGCTTATATAGTAGCTTATACTTAATAATAATAAAAAGGGTAATAGTATTATTATTAACCTAATAAATATAGAATTAGTCTAGTTAGGATTAGGGTAGGATAAAAGGCTCTTCCTTAAAGGAATTAACTTTATTAAGGGTATTTATATAATTATTAAACTATACTCTATTCCCTAGCCTAAATTTTTAATAAGCTTTAGGGATCTTATATAATTCTATAATTATATTATAAATATAATCTTCTACTATAAACTATTTATAACTTTTTAAATCTTACTTACTACTTAGTAATTAGTAACTAAATTATTAGCTAATATCCTTTAGTATAACTAGAAATAAAAATAACTATAATATATCTTACCTTATTAGCTATAGGTAGCTATAAACTATATTATAAATTATTTATTATTTAGTTATATAGTCCTCCTATAAATAAAGCCTTATTAAATAATATTTTTTAGTTAGTAGCAGTATTATTTCTTATATAAATTAAAATAGTAATTTAACTTTTAAGGGTTTTAAAAAAAGGGCATAGTAGGTATAAATAAACTCCCTAAAGGTTATAGGTTAGTTATAGTATTTTTTCTATTTATATTAATCTTTTATAGCTTTCTAAAGTTCTTTTTTTTATTTTTAATATTCTTTTTCCTATTTTTATAGTTCTACCTTCTTTAAAAAAAAAGCTTTATAATTAAGTAAACTAGTACTAGATATATTTACCCTTTATTTCTAAAGGTAATAATAAAAAAAATAAAAGCTAAAAACTTACAGGGAGGGGCTAAGGGTAAAATAATAGCTTAATTCTAAAAGGCATTATAGCATGGGCTAAGAAGTACTAGATAACTTCTACCTAGGACATCCAGGCATTAGTTAGTAAAATCTCTAACCAATAGATATTTAAGAATATAGTATAGCAGCTAGGTACATACTAGCCAATAAAAATATTAGTCTAATAATAGGAAAGGTAAACTATTAGTAATTAATAAAAGGAAAAAAGTAAAAAGGCAAAAGTACTCTACTATAAGATTATAAAGCTAGCCTACTTACCTACTTAGTTATATATAAATATCCTTACTTAGCACTTACTCAAGGCATGTTATTATATAGTTTATATATAATATAGTAACTTAAAGCCCAGCTCTAGTTATATTAATTTCTAAAAAAATTACTATAATATTAGTAGGTAGTTATAACTTAATATTACTATATATACCTTTCCTTTTATAGTTAGGCTAAAAGCAAAATAACTAGTATTAACACTATACTAATAAAAGGGGGGTTAAAGTCTTTTTAATAGCCTTTAATATTATTTATATTAGTATTAACCTAGTATCTATAAAAATAAAGGGAGGAGCTATACTATTAAAATTTAAGTTCTATAAAGGTTACTTTTATAATATACTTTTAAAAATAGTAGTAGTTATATAGTTATAAATATTTTAAAAACTATCCTTACTAAAAACCTAATATAATTATTCTAATTAATTTTATAGCTTATTATTTATCTAGAAAGTAATTTAATAGTATATTATTTACTCTAGAATAAGTTACTACCCTATAATAACTTTAGCTTTTATAAATTTTAAAATAAATAAAACTATTTAGCTAAGTTACTATTTTTATAACTCCCCTAATTTTATACTATATTTTTTTAATTAAAATTAAAATCTTCTAAAGGAAAAAGGATTAATAAAAATTAAAAAAAATAGTAATTTAAATTAAAGGCTTTTAGTATAATAATATTTTATAGTAATAAAAAGCTTAGTTAGGTATTAATTATTAACTTTTATTATTATTATTAAAATCTTAGCTAATTTTATAGTAATAATAAGCTATAAAATAATAACTATATTAGCCAGAGGCAGGAGATCTAAAATATTTTTAAGTATAAAGTAATTCCACCCTATATCTATATAAATTAGTTAGTATTTCTACCTATTATTATTTTTAATACCTAATTTTCTACTATACTAGATAGCCTTAAAAGAGATATAATTCTATTTATATTAGTAACTATAAATAGATTATCTAATTCTAGTAATTAAACTTAACTTTTATATAATACTATAAATTATTTAAAAATATTAATTTAACTATAAAGCTTTAGGGCTAATAATAAGGAGTATTATATATATAAAAAAAATATTATAATAAAAGCTAAACTATCTAATAATAGTAAGAATAAAATTATTATTTATATTAGTTTTCTAGGTATACTACTAAATATATATTTATTAGCTACTAAACTTTTTTAAAATTTTCTAATTTAATTTTATAGCTAACTTTAAATATTTATAGCTTACTTAGCTTTTATTTACCTTAATAAAAAAATATATAACTACTATAATATTTTTAATCTAGTTTATATAAGCAAGTAAAAAGTATAAAAAAATAATCTAAAACCTACCTTTTATCTATTAAAAGCTAAAAATTTTAATTATTAAAAATTATACTTATTAATTATAGCAGGTCCTTAGACTATACAAGCTTTATTTAAAAAAGTTTTTTATAAATTATAGCAAGATTCCCTACTTAATTTTTTATATTTAATAGTTAAATAGATTTAACTAAGGATTATATTATTAAAATAAATACCCTAATTTAAAGTTAAAAAAAAAATCCCTTAATAATATTCTAGTTTTTAAAGGAAAATAGTTACTAGGAGATTATAAGTATTATAATAAGCTATATACTACTTTATAAATATATTTACTTTATTTAAAAAAAGCATAGTATTAAAGTATTTAGTAATCTTAAATATTACTTTAAATTATTACTTAAGTATATTAGGATCTTTATAAATATTAAGTTTACCTATAAATATCTAGGAGAGTTAGGGAGACTATAATTAATACTATAATAGGTTCCTACTAAATAAAAAGGCAGCTTAAAATATTCTAAGGTTACTTTAACTATAAATATCTTTTTAATACTAGGTAGGCTACTAGCACAGGTTAATATAAAAGCCTTAATATAATTTAAAAAAAATACTAATATACTTTAAAAGGATACTAAGTTCTTAACCTTTCCTATTAATTATATTATTAAATAATAGTATTAATATTAGGCCTAGGTAGGTTTTTACTATAAATAAAATAAGTATCTAAGTTTATAAAGGGATCTATAGGTAGTTAAATAATTTAGGTAACTAATTTATATTCCTAATAGTATTAATTATATATTTTACTAGAATTATATTAGTTAGGTGCTAAAATATTATTACTTTTTTTATATATAAAAATTTTTTTTTTTAAAACTAAAATAGTAAACACTTAGGCAGGTAACTAAAAAATTAAACTTATATAAATTTTATACCTCTATACTATCTCCTTATATTTTTTTTTATTACTTATAATCCTCTATAAATATTATACCTAGGTTAAATACTATAATTTTATTATTACTTTTAACCCTAAGATTATAAAATAATAGTTAAGAGTAGTTTAGTAGTATTTTATAAAAAAATACTATATTTATTACTACTTAACTATTAATATTAACTTTAATTACCTTTCCCTTACTTATAAAAAATATACTACTATTTTTATAATACTAAATATATAAGCTAGCTAAATCCTAAAACTTTTAACCTTTTTTAATTAAATCTTTTTAAATATCCTAGTATCTTAAATAGTAGTAAAAAGGGAAGGCTTTAAAAATCTTAATTAGCTTTAAACCCTAGAATTTTAGTATATATAAAAAGATTCTAGCCTTGCTAAACTTAACTCTATTATAATTAAAAAATTAGTATTTAAAATTAAACTATATTTTATTATTATATATTACCTCTTCCCCTATATTAAATATAATATAATATAGCTCTTTTATATTAAAGTATATTATAAAAATATAAAAACCTAGTTTAAAAAGTGCCTAGAAAAGGTTATAAGTAATATAGCCATACTATAATATTAACTTAAAATACTATATAGTAAAAAAATATACTTATTTAAGGTAGTTAATAAGCAAGCAAAGGTACTACTATAAAAATATAAAGTTTATACTATTTATATTTTTTATATAGTTATTAAGCTCTAGAAAAAAATAAAAAAAAATATTTTACTTAATTTAAATATAATTAATAGTCTTTTAAAAATAATCCTTTTTTTTTAGTTATTAATAGTTTTCCCTTTATTAGGCTAATAGCTTTAATATTATATAAAACTTCCTATAAAATATTATACAGGCCTTTAGATTTAATATTTATATAAGTTATAACTTTATTAAAGTTTTACTCTAATTATATAATTAGTATTACTTTAGCTTACTAGGTAAAAATATTATATACTAATATATTTATAAATAATAAATATATATTTAATATAGTTATCTAGACTATTACTAGTCTTTACTAGCTTTTTAATTTTATATTTACTTATATTTTTATTCTAGCTATATTACTATTAGCTAGTTTACTAAAAAGTAATAAAAAGGGAATCTAGGGCCTTATATTTCTATAACTATTTTAAATTAGGGTATTAAAGCCTACTTTTTATATTTATTATTAATAAGTTTCTCTAGTATACTTAGCTTGTTTTTTATTCTAAAGCTTTTTAAAACTATTTAAAAAATATCCTAGATAACTTCTAACTTAATATTTATAAAAGTTATAGCCTTACTAGATATTTTATTTATATATACTATTAATTATCTTATTCTAAGCTATATTAGGTGCTTCCTACTAATATAATTATAATTAACTAAAATATATTCCTCTAGGTTACTATCTTTTTTCTTAGTTTTTATTAATTTAGTAGATCTATTCTTAGATCTATTTTTATTTAACCTAATTACCTGTTAGTAACTTTAAAATATAATATATAAAGTAAGTACTATATATAATTTTATATTCTAGTTTAAAGGTTAAAACTCTTTCCTAGCCCTAATTATCCTTAACTAGAACACTTTCTATACCTATAAAAGTTAATTAAGGTCTATAATCTAGTATATTTTAGAGGAGGACTTTTATTTAATACTCTTAAGTATTAAATATACCAGGGGAGTCCTTAAAGTTAGTATAATTAAATTAATATCTAGTCTTAATAGTATCTACTAACTATTTCTCTAGTTTATTAGTATTAAGTAGTAGTATAAAGGGTCTAAAAATAATTAAAGTGGTTAGCAGCCTACTAGGCTATATTTAGGGGATTAAAAGGAATATATTAATATTATAGTAAGTAGCAACTATCTTAAATAATTTACTAATTATTAGTAATAAGGCAGCTTAGAATAGATTAGTATAATATTAAATAAAAGCTTAAATATAAATAAGAATAAAAAAAGCTAAATTTCTAAGAAAATATAAATCCTTTTATATCCATAGTAAAGTAAAATAAGAATATAAATTACCCCTTACCTTACTCCCCTATCCCTATTACTATTTTTTAGACTAGCAGGGGTATATACTAATATACTACTAGATATATAGCTATAGTCTAGAATTATAGGATATAAATTTAATAATATTATACTATAAAATATAATAAAGGGCTTAAGTATATTATATTATACAGGCCCTTCTAACTAGCTATACTAAAATAACTTTATTATTTTATATTAAGGGTTATAATTAATTAAATAAAAAAGTTATATTAATTTTTATTTTATATTTAACTTTTATTAACCTAACTCTCCTAGACCTAGTTTTTATAAACTTAACTTTTTTAAACCTAACTTTTTTAAACCTAACTTTTTAAATTTAAATTTAGTAATTAGTTTTATTTTTAGTTAGTAAAAAAATAATATTATACTAGGTTTATTACTATAGTATATTTTTTATATCTTATATTTTATATAAAACTAAATATACTTTATATAAGGTTTCTTCCTTCTTCCCTTACTAATTTATAAAGTAACTATACTTTACTTATTTATATATAACTATAATAGTTTAGTTCTTAATAGTATATAACACCCTATTAAAAAATTTACTTTACTATTATATTATTTCTAGCCTAAGGGTATTAATACCTAATAAGGTTACTAACTAAATTATATACCCCTTAGTTACCCCTTCCCCTACCTTTAAGTCCTATTAAATTCTTTTAAACTATTAATATTAAGTTTTATTAAACTATTCTACTACCTATTTATATATTTATACTTATATAATACAAGGTATAATTTCTAAATATAGCTTATATAACTAATAATTAGACTAATAATCTCTAGTAAGGCTTTAGACAAGTACTCCTATAAACTATTATAATAAGAAGCAAAGACTACCTAGTATATTACCTTTAAGTAAATCTAATTTATAGTACTAAGGCACTAGTAGGTATTATAATAGAAAATACTCTTTTCTAATAATAACTAATTAAAAAATCTTACTAAATATATATTACTAGAAATAATTAACTCTACTCCTATTAATAGGGAACTCCTTTATTAAGATTATAAAAAAGTTATTTTTTTTAAAGCAGGCTATAAGATTTAAAATACTAAAAAAAGTAATAGCTTAATAAAGCTCCTAACAGGTATCTTTATAATAATATATAAAGGCTATTACTTTATTAGTTAAATAATATCTTTACTATAGTTATATTATAGGCTATTTAAAGCTTAATATAGTAAAATAGCTTTATTTTTATATATTTTATTATATTTATATATTTAATTTTTTTTTCCTATTTTTACAAGTTACTTTCCTTAATAATATTAGTAATAGTATTACTAAAAATTTTTTAAATATAGGTAGTCCTAATATCTTGCTATAAATTATATAGTAATAGTAATATATTATCTAGTCCTAGATCTAACTAGATAATTATATTACTATTATCCTAACCCCTAGGGAATCTTAATCTTATATAATCTATTATTTCTAGGTCTATTATATATAAAGAGACTTGGCAGATAGTATTTATAACTAGTAATAGTAATACCTTATTAATATTCTTTTAGTATACTATAGGGAACTTAAAGGCACCAGGCTATTTAGCTATTATATTAAGTTTAGAATCTAGTAATATTTATAAAAAAATAATTAGTAAATATAAGTAACACTTTTTCTTAGCTAATTTTATCTATACTATTATTTATTTACTTACTAAATTTAATAGACTTTAATTATAGGGAGATATTATATAATATAAAGGAAGCTATATAAACCTTATAAAATAGTTTCCCCTTATATTTTATTAATAAATACTTTAGTCTTATAAAGATTTCTAAATAATTAAGGCACAAGATCCCTATTATTATTATATATACCTAGATATCTATTACTTTAAAATAATAAATTATAAATTTAAGGCATCTCTTTTTAAAACTAATAGAGTAAAAAGCCAGCTTATCCAAGCTTAGCTTCTAGATTTCTAGATTAAAAGTACTACCAGGGGTACTATTATTAATATAATATATAAATATATTATACTTTAACAGGGTATTTAACTTTAATAAATATATTACTATAAAATAGCTCCTAGCATGCTAGAGCCCTTTAATAATCTTTAGCTACTTATTTAGTATCTTTAACTTATTTTTTATATTAGTAGATAATTCTAGATTATTATAAAGGTTAAAATTATAAATTATACTAGCTAGGTTATATAAAATTAAAAAAGGGAAACTAGTAAATATACTAATAGTTAAAAAAAATTAGTTTTAAAAAAGTTAGGTTTTAAAAAATTAGGCTTGCTTAATAAACTAAATTAGCCTACTTAAATCTTATTAAATATAAGGTTATAAGTTATAAGCTATAAGTTATAAATATAGATTATATTACTTAAAATAATACCTAATTATTTTTTTATTTAAATATAAAAAAAAAGGTCTTATTTATTCTAGATATTTTACTTCCTAAAATTAGCTTAAAAGTAGCCACTAGTATAAAGTCTATTTTTACCTTTACCTCCCTATCTAACTATAACCCCACTTTAATAGTAATTAGATTTTTTAACCTCTAAGGCTAGTAAACTTTACCTTAAGTTAAATATTAAATATAGGGATTTAAACTTCCTAATATTAATAGTAATAAAGGCTATTATTTACTATCTAGAAATATAATCTTCTAAAAGTAATATTAGCTAACAGGCACGTGGCTATACTAACTTATCTACCTTATTTAGCTTTACAGGGATCTCTAGTGGCTTATTATTTCTATATTATTTATATATTAGGGCAGTAGCTTTACTAATTAAAGATATAAATATATTCTTAGTATATAACCAAAAAATTAAGACCTTGTCCCCTATAACTATATAGTAATATAACTTATACCTTAATCCTAATTAAATAGTTATTAGCTTTAGCCTAATATATATAAATTAAGTAAAAAAGGGAAAATAAAAATTAATTAAAATATATATTTAGCTATATACTTGCTTATATATATTATTACTATATTAGCTTTTACTTTTCTATGTATAACTAGAATATTTATTTTAATAATCTAAGATTTCTAGAGCTTAGTTTCTAGTATATATTTTTATAATTTATACTATATATTTACTATTAATAAGTACCTTTTTTAGGCTAGCTAACTAAATATTCTTTTTTTATTATATATTAAGTTTATTTTTAAACCTAGGAAAAGATACTTAAAACTAAGATAGGGGTAATTTACTAATATAATATAAGAAAAATTATAGTTTACTAAAATAGCAGCACAGCCACTCTAGAAATAATATATAAATATAAAAATACTTAATAAAAATATAGCTTAGTTTATTTAATTTTATAAGTATTAAAAATAATAATAATACTATTATTAAATAGGCCTGTTATAGTTTACTTAGCCCTAAAATATATTATTCTATAAATTTTAAAACTTATTTAGCCTATTCTATATTTTTTATAACTAGTTAAAATCTACCTAAAACCTACTAATATAGAATCTAGCACAAGGGTAAGAGGTTAGTAATATTAATAGGGAGGCAAGAGAAGGTCTATATTAGTAATTAGTTAAGTTTTAAAATATTTATTAGGGGGGCTTATATTATTAAGTACTAGGGACTTATATACTATACTAGAAGTAAGTAAATAAAAAAGGCTTAGAGATATAGTTATATCTATACTTTAAATAATTTATTTTAGAAAGTAAGATAGCTTTCTATAGCTTTATAATATATTAATAAACTACTAGGCTATAGACTTAAGGTAAAAGGGAAATACTAATACTAATAATACTAACTTATATAAGATAAATACAGGGTATAATTTATATAAGCCTTAAGCTAGAATATAATCAGATAATTAAAGCTATATAAATTTATATAACACTATATACCTTTTATAGTTTAATTATATACTTCTATACACTCACAGAAGTAACTTCTATATAAGCTTAGTTAAATAATACTTAAATAAGTTACTATTAAGTTCTTACCTAGTACTTTATATTCTAGATAGACTACCCTCCTAGAGCCTTTAGTAATAAAATAAGCCTAAAATAAAAAAGCCTAGCTTAAAATTAATATTTATAGCTTTATATATACTATATAAAGTTAATAGCTACTTATAAGGTAAAAAGCCTAATAAGTATATAAGGGATTTAACCCTTTATTTAATAATAGTTAGCTACTTTAATAAGCAAGGGGCTTTTACTTAAAAATTTTTTTTTTATTTTTTCCTTTTAACCCTTAGTTAAAATATCTTTTATAATATTTAACCTTCTATACTATTTATAATAGGTAAACTACTTAAAAAAAGTTATATTACATGCAGGTAAACACTTAATAAAAAAAAGCAGTACTATTATACAAGTTACCTTAAACTCTTCTATAGTATATCTATACAGGGTATATAGTCTATTAGATTAAATATAATTCTAAAAGACTAGCCAGACAAGGGTTTAAAAATAAAAGTTAAAGTTAAAATATTAAATTATATAATAACCTATACTAATATTCCTATATTAAAAGTTTTATATAACTAGGTTAATTAAGATAGGCAGTACTTTATTTTAAATAAATATATAGGGGGTTAGACACTAGAGAAGGCATAGAATTTTTTATTAAAATCTTAAAAATTAAATATTATAAATTAAATTATAAAAGTGCAAAAATAGCTTTAATCTATTATATTAACTTCTATTTAATATATTAATTAAAGCCTATACTATCCAGGTTTATTATTTTTTAATTTTAAGCCCTATAAACTATTTTACTTAAACTAAAAGCTCTAAAATATACTAGCTATTAACCTTTACCACCTCCCTAAGTAAGTTTTAGGAAACTTAAAAAAGCGCCTACTAAAATATAAACCCTATATACTTACTTATTACAATCTTAATTTAAAAAATATTATAGTCTAAAATAAAAAGGTTATTAGCATACTTAACTAGGAATATACCACCTTTTTTCTTATTTAGTATAAGTATATTTTAGCCTCTTTTAGATTTATAGATATAAATATTAAATAGAAAAGGTTACTTTAGGAGTGTTTATAAGTATATAATAAGGCATATAAAAATACTAAGGCTTTCTAGATAGATATATATAATTTAAGGTAGTACCTAAACCTAAATAAAAAAGGTTAAAAAACCTTAAAAAGGTTATCCTAGATAATTTTAATCTAGTAAAAATACTTTTTTAAAAATAAGATTTTTTCCTAGAAGTTCTAGTAATTATATCTAGATAAATAGGATTACTTATAAGCAAGAGCCTTGGGTAGTATAATATAATAAAGTATATAAACCTTTAATAAATAAATAAATAATACTATCTTTATAAAGGCTGCTAAGCACCCCTAATAGTATATAAAGGGCCTTTTTTAATTATTACACAGGAATAGGGTTGCTATGGTTAATATACTATACTACTATATTATATAGTATAATTACAGGGTTACAGGCAGGAGTATAGGCATAGGTATATATAAAAATAAGGTTTTAGGGGTAATAGAAGGTTTATTATATATTATTATTTAATTTACTAGTTACTCTGGCAGGTTATTATCTAGGATATTTTTAAGGTTATAACCCACCTCCCAAGCTTCTAGCTATTCTATTAACCTTTTTAGGGGACTAGGTTAATCTAGAAATACTTTATAAAAGTTCTAGATCTTATATAAAGTACCCTTAAACCCTTATACTAGATACTAGAGCAGATTAAACTTATATCTTTTTTAATAAGCCTAATATTATAGCTTTCCTTTCTAGACCTATAATACTAAAATTTACTTTACTTTCTATTTTTACTTATTAATAAGGTTAAAGGTAACTATTATATAAATATTATTTTTTAAGGGAAGTCTCCCTATTTTAGATCCTTAAATATTTTCTAACCTATATGTGGATAAAAGGGCTATTAAGTGGCGTGGCTTATTAAAAAAAAAATAAAATTATAGTATATTAAACTTATTTAGTAAATTTAGCTTAAAAAAGAAAAAAAATAAGGTCCTTAATATATAAGTTTTAATAGTAAGAATAGCATACCTAAAAATATTTTAACTATAGTAAAACTTTACTAACTATATAAATACTAAGCTATATAATATCTTCCCTAAAGGTCTAGAAAATATATAGTTAGTTACTTTTCCTATAGGTTAAGGAGCACACTTATATTTTTTTATAGGATATAGGTTCTCTTCCTAGTTAAAGTAGCCAGGATAGTAGTTATAAAAAACTATATTAAACCCTAGTTAGTAATTATAGCATAGCTAATTTCTCTATTTAATAATTCTTGCCTAGGTAACTTTAAAGGACTTTTACTAGGGCAGCTTTATAATTATAAATAAGGTTTCTAGACTAGGGGAAATACCCACTACCTAGAAAGAATATATTAGACTTTTTTAATAAACTAATATATTCTTTAGCTTTACTAAAAAGGAATTACCTAAGTCTAAATAAAGTTAGTCTTCTAGGGCAGAGTTAGCCACACTAATTAAAGGTAGTTATTAATTATTTAAAAGTAGGTCTTCCTTACTTAAGGCTAGTATTAAAATATTTTATTTTAGCTATAGTAGGCTATTACCTAAAATAACCTAATTAGCTTCTTACTCTCTAAAAGGCTTATTAATAATATTATTATATAGTACATGGCTTAATAGGGTCCTGTACTTAGTTATACTATAGTTATTATAATATAGACTACTTAAATAGCACCTACTACTTATACTAGGCTTGTTATATAAGCCGCAAGGCTATATATTTATAAAAGTTAATTAGAATATTATATAAATTAGGTATATAAATTAAAAGCCCTTACCCAGGGGTTAATCCCACTCCTATATATTTAAAAATAAAGGGCATATATAACTATTAGGTTCTATAGGTATTTTAACCCTTTCTTAGCCTATTATACTTCTAAAAGGGCCTGGCAGGTCTATTATTTTTAGGGAGATAAAAAAAAAGGGAAATAAAGTCAGGGCTATAGTATAAATATTAGTAAATTACTAAATATAAAATACTAATACCCAGGGGTTATAATATATAAAGTATAAAGGTATTAAAAGTTTTATTACTAGTTTCTCCCTAGGTAAGTTTACTAACTATATAGGAACTAGTTACTAGTAATACTATATTTATACACCTAGCTAACTTAATATTAAATAAATTTAATAACTTAGGATTATAGGAAGAATCCTACCTATAAAAATAGTTAAAAAGTAGGGTATTATTACCACAAGGGAGGGCTTTGTGGGCGGCTATATATAAAAGAATAGAAAGGGGGGGCAGGATTAGTAGGATAAAAAAAGCTAATTTTAATAGTAGTAATTTTAAGGGCTAGGGCTAGTAGAACTTAATATTATTTAGATCTACTAAAGCCCTTCTAGGCGCCAGCTAGGTTATTATAATAAAGAATAAATTTAAAAAAGTAATTAAAAATAATTAAAAAGATAATAGCTTGCTTAGATTTTAGTATAGAAATAAATAGGGCCAGCTTTATAGCTAAGCTAATAGGCGTCTAAACAAGGTCTTAAGATAGCTAGGTAATAAATAGAACTCTAGTAGATCTATAGATAATCTATTAGATTCTAATATAATCCAAAATCACCTGTTATATATAGTAAATGCTAAAATATTACCTCTAATAAGCTCTTCTAACAGCGCCTTAAGATCTAGAGTCTATATAGATCTCTTAGTTCCAGAGCCAGGGGTCCCACAGTCAGCTGCGCGGTGTAATATTAACCAGTAGATACTATACAAGGCAGTGCCTGTTAGTTAAATATATTATTAGTATTAAAAATAAATAGGCTGTCTACCTTAGGGGGGAATATACTATAAAAAATAATCTACTTATATACCCTTTTGCCACTATATAAGGCATACTTATAATAGCTTGGAACCCCTAAGGCATTTATTTAATTAGCTATAATATAACAACCTTTAGTAAGGTGTATTAAAAGGTTCTATTAGTATTAAGGATAGATCACCTATATACCTTAGTAAAGGGGATAATCTACAGGAAATAACCCTGCTATTATAATATAAGGTATAGTTATAATAGCTTAGAGCCCCTAAGGCATTTTTTTAATTAGTAGTAATATATTAACCTTTTATAAGGTATATTAAGGGGTTCTATTATAACCTAACTATCTAGATAGCCATTCTATAGAATAATAGGCTAGAGGGAAATATATCTAGGGGGTTCCTAAGGCTTATTCCTCTAGCTACTAAAGTTAAAGTTTATAAAAAGGGAAAAAAAAAATATCTTTAAGGTAGAGTAGTATAGTTAAAGGTATTAAAAAGTTATTTAAGGGGCTATAAATTATAGCAGAAATATAGCCTGGTTAAATTATTTCTTAATAAATATATAAAACCTTTACCACCTTCTTTTCTCTCTAGGTAGTAATATCTCTCCCTATACCCCCTAGGATCCTTATCTAGAAGGCAACACATGCTAAGTACTAGAAAAGTAGTTTATAGCTTTAAAAAAGCAAGTCAGGGAGTAGCTATTATACTAAGGGGTAGAGATATTAGGTTATATAATAGTTAGAGATTTCCAGACAGGCTAAAGGCAATACAGCTATTAGTCCAAGATTAGTATTTTATTATAATATAGGGGCAGAAAGGGGCCAGTATTACACAGGAAAGAATAAGGAGTTATTATTAAGTAATATACTTAATACTTTTATAGTTATAGCAGTCCAACAACAGGGCAGTGGATAATAGTAGTTCCTGTTCAGGGATGGCGTAACACACTAAACTAGATCAGGCCATGCTAAGCCAGACAGGGCGCGGTCCTGGCAGCGGCTAGACCACAACAGGCGGGCAGCCAGAACCGGCGACGGCGGCCCAAATGGAAATTCTCCTACAAGTAATATATTAATTAATTTATATTCCATATAATACCCTTGTATAATCTACTTAAAAAGGGGAGAATATTTAAGTAGATAAACAAGTAGCAGAAACCCTTTAATATAATAAAAAATATAATTATAACTATACTAATCATGCTATTATATAATCCTAGAAAACTAATAATACTTAAACTAGATATATTTAATTAAGCTATTAGAGTATAAATAACTTAGCCTGGACTAAATAAAAAGCTATTACTAGTAGGGTTTTAGTTAAAAAAACTTATTAAAGCTAAGGTTAACTATAATATCTATAACAAGAAATTACTAGCTATAGTAGCAGTATTTAAGCACTAGAAAGTCTATTTATAAAGAATATAGTTTTCTATACTTATAAAATTAGATTACAAGAACCTAACCTACTTTATAATAACTAAAAAGTTAATAAAAAGGCAGGCTAGATAAATAGAATTACTATTATAATATAACTATAAAATAAAGTACTATAAAAAAAGTAAAAATAACTAAGCTAATATACTTAGCTAAAGGCTAGACTATATAAAAAAAATAAAAGAAACTAAACTAGTAATCTTAAAAATAAATAAGGATAGGATACTTAGTAATAACCCTATAATCCTTATAATAATAATTAAAATCTTAGGAACCATGCTAGATTATATTAAAAAAGTTATAAAAAAAAATAGGCTTATATAAAAAATCCTTAAAATAATATTAAATACTTTAAAAAAAAATAGTATTTTTATTATAAAAGGACTTGTCTATATACTACTAGTACTTATTATAAAAGTAATTAAGGAATACTATAATATACTAATTTATAAATACTATAGTATTAATAAGATATATAAAAGAATTAAGTAAAACTACTTCTTTCCTAGTATAAAAAAAAAATTAAGAAATACCTTAATAATTATAAGACTTATTTAAGGGACAAGCTATCTTAATATATACTATATAGGAAGCTTTAAAACCCTAAAGTTCCCTAGAAGCTATAGGAATAGATTATAGTTAACTTTATTAAACTACTACCTATAATAAATAAATAAAATAACTATCTAGCAGTAATAATAGATAGACTAATAAAATATATTTACTTAGTACTAATAAGAATAATAATTATAGCTAGGGATATAGCAGACACCTTTATAAATATAGTTATAATAAACCACAGAGTTCTAAAATATATTATATTTAATAAAAACAAGCTTTTTATATCTAAGTTTTAGAAATTAGTTACTAATTAATTAGGAATTTAGTTAAAAATAACTACTATATATAAACTATAGTTAAATAAATAAACTAAAAAAGTTAACTAAATAATTAAGTAATACCTATAATACTATATAAACTATATATAAGATAACTAGGCAGACCAGCTACTAATAGCATAGTTTACCTATAATAACTTAATTTATAGTATAATAGGAATAATACCTTTTAAAGCTAACTATAGTTATTACCTAAGTATCTATAGTAAACTAATTAACTATAAATCTATTATAAAGGAAGCTAATAACTTTATTAAAAAACTTAAAAGTATTTAAATATAACTTACCCAAGAACTTAAGTTTATTAATTTAAAAATAAAAACTTACTATAATAAGCACTAAACCAAGCCACTAGAATTTAAAAGGGGGGGGAAAGTATTTTTACTTTATAAAAATATTAAAATAAAGTAACTAAGTTAGAAACTAGACTATATTTATCTAGGACCTTTTAAAATTAAGGAAAAATTAGGACTAGTTAATTATTATTTAAAACTACCTAAATTAATAAAAAAAATATACCTAATATTTTATATTTTATTATTAAAACCTATACTAATAAACACTAAACTTGCTAAAAATATTAAAATTAAAAGTAAAAAAGAACAGGAATATAAAGTTAAGAAAATCCTAGACTTAAAAAAGGTTAGTAATTAGGTATAATATCTAGTTAAATAAAAGGGATATAATACCTTAGAAAATACATGGGAACCTATTAAGAACCTAATAGGTTACCCTTAGAAGGTCTAGGAGTACCACCAGGGACTCCTAAAGCAGAAAAATTAATATTCTACTAGAATAATAATAGAGAACTAATCATCTAAATTAGACTAGGACTATCTAATATTATAGCTAGCTAAATAACTATAGCTTTATACTTATTAGCTAGATACTTAAGTTTATAGAAATCCTTGGTAGTTAGAGGATCCACCTTATCCAACTATTTAAAGATAGACAAGTTATAATCTAATATCTTAACACCACGCTCCTTTAAATATTAATATTATTTAAACAAACAGGCCACTTTTATAGCTACACAAGCCTGCTCAGCCAGAGCAGAGGATAGCTTATCCTCCACCTTTTTTTAATTACAATATAAATCACTCCACTTCCAGTTACTATGGAACCTTTTCTTATATTTCCGCCCAAGGCGAGTGCAGGTGGCACAGTTTTAACTCTTTAAATCTATAATATATAGGCAACCACAAAGGAGACAGCGCTCGCAAGGAAACTTAACCTTAGAACTATTTTTAAGTATCTTATTAGCCTAAGAGGTAAATTAGTAATAATAGTTATAGATAACAGGCTTAGTAGTACAAGATATAATAAGCTATCTAGAAAAGAATTAAGAAGAAAGAAGGGAACTTACCCAGAAGGCGCGGGGATCTACAGGTACTTATATTTTTAGGATTAAAAGCTAAAAGAGGGGGGGATAATATTATAAACCTACCCAGGGCAGTTCACAACAGCAGAAACAAGCCACAAGAAAGCCACATATCATCCACGCCTGCGACGCCTGTGACGCCCAGCAAAAACCCTCCAGGATTCAGCCCCTAGGCCACGTGATAACTACCCCAGGAACTACCATCAGGGGTAGTTAGGAAGGTAGTTAGGAAGGGAGGAACTACTATAAAAACTACTATCAGGGTAGTCAAGATAGTAGTTATACACAAAGAATATATAAGGATATTTATTACCCACTATATCTAGTTCTACTTTATTCTTTATAATTAATAAAGTTGTTATTCCTAGAGTTACCTTTACTACCAGAGACACTATTATAATATACTTTGTTAGCACTTAACTCCACAGGCTTCTCTATATATAGTAAAGGCTAGCCTCCTTACCATTCTATCTAAACCCAACCCAACCATAACTAGTCTTTATACTAGTTAGATATTAAGCAATTATCCTTGCGAGGACCAGGTAAGTTAATCTGAATTATCAGGGTTTAGGTCAAACGCGGTTCGAAGGTTAGGAAGAGTACTTGAGAGGTCAAGGCCCTTCCGTAACACTACCTATATATTAACCTATTATATTAGAATATTACCTATAGTAATTAAGATTTATATAAATAGTAGTATAATAAATATAAACCAGTCTATAATACCTGCTTGTATAATAACTATAATTACTATAAAACCCTAAAAGATATATTAAAAAGGAGAAAGAAAGAAAGTACTTACTATTAAGGATATAACCAAGAATAGTATAAATATTTATATATTAATTATACATACTACTAATATAGACAAGTCCCTTGGGTGGCGTGTTATAATATAGAGTATAGGAAGTATAAACCTTTTAAAGTAATTATATAGTATATTAATAAATTTATAAAGCTAAAATTCCTGTGTGTATTATAGCATACGCTTAAATACCATGGACAAGCGTCTGAATAGTAATAAGGCTTACAACTACATCAATAAATAAGATTCTTGCTATTGATTCTAATAACAGGGTGGAACTGTATTTAAAGCATTTTGGTAGATATTCGGGACCAGGGTTGTTTGTCGGAGTTGCTAGATCTGGGGCTTCCTTTGCCCTGGTCAGGGCCGTGGCTACGATGCTGCGAGATTCTAATATCGGCGCGACCATGAGAGGCGTTCAACGCGTTCTGGCTAAAAGATGATCTTTCGAAGCTCCTGAAGGACATTAAACCTCCACGATCCTTCTTCACAACCCACACCCTTGATGCTGCCGTCAACCCTGGCCCGGAATTGATGTCTCCGGTGTTGGTGTAGTCGGGTTGCCTTTGCCTCAGGAATGGGACAGAACAATTGCTGCCGCTTGCCATGCCAATAAATATGGAATATCGTCACGCGGCTTGATTATAAGGAAAAGAAAGGACTGTAAAATTCAACCCTTCTGGAATGAGTGCCGAGACCGAACACAAAACCATCTATCCCCAGGTTCCGGCTGCACACGGGCCAGATGCTTAATACCATGTGACACAGCTTGCAACCTCGTGTTTCCCGACTTCCTCTCCATCCAATATCTTATTAATAGTATGACGAGTAGACCAGTAACAAGTAGGTGTGCAACTTAAGAAATTTTGTTAGGTAGTAAAAGCGAAAATCTAGAGAAAATCTCTGATAAACAGGGAGTCGGAACAAACAACAAACCCGATCCTTGATCGGTACCTAGTCCACTATCAAGCCCTTCCACCCTGTTGAATCACCATAGCCCTGTACCTTGGCGCTGTCCTTTCGCGAATCCTCTTCCCGTAGACAATTATGGGAATGATGGTCAACGTGATTGCCAGACTGATGAACCCACACGCTATGAACATGTCCCGTGACCCCGTGCGCTGCATCCACGGGGTTATGGCAAATGGAACTCCGATGCTGATTGCGTTTCGTAGGAATGCGACACCCGTAAACGCGTCGCCGGTAATCTGGGTAGTTGGGTTAAATTAATGAGCGAATCGACAATGAGGTTATGTAGCCTTACATCGCGGTAGCTGTCAATCACCAGTGTCAGGGCAGCGTCGCTGATGCTGCCAAGTCCGAATCCGAAAAGGGCGCCGCCGATACTGGGCCATATCCAGTGCATTCCCTAAATGAGGATTAGAGAAATGAGCAGGGGAGTTGGGTTTTTCATACCCGAGCAATCGTAGCGCCAAACATAATCAACCCGCCGGCCAACGCCATCGCGGGGATATGAAGAATATACAGCCGCATCTCCGGCTCATAGTAGCCCTTGTTGCGGCGCGCAAAGAACAATATTGATCGATCGCCGATGAAGCCGCCGTAGAAGGAACCGATCAGATTCCCGATGAACGGACCGACGCTCATATACCCGATCTGCTCCGGGGTGAAGAGATATGGGGGCATGGGGAAGACGAGAGCGATCACGCTTGACATGATTGTCAGCCATGCTACGCCAAAGGCATACTGGAGGGCGCAGAAGAGCACGGCGGGGAAGGTGGCGAGGGTTATGAACGGGCGGTAAAAGTAGGGCCAGATTGTCTCCGAAGTGTATGTCACGAAGGCGAGTCGTTGCTTCCAGGTCTTTAGTGGGATGGTGTGATCGAGCTCGTGCTGAGAGACAGTTGGGTTCGGTTCTGGTCCGCTCGTCGGCCGCTCGATATCTGGTTTGCGGTCGGCCTTCATATCCTCGACGCCGATCTTGACTGTATCGACAGGATCTGGACTGCTAAGACCGGAAATGATAGGGGTGTACTTGGTCTCCTCGTAGAAGCAGAGAAATAAAGCAAAGATAATCGCATTACAGATACCCAACGTGCGATAGGATGATTGCCATCCATGTCTCGTAGCTTGGGCACCGGCTGCCATGGGAGTCAGGAAGCTCTATCAACCGAAGAACGAATTAGGCCTGCGATATGCATCAAGAGGTCAAACTTACTCCAATCATGACCATAGTCATATACAAAGCATTCATGCCGCCGCGATGATGCACGAAGAAGAGGTCCGCAATCTGGAAGTATAAGTAGTGAAACACGCATATGGAGCCCAAGTAGTGTACGGTAATCTGCACGAGAGACTCGTTCGTTGCTCCAGCGAGACCCTGGAGAAGGTTTGTTGCATACAATTCCGACAGGCTCGTGAGGCTCGAGGCCCAAAAGGACGTCACCAGCATCAGCGCGGTAGAAACGAGATAGACAGGGCGTCGTCCAAACTTCTTCGCCAACGGTATGAATAGCACACAGCCTGTAGCCAGGCCAACGAAGTTGACGGACATGGCTCGGTTGAGCTGAGTATACGTGACGTGTAGATCAACCACCATCAATTGCCAGAAGATGGCCTGTATTGAAAGTCTGTAGTATATGGTCAGCATGTTAGTATGTTAATAGACATACGGGTAGCAAAGATGCTTACGCGGTAAATATAAGGGCCGTCACTGCCAGGACAAGCGTGAAGTTGCATATCTTGCGTACCGTGCTCCAATTCTGGTCTATCATGAGCCGTATTCACAGAGTGAGAATGAACCACTAACCAAGGGATCGTTAGGGTCGCTTGACGGCACTGGGTTGAGCATAATATGGCGGCTGTGGTGACTGTCTCCATCTTCATCTACAGAATAATCAGCATATACCAGAGCGAATTTGGGAAGGACTTGCTAACCTTGGATGAGAAGAAATGTTCCCGGGGGAAGACTGCCCTGAGGGTCGAGATATGCGAGTGCGTTCGGCTGTATATCTGCCATCCGGAATTATAATCGACGCTGGAGCCCAATTGATAGCAACCCTATGTCTTTCGAGGTTCACAGAAGCTGTTCTCGTAGAAATACCTCGGGGCATATCATACTTAAAATAAACCAACGACCCCAAAGAGTCCGTAGATAACGCACACCATTGAGCTTTCAGGAGGCATATCGCGATGGCCAGATTGCTCGAACAGCCGACGGATCGCCTCGTGCGCGAGATACATAGTGATCGAAATGCGGGGAAATGCAGCGTGGCCAGATAAGAGACGCACTAGTAAGACGCCGCCACGCTCGGAAGGGTCGACTTGCCCAAAAGAGACAAGCGCACTATCTCACATCTGATTCATAGGAGGGAGGCACTATCAGATGGTAGATTTGGCGTCGATGGTAGATGTGTATGGTGATCTAATTCGTCATATGTGACAACGAGGCACAAAGTAGTCCGCTGAGGGACTCGTGGATTTCCCGCATGAAGAGCATCGGCATATCATCCTTCGACTCTATGCCGGCTCCAACGCGCCGCGGCTTCTTGACATTTATGTGAAATCAGTGAATTGAGAATTTTTCTCAATCTGACAGCCTCGTTTCTATAAAAATGGGCGTCAGCTCGAAACTGCACCTCTTTCGCGTCAGCGATGGTATGTCTCCCTGGTTTTATGCTAGCGAACAACGCTCACACTAATGACACTCGCAGAACACAAATCAATATCCGCTGTCGCAGACACTGTTACCCTCTCATTCGCGCAAGATCCTCTTATCAAATGGCTCCGACCGCATGCGCCGCCGTGGGCGAGAGACCAGCCCGAAACGTACAGATGGCAGTATCGTCGGATTCAAACAGCGGTCGCTCAGGGAATTGTCCTACGATCCGAATCACCATCACACATTCTTCAAGTACGTCCAGCTCAGGTGACCAAGTCCAGCGATCCAGATACGAAGGGCAATGGTGGCACGGTTCCCAGTGATGGCCGGTCTAGTGGAGTGTCAAAGGATGCAGGAGTAGCCGTGATATTATTCCCTCCAGAGGATCATCTCAAATGGACGCTAGACCGGATTATCCTCACGTGTAAGCTGCGGTTGCTGGATATACTCAACCCGGTCAAGGAGCGAGGAAGCAATACAAATGTGCGATTCCGAGCTATGTCATGCTTGTAGTTTGTCGATATACAGACTAACCATGACCCTACTTTTAGAGACTGGAGAAATTGATGGCTACCCACGACGAGGCTATCGCTTGCATCAAGAAGGAATACGAAATTCGGAATTTGTGGTACCTTGAAGTGGTGGCAGTCCATCCTACCCTTCAGAGTCGCGGTGTAGGAAAGAAAGCAATGTGTGCTGTTCTCGATTTCGTCCAGCATGAACCTATCGTGCTAGAGTGTACGAGTGAAACCAACATCGCCTTCTACCAAAAACTTGGATTCGAGGTTGTCAAAGAGATCGAGTTAGTGAAGGATGGTGAGGCAGTAAAACTTTGGTTCATGTTGCGTAAGCCGTCACAAGTGACATTAATGCAATGACATTGTGTATCTAGAATAATCCCAACTCTACATCCCGAGCCTGGGCCAGTTGATGGATATTAACCGTCCCCGGAGGAAACATCCAATACTCTTCTAACAGATCCAACATAATTCGATATTGGTTGCTACAGAATGGCTCAGTAGAAGCATGGCGGAGAAACCTCCTTAAGTATTCCTTTAAAGAGGGGTCCTTAGCCAGGGTATCCGTCTGTAGCCCAGCAACAAACAAAGGATACGGAGTCGCATTGATTATCAACGTGTCTCTGCCTTCGGGCTCGACTGATGCGCGATATATCGCATCTACACAGCTGAGAATCCGTGAAACAAGCACCGCTGTCGAAGGACGCACCGCGCTCCGACTCTGCGACTCGCTAGGTGCTTGAGTGGACGGCAGCAAACTGCCCTCTCGAATGGCCAGCATCCCCGCCAACCGATGCGCTTCCCATAGCTGACACTGGAGGAAGTTACCTGAAACACCAGGCCAGTCCCAAAAGTCTGCTTCTGTCGTACCGTGGCCGATGCAGGAGAAGATATCCACGAGCGACCGTGGAAGACCGCTCACAATTTCCACATCATTCTGGTGTGAGGCCAGGTCGGCCAAGCTTCGTTCGCGGCAGTATTTTCTCCAAAATCCCAGGTTCGGGTGTTGACGGCCGACTGCGAATGTAGGCAGATCCATGATCCCCATGACTTCGAACAGGTGCCCTCGGAATGGTCCATCTGGGTTGCGGGTGTTATTTTCGGCGTTGCTTGATCGGATAATGCTGTACATTCCGCGTAGATGCATGGTCCAGGGGATCCCGTGCATAATCTATGGGTCATCAGGTCACATTATCTTGAGACAAAAGTGGAGGGTTGGTTATACCCACTCCAATGGTGCATAAGAGTAACCCCGCAGCCAACGTGCCATTCTCAAGATATGTGTCAGTCCTGCTAAGCTCGTTGCGGAATTTAATCAGCGCGGCGTCAAAATATTCGAGGAAATGTGTCTTCAACGATGGGTTTAGCGAAATTTGGAGCGTAATGCATATGCTATAGAGTGCTTCTGACTGCGCGCACAATGTGGGAAGTCGTGAGCCGAGGGTATTCTCTACGTCGTAGACGGTTGTTGAGTGTAGTATGTTGATGCCTGAAGAAAGAACTTATGCGGATACACTTTAAGCATCCTATCCATTTGGCTTTTTCAAAATGTTTTCCTTACAGTCTTGAAAGAGCTGTGCATCCCCAAGTGTGCTCTCGGGAACACACAACGCGGAGTGGACAGGACCAAGCTCAGAGGCTACGAAGGACTGTCAGAACGCACTGGTTCAGTTTCAGCTCGGACTGGGCAAGGCGCAAGCATACCAGCACTCTCCACCAGAGGACGACCAGATCCCCCGCCCGGTCGTTCTGCCGTGTGCACCTGCCGTTCCTCTTCTCGAACACGATCTCTCCGACGGCCTTTGCAGCTTGTCCGCGTAGATGAGGCGACTGGCACCTCGGCGCCGACAAAGCGGCCTCGGGAAGCGATTCCAGATCCCCATTGAAGCCGCACTTCGTATCCGTCGCATGGTACCCCGCGCTCATTGCAGGTCTGGCATGTTGGGCGAGAACAGTCACACTTGCGATGTTTGACCTTGCAGGTCCAGCTGTGAGACGAACAGGGTCAGCTTGGTCAATGGATGCCTGCAAAGTAGTGGGATGAAACAAATTTGGCCTACCATCCGCCGTGAAATCGACGTTTTGGGGTCGGCATTCCTATTTTGGGGTATGGCAGATAGGAAATGGCGGCTAGAGGACTGAGACCGACATAAGTAGTGGGTTTGGAATCTCTAGGATCTCGCTTGCAGGCCGCGTGTTGGGATGCGGGGGAGATAACAGTGAAGTGGGGTCGATGGCTGCATGTCCAGACCCCGATGGGCCTCTCGCGCCGGACTGGGGTCGACCTTCCTGTTTAGGAGTAGTACTGGGGCGCGTGGAGTTAGGAGCCCATTGGAGATGAGGATGATTTGACTCCTATTCGCTCGATACGCACTAGTCCGACCACAATCAGGATAGAGATGCCGAACAATGTATAAATTACTGCAGCAAAGACAAATAGGTTGGGTGTAATCCGCGCAACCACTCAAGCACAGAATGTCGTTTCAGGCCCCTGTTTCCACGTGTAGGACCCAAATCCCCTCTCTCGGAGAACTGCAGGGCCTCCAATTCGCCAATGGTGTCCAGCAGTACTGTGGGATCCCATACGCTGATCTGGTCAAACGCTGGACGAGGTCTACATTGAAGACATCATGGAAGGACAACCGACATGATGGGACCATGCTAGGGTAAGCCTATCTGTCTCCTATGCTTGAACCTCGCAGCTGACCTCGTACACAGAAGCGATTGTCCGTCCCCAGTTGTCGAAGGGGACGACTCCAACGACCTTGTTCCAGTTCCGCCAGCTCCTCACTTCTCCAAGCCGCCAGTAGACGAGCTGACCGGGCTAGTAATGAACATTGTTCTCCCTTTCGTGCCGAATGGACAACAACTGCCAGTCATGGTCTATGTCCACGGAGGCTCGCTTCTCTACGGCGGCGCGAACCTTCCCATCTTCGACGGTGTCAATCTAGTCTCGCGAAGCATCGAAATGGGCATGCCAATTATCTGCGTCAACTTTAACTACCGTGTCGGTCTAGGCGGCTTCCTAGCTAGCGAAGCCATCCGCTCCGAACTGCAACAGGATGGGTTTGGAGGGTGCGGGAATTTCGGCTTCACCGACCAGCAAGTCGCGTTTGAGTGGGTGCAGAAGTACATCAGTGCTTTTGGTGGAGATCCCGATCGAGTCACGGCTGTCGGAGAGTCTGCTGGAGGAATATCAATTAGCAACCAGCTTGCCGCTGCGAGACCTGCGAGATTCGCCCGCGCGGTTTGCATGTCCGGGTTATCTGTTTCAATCCCTCCTTGGACCGTGTCGCAGCACGAGGACCTCTTCCAAGCCGTTTGTCGGTACTTTCGTATCGATGGATCACGGTCTGATGTCCAGGATTGCCTTCGTCGCATACCACAACAGGAGCTCGCAAATGCGACGCCTGCCATTCAAGGAGTGCTCTCCGGTACGGGAAATCCATGTCTCGATGGCTGGTTTTATAAGAGCGATCCGCGCGAGATCCGAGAGACACCGATCTGGCTCGAGGCCTTGATGCTCGGAGACACATACCACGAAGGAATCATTTTCCACATCAACCTTTTACACGACAACTTTGCCTCGGTAAGGCAAACTCTGCGAGAACATATACAGAATGATAACGACACCGATCAAATTCTGCGAGAGTACGGCATCCATCCGGATCTCCCGCATGACGAACTTCTGGAATGTGTCGAACACATGTGCGGTGATGCGGTCTTCAAGATTCCAAACTACGCCACTGCGCTGGCTAATGCGCCCCTCGCAGAGCGCAACGCTCTATTCACATACCACTTTGATCAACGGTCTCGCATCAAAAATTCGATGGAGGGGACCGCATATCATGCGCACGAGCTGTTGTATCTGTTCAGGAACTTGGAAAATGAGATGAATACTGAGGAGCGGGCGATGGCGAACGGCTTCGCCGCGGCTTGGATTCGCTTTGTGTACGGCGAGGCCGCATGGGAAGCAGCAAGGGGCGCTTGGAATATTTGGGGGCCAGTTTGCGTTCAAGCTATCAAGAGTGAAGAAGGGGATGAAGATGTTCGGGGCTATAAAAGAATGCAACGCCTGCTCGCTATGGGAGGCGGCGAAACTTGGAAACGATGGCTCCTGGGGGTTGATGCGCTGGTAAATAAGAGGGTGAATTTAGGCCAAGTAGCTTGATGACTTTGCATACTAGGAGTTCTTGTTGAGTACTAGGAAGACTGGAATTGTTCAAAAGTCTACAGACGAGGTTGTTGGGCTTCCACACGACGAGGCAGAACCGCCCTCTTCACCCTCTGCTCCGTCACAAGCATCTGTTCCGGCAACGAGTCCAGGACCTTTGTCATGGACTCGGCTAGTTCGCCGTCTTCACGAAGCAGCATTGTCGCGACGGCCTTCCCACAACACCACGCATGCACCATTCCCTCCCCCGAGAATGCAGCGGAAATCCATTCTGCACCCTTCAACCCCTTACGATTCTCCCTCTGTGTCAGTGACTCTGGTAGTCGGCCAACCCAGGGGAATCCATCCGCGCTGAAGCCCATATTGCCCGTCCACATTTGCTCCACACTAGGCCGAGGTGCAGCGCCCCAATTCTCGCGGCCAAAGACGGCACTCAGTGCACCGGAAAGATGGATATCAGCGTACAAGCTAAGTTCGGAGTCAGTCGCGACACCAAAGTCGGTTAAACCCCCTTGCTCGCCCTGTGCGAAACCTCCGCCGAGCATCATCATCTTGCCAGTGTCCGAGTGTGGAAGCTGTGTGAGATAGTCGAAACCCCTCTCGTAATTGAAGATCCACGAGTGCTTTTCCCCTTGGCAGGGAAACTCATTTCCGGGGTATTGCGCAGACATCTGGCCTCGAATTGGGTAGATGCGTCCTCTGAGGCCTGGGATCAGGTGGCTTACGTGCGCATTCGTGCAGTGGATTACATGTCGAGCCTAGACTGACCCTCTACTTGTTTGGACTAGATAGCGCAGCGAATGACGCGCGCAGGCGCCCGAGTTTTCGGTAATCTCGGTCACAGGCGAATTGGTTTCAATTACGAGGTCTCGAGGGAATTCCTGCTTCAGGTGAGCCAGGATCCCCGTGACGAACCGGTACGGCCAGATAGCGCCGGCCAGACCGGCGACGATACCCTGGGCATGAGGAAGAGATAGTTCCTAAAAATGTATATGTAAGTGACTATATATCCCCATCTCATGCCGTAGCGACCGTACTTACGCGAGGAATCTCGGTGCCCTCGAGCAACTTCCACTCCCGACTTTCCTCAGTCAGGCACTCCTTCAATCTCCCCACACGGCGCTTCGCATCGCTCCACCCCTCTTCATCAAAGTACACGCTCAGGAACTGAACCTTGCGCGCCTGGCTTTCCTCTGTAATTCCGTACTCCTCGGCCACGGCGAGCATCTCTGATAAATGAGCCATTCGGAATCGCATTATCTTCGTCGCGGCCTCGAGCCCATGCTTCTCCTCGAGATCCGCAAATTCCTCCGCTGTTTCAAGAATATGTCCTCCATTGCGGCCCGTGGCGCCGCTACATACGTCTCGTGCTTCAAGGATGACGACTGCAGGACGGTTCGGGGTGTCTCTCGGAGGCTTTCGACTTTTCAGAAGCGTGCGCGCAATGGATGTCCCCGTCACCCCAGAGCCTATGATGACCACTTCCGCTTCGGATGGGAGTTCAGTCGACTGTAATTCTGCGAGGTCGGGGTGCGGGGAGCGCAGCCAGAAGGATGATGTAGGGTTCTGTGTTGGGAGTCCGGGGTCGGCGAAGGCTCTGTCGAGTGCTCTTTGTCTATCCCGAGCAGGAATCCCAGGGTTCAAAATGAGGGATGGTACGAATGCCATTCTATTACTTGGTTGAAGAGGTACTTGCTGGAAGCCGAGATGCTTGAAGATATTGAGAAGTGTATTTGTAGGGGCATCATCAAAGTAATTACGGCTTAGATCCTCGCTGCCTACCGGCAGGGACTTCGGTTTGGGGAAGGTATATCCACTACGGCCATAGGGGCATCATACGTTCGGGATATGCCTCATTCCACTATCCGTAGACTAGTCCATCCATGCCATCGAAGGGTCGACCTGCCTTTTAGGGGAGGCAATCACTAGCCCCGGCCCTGGGCCCCGCGGCTCCCACCGTGCCACAACGCGCAGGGCGTTGTAGTTCTGGAAACTAATCTACATATACCGGTGTCCTTTGCCGACCACATTACAAGCATGTACTTGCTCTTTCGGTCGCCGACAACATCATATTTATCTCAAGGGCTTCGCGATAATATTGGACCTCTCGTTCTCGAACACAAAGTTCTCATTGCCCTATCATGAGGGCTCAATCCGCGAAATCCCCAGGGAATTCCTATTATCCGAACAGTCCGCCAATGCGGCGGCCCGGTATGTCATTTCTCTACCGTCTGGAGTGTACGATTGCAACCGAGGAGATTAATATTGGGGCGCCGTACAACGCGGGAGTAATTCGCAGCATTGCAAATATCACTGGGGGAACCTTCAAGGGTCCCGGGCTTGAGGGCACCGTTCTGCCTCTTGGAGGCGCCGACTGGGCAACTGTGATTGAAGGGACCCATGTTAGTGCTCTTGTTCCTCCTACCTCGGCTTCGAATACGTATGCAGAAGCTGATCTAAAACTCAGTCCATGACCCTCGACGCACGGTACACTATCAAAACAACAGATGGTCACTACATCTTCGTGCAAGCGCATGGGCTTTATCGTCCGGGGCCTGGAACCGACTACGCAAAACAGGTCGCATTAGATCCGAATATACGGCCGCCGCCCACTGTTACGCAAGATGATGTCGACTTCTTCTCCCATCTGCGCATCGAAGCAGCGGGCAAGTATAACAGGCTGAATGGTTTAGTCTGTATTGGAGTCATGACATGTGTCGATGATCGGATTATTATTGACGCTTATTATCTTACGAATTTTGAGGGCGTCGAGCCAGAGGATATTGTTACCAAACGAGGGTGATATGTTTAGGACTTGTCTGGCCACAGTCTCTGTAGAGGATTTCTGTTATGGCAGTCGGCAATTGATGTCTGAACTGGCCGTGCGATAAGAATTAGGTCCAACTCCCCACTATTCCATCCGTTTTAGCCTAGCAAGCATTGTTCGCGGGTGTGAATGAAATATATACCAGTGCAACCCTTATGAGGAAAATTTGAAGTCATGAATGCATATACACAATAAAAGATTGAGCCTCGAACACAGATGACAGGATGACCAATTGGAGGAGTGCCGCTGATAAGACGTTCCTCCCCTTCGGGATAATACGCCGTAGAGATGTAGCACCCTCCGTTCCATATTATTAGGGCTGAACTTCGAGGAACGAAATATCTTCCAATACAGTTCCAAGAGAATGAAACGTTGGCCTGTTAAGAGCTGGTTTACACCGCTGCGCACTCACTGACCTCTCGCAGATTCAGTGTTTGAGACTAAGCGTTGACCTAAAGCAAGAATTATACTAGTTTTTGTTAGTCCAAGCCTAAAGGGTATAGCACATTAGTTCTACGTACCTACTAGCCCATCTGGGTGATTGTGCCATTCGCCACCGTAATTGATTATTTTGAATACATGCGGTTCGTACCAGTAAGATTTGTCAGTTTGCAGGGTCATTATAAGCCAATAACCTAGTACCATTATATGGCATGCCAGTAGTATCTAGGCCCCTAAGTTTCCTAAGATTATCCTAGCTAGTGGTCGAGATATCGAAACTGCAGCTTGGAAATATATATATTTAGTAACTGGAGGAGGTCACTGGCGAACTACGTTCTTTAGAATTAATTTTAATCTTGTTGCCTTTGAAGTCCAACCTCCCAGTGGTCGCATCGCCGGCGAGGTCTTCGAATACTGGGCTCCAGGAGGTACGGAGATGGAGAATTTCGCGTCGACACATTTTGCCCGATAATTTCGTGTGGGAGGTGGGTTGCCTGTGGCGATAAGATGCGAACGATCCGTTTCTCTTTCTTAGTATATATGGGGAAGGTCCTATGTCGGTCTCGAACCAGCAGGGTTGATGAGAAGAACTTGCAATCGTCTGCTCAGGGTAATGGCTACTCTGCTTCAAAGTGCGTCGCCAGGTCGGTGGCTTTTATCTGGTTACGGACGTCCGTCTTAGCTCCTCGTATTAGCAAATCGCAGAAGAGTGGCTTGATATTATCAGACAATCCGGAAAAAATAAGAACTCGACTCGGACCCTTAATGTGAGGGAAACGCCTAGCCTCTGAGATATATAAGTACATGCGGAGCATGATAGGATTTGAGCTTATATTAAGCATGAATGAAAGAATTTGAAAAGAGCTTGTGCTGTTTTAGTTTTAACACGTTGCCCGGATGGTCTAGTGGTATGTGACAAAGTCACTTCACCACTCATCACTGTTACTAACAGAAACTCCAGGTATGATTCTCCGTTCGGGTCGGAGAGGTCCCGCGTTCAAATCGCGGTTCGGGCCTTGCCTTTTTCTTTTGTTCTTGAGCTATCTGGATTCTTCCATAACAGAGTCCCACAAACTGTTTGTATCAACATCGCCCGGATGGTCTAGTGGTAAGTTTTGAAATGTTACGCTGGTCTCTATATGTTTCTAACAGCAAATTAAGGTATGATTCTCCGTTTGGGTCGGAGAGGTCCCGCGTTCAATCCGCGGTTCGGGCCGTGTCTTTTTTTCTTTATAAATTCCCTGAGCTGCCTGGATTCTTTGATAACAGACTTCCGCAAGTTGTTTGTATCAGCATCGCCCGGATGGTCTAGTGGTATGTTACAGAGTCACTTGATCACTCATCACTGTTACTAACAGAAACTCCAGGTATGATTCTCCGTTTGGGTCGGAGAGGTCCCGCGTTCAATCCGCGGTTCGGGCCTTCGCCTCTTTTTTTTTTTTTTTTTTTTCCCTATCCTTGACCTCTCACGTGACCTTTTTTACCATGTTCTTTAGCGCAAGACACCAGCTCGTGCGGTTCTTTTGCGTCATGACCCCTACTTTGCACCTTACAATTCGCTAGAGTGGCCTTCCCTGAAAGCCCACATGGTGTAGGAAAGCCAAGGTGGATTCAATAACCTATCAGTGTGAATCATTGGGGAGGCGTGATATCGTATCGAGTGGTCGTACACTAACACCTGAAGATGATCCGCATATTTGGCAATCTGTGGCTCCCGGACCCTGAGCAAGCTCTGCCCTCTCAGGAGTTGCTTCATACGAGGAAGCTCCTTGCGCTTATTCAAGCTTTCGAGGCGCGGCAGGCCGAGGAGGCTACAGCACAAAAGAGCAATGGTAGGTTTCTTCGCCGCCAACGCATCTCTACATCCAAGCTAACCCACCAACAGATCAAAACACCTCCTGGAATCTCGATGAAGCTTTTGCGTGTTTTCGAAAGAAAGAAGCCGCTTGGTGGATCAAAAAAGGTGTCGCTCGCCCAATAGAATACTTGGTTCGCCCCAGTGGCCACCTCAACGCTCCCATCGCGTGCCATTTATACAACCCTACGTTCAGCGTCGACGACCCAAGCTGTCAGGAAACCGAAGATTTTTCTAACTTTTCACTCGTTCAACTTAGGAGTGCTGGATTTTCTACCGAGAAACATTGTTTGATTTTCGACCATCTTGCCCGGAGGGATGCTAGCAAACATTGCAGAGACGTATACCCTGACGATTTGATAGATATTCATGAGGAGTTTATGTTTGCACTCCGAACCGCAATGAAGGCCAAAGTTGAGATTTGCTGGGGTGCTAATGTTCGGGAACGCATGTTAAAGAAGCTCTCTCTCGAGCCACTTCGTCTTTGGGGAGAATTCACTGGTTTGATGCTCTATTTAGAGCTTACTCCTCAAAAAACATCTCTTATCCGGTTTGTCATTTTTGTGGCGCACCCGCAGCGTTTCATGTACGTCAAAAGCGATGGTGAGAATGCTCGAGCTTGGCGTCGGCGGTTTGGAGCTCCCCAGGATCACGCGTTGCTCGTGGGTGCTCGATTATGTGACGTCCATATTACACCAAGCTTCTATGAGCTAGACCCTCGACTGCCTCAAAACCTGTGTGTATCGCGTGAGACCAGCGCTAGAAGGAACCTCTGGAAAGGCCAAGCGGTGGCCCAACTGAAAAACGCTTTCCCTGACGCCGTTCTATCAGCTGAGACGTCTCATCGAGTCCGCGTCACAAAAGAAGACCAGGTAGCCCTTACGGAAGTCTTGACCCAGATCAAGCCTGGGAAAATCGGTGAGACGGCCACCATTCCTGATATAACGGATGATAAACTCCTGGTTTGTCACTTTTTATCCTGGTGTTTTTCGCTGGCTGATCTCTACTAGAGGGACATTCGGCTCCACAAGATAGCAGAGTATTGGACGAACCTCCAGGTGCTTTTATCAATGTTCACTTATTCTCCAAACCTTGTACCGCAAAAGCTCCAGTCAGGCAGCGTACACGCCTTTGCCACACTTTCAGAGCAGCTCCCGGAGGAGGTACAAGATCTGGACTGCTGGGATTGGGAAGAGCTTCCAGAACCGATGGCCAACTTCATACAATCGCAAGATGGCCTCAGATTCAACAAGCGCAAAATATCAAGCCGGTCTGATCTTGAGCTTGCTTTTTTCCTCCTTCAGCGGTGTGAAGGCGATCCCAGATCATTCGATATATTTCCACTGTCAGTATCAGTCTTGATTGCGTATGGATGGATGATCACTCGTTCGCGAAAGTCCTCTGTTGACAAAAGGATTATTCTTCGCGAGCCTCCCTATGATACCGTCGCGCGAAAATGTTCTGGGTGCGGTAATGAACATTTGGATGACCCTTTCCCATACTGGTCGAAATTTGACCCCGATCGGTACATTATCTGGTATTGTTTCAAGTCCAATTGCGGTCGTCCGGATTGCCAGATGAGAAACGTCCAACTAGTACCAATCGACAGCAGTTTGAAGTACCTTCGAGCCAGCAAGGAAACCCTTAAAGAGAAGAAAATCGACCAATTTGATGCTTGGTTCCTACTCCGCCCCACGGAGTATGGAGCTCTCCCATCTGAAATGGAAGTCGTATGCCAGGGCAAGGACTGCCAGGAGATGAGAACCGTGAGGACTAGGTGGACTGGCCACCCGACGCCCAGGTTCGTGGTAGCTGTGCACAAATGCGCCAAATCCGGCAAAAGGACTGACTGGCTGCCAACTGCTTATCCTTACATCCATGGTGGGGCTCTGAGTGCACTTTGGCACACATTTCGGAAAAAGCATGCGTTCGACATTACTCGTTACCCGCGCAGACCTGATATTTACTTTAACAAAGAACTCACCATTGTTGGCCGAATTGCTGCTCTAGTTGAGGCTCAAAGGTTACTCGAGGACGGCGAATCAGTGCCACGAAAGAGGAGTGCTAGCGAGATGGATGGCGAGGTTCTATGATTGATGATACCTTGTTATGCATACCCTTTGAAGCAAATACTGCATTAATAGTCGGTTGACATTTATTCCCTTTCGGTAGGCCCAGCCATCATCCAAGTCGTTCAGATCTTTGGCACATAACCAACTTGATTGGAATGCCGGTAAACCACGCTAAAGCACGCTGTAAGCCTTACAAACCTTGATATAGCTTCCACTGGTACAGATTAGGTTATAGTCTTAGGTCAAGAAAAAGAACAGCTAGCAAGATATGTAGACTGATGCCGTCTCCTGCCAGAATACTAGTTGCACGGTCAGCCTATTATGGAACTCGTGTGCTGCCTTCTTTCGCCGAACCGTTGAAGCTCGTTTCGCTTCAGCTTTCTGCTATCCACAGAGCTTTTTGAACATGCTCCATGATTATGCGCAACTTTACTTCGTACGAGCTTTTGTGCAAGCATACTAGAGGTATGGAAGACCCATCAACTATTCTATTTTTGCTGGCACCTACGGCCACAGAGTGTAGAGAACAGGGCTTCCCATCCTCTCAGCCGTACTTAAGCCACATAGTAAATGAGCCCTTGGTGCCTCGCTGCTTTACGCATGAATTTTAGGTGGGTCCAGGTGACTGTGGTGAGTCGCTCACCCGGGTGGGCGAGTCTGTATATCTCAGGTATACATACGAAAGGGCTCTCCCACTGCGTTTTTAACCACACCTGTCCTTATACTGCTGGCATCGCAACCTATCAAAGATAGCGGCGTAGACAATTGTGGGCATGTCCACAACCATGGAAAAGATAAACTATACCAACACTATTGCACAGAATCCCCCCTGGACCCCCTGACAAAAAGGCCCCGTTCACTATCCGTCTCACTCACAGTTACTGATATACTCACCATACTCCCGATGCACACTCCTGCATAACTATGGCTGAGTAAACACGATATTTATTTAGATCCTTCCCCCGGGGGGTTGTGTTTTAGGTTCGGCCTGGATCCTTTCTGCTGAAACTAATGACACCCCTTGCAGTGATGACGAATATTCGAGGGGGAAATATCCGCAGATATAGGAAGATGATAGCGGCGTTTGTCAGGGGGAGAGCCTTTTTATAGAAGGGGATCAGTAACCATAGTGCCTAAGGGCTGTTATGTTATTCGGTCAATTGAAAGAGAAATAGTTAACCTGGCCTACCTCAGTTGTAATTTAGCCTGGGTATCTGATAGGGTAGCGATGGGATGTCCAGCGTCATAGTGGACCTCTATAGTTGCGGCATGAGCGACGAGAATCCCTGAGTGTGTAGGATGCCACAAACCTTGTACGAAGAAAAAAAAAAGAACGCCATGCAAATGATGGAGACCAGGGTGCTTGATCAGCCGAAACCTTGTAAACAGCCTCAAAAGAACGAAGAAAGTGGAAATCCACCGAATACCGACGCAATGGCGATGATATGCATGGTGGAGGTTCATCCTTCCACACTAACAGGATCGTCCTTGTGGGAATCGGGTGGAGGAACAGTCTTTCAGCAACACCCGCTTCTCCAATCTTGGTCCGTACAAATTAGGAAGCGGGATTGAGGAGCAGATAATTCATGTCGGTGTATTTAGCCGTGATTAATCTGGTACCGTAATGGCCTGGGTAAATTGGAACAACCCCACTGGAGAAGCATAGGACTTGAACGCATAGACCGCGTAGAATAGAGAGATGAACGTTGGGGATGGGGGCTTGGAAATGAGATCTAGGAAATGAGATCTAGGAATGGTCTCCATCTTACAATAGGTAAAGCCATATGTGGCACAATGGCTCTAAACCACGTCCGTCGAGTTTATATTGCTAACAATCAAGGATAAATCGGCTTCTGTTCTCGAGGGGCAGACTAGCACGTGAGTTCACCAACCAGGAGTTCAACTAGGGTGAACCCTTTGTACGATCCCGTACTTGACCTATGTTTCATAATTTCGCTTATTCACGTCCCCTCCTATTTGATTGACGATGGCTTAAGAGGACATTTTAAGGAGGGAGACGCACCATCCCCTTCTGTATTAGGTACTAACTCATCTTAACTATGCATCTTACGTGGGCAGCCTGCATTGCGCGCCTAATCTTCGGGCTCGGGCTTGGATCGCTAGTTCTCGTAATATCGGAGTAAGCATCCCAACAGTGAACCTTGAATCTTTGAAGCTTATTTATTTGTTGATGGTGGCTCCCAGAAAACAGTATTCTGGTCATTGAAGCAGGTGACTTGTACGCAGTTGGCCGCGTGACTTGAGGTTACTGCTCTACGTATGCGAACTAAGCTTTTTCTATCGCAGTGACCAAGATGAAGACTATATTGTCATCCCCGGATTAGCTGGTCGTACGATCGGCACAAAATACGACTGGAATTTGACATATGTGCTAAACCCGGACGCTGCAGGACGCGCTCCTTCCATCCCGCAGGGAAAGGCAGTTGGCGCTCTAGTCTACTGAACCGCATGGTGTTTGAACGTGGCTCCAGTGCGGACTATGAACGCTGGAGAGCGCTCCGTAATCGTGGTTGGGGATAGAAAGATCTTCTCCCATTCTTTAAGAAGGCACTTCATCATCATCCTTGCGACATGTCGAGAAAATATTACTAACACCAACTCCGCAAAGTGAGACTTTCACACACCTCCGACAGATGAGGCTGAGTGGAATGCTACCTATCATCCATCTGTTCACGGTTCGTCCGGTCCCATTCCATCGAGTTACGCTCCTTGGATTTGGCCTTCTATAGGTGTGTACCAGTTCATCTAAACCCGGTTTCCAACGCGAATGTCTGCTTACACAGCCTCTAGGGCACTTTATTAGTGCCCTAACAGGCTTAAATATTCGCATTCCGAAGGATGCTGCGAGTGCGAGTCGGGAGAGTCGAGGAACAACGTAAGATAGCGGAAACCGCCGCGCAATTTTTCAAGAGGCATGGTATAAGCTTGATCACCCGAGACATGAGCAAAGATAGCACCATCGACCCCTTTGCCTCCCCGAGAACTATCAGACTCCATACCAATGTGGTCCCTTGCCTCTGAAAAGGCAAGCCCAAGTTGGGTTGAAGGCCCGGTTGCGGCATAGTCCACTGAAACAAGGCCTCCAACCTCAATTCCAAAGTCAAAAACAAGAGCCGGGGTGGTGTTGTTTAGATTTAGGTTTGATCCGTACTCCACCAAGGCTTCCCCACCAAGTAGTGTGAGGACAGTTTTGGGCTGCACTGTCCGCAGACTCGGGGAGAGCATGTTGGATTCCCACGGTCTGGGGAAGGCAGCAGATGAAGCCTTGTGCAATCGACATCTTTCCAACAAGGCTGAGCCATACAGGCCCCAACTAGGGCAAAAAGTATGGAAAGCATGCTAGCGGGTTGAAAGCTTCTGCTGAGGGTCCGCAATATCGAAGATGGATGTAGAATACAGACGCGGGCCGTTCGTAGCTTTTATGTAATTTTCTCATCCCTCTGGATTTCGTACTCTAAGCCAGTTAGAGTCTAGTATGGACTTCGCGGTCGGATAAAACGTGCCGGGGCCTTCAACGTCAAGCCGTACACAAGGTTCATGATTAACCGCTCTGGTCTTTCTTGGGACAACATATTTTTCCCATGGTGGCCTTGGCTCTCGGCATTTCCCCGGCGGGGACCTTGTGTTTCTGGGGTCCTGGATTGTGAGCTAGAGAATCTGGGCCTAGGTTAGCTAAGCTCAAGTGCTCCAGCTTGACAAACTGTCGGCTGAACTCACGGGATCACAATCTTGCGGGACGGAAGAGATCGTCGAACCATATCGCCTCCGATGCCTGCCAGGAAGCGCAGTTGCTCAGATTCCCGAAACAAATCTGGATCCAGCACTATTGTCCAAAATTGGCTCGTCGTGTAATTGTCAAAGACTAGGGGAAGCCGCTTCACAAGGCTACATGCCTTTCTGCAATTCTAGCTGCCCTTGCAGGTTGCTTGGAAGGATATAAGTCACTGTACACGAAATAGACGTCTTTTACAAGGTGATACATTTTTTGGACAACCTTCTGCTGAAGAGGGAAAATGAGGTTCCTTGGTCTTCTTTCCTCATGGACCTTGACCTCGCTATTCGGGATGTATCAGGTACATTTCATTTCACACACACCGCACTTCGCGCGGTGCCATACTTACGGCCTTGCCCACCTACCAATCACAACTGGTATTAACTTAGTCGTTCCCTGCTATACAAAGACAGAGCTTGTTCCTGTTTAAATAATCATGTTCCTCGTAGACCATCGTGTCTGCACGCGCGCACCAATAAAGCCTTGTGCAAAACTTGAGACTCTGACACCTTATCCCATATAGCGAGAAATTCTGATTGAAATAGTAATTGTACACTCTATTAAGGGACCCAAGCAAATCGCCCTCGTCGCAATCCCATCATTATCAACGTGGGTCACCTTCGGCTTATCAACCCAGTCCCGGGCCCAACTAATAGTTTCCGTGGGGAAGATTGTGGTTTGAAATGGGCTAGTCTTAGTAGAATTAATAATAGGGCTGTTAGTAATTAAGCTTATCCCGGTATAAGTTCCACTGGTTACGCTGGTAGAACCCCATGGCCATGGTTGGTAACGCGTTTCTTAAGGCATGTATAGACGGCGCTTTGGCAGCTAATCACAAGATGTAGTACAGCAGCGTCTCGCGCCATCCGTAGTGTGGCATATCCTTGACATAGTTAAACGGCGCACGCCCGATATCGAAATCCTTATACTGCTGGTTATCCCAGGGACCGATATAATGCGACTTGTCGTAATAATTCCACAAGATAATCTGAATGAAGTCCGGCGCACGGTCGATGGAGATGACCTGCTACCACCGCTGTAACAACATGTGTTAGCCTAACGATTGCGCGCAGAAACAAGGTTGGAAAACGCATATCATAGGCAGTGGTTGGCTGTCGATATCGATCTCGTCGCCACACGTAGGCTAGTAGACGCAACGTCGGTGCTATAAAGGAAACTTAGGCGCAGCAAGCCAATTGCGAAGAAGGAGTTGTAGCAAAAAAAGTGAGAATGGGCTCGCGCTGCCCGGACTCCTATTGGCCGTTCTGAAGCTGGATGTGATGGCCATGCAGGTCATTACGACACCCGTCTTTCTCGGTTTGTAGCATGAGTCTACTTACGCGGTAATCGCCGTCTAGTCTACTAGAGTACTGGCTAGAAGTTAGAAATTCTCAAAGTGAGGGGCATGTAATATGAGGGCAATTTAAATGGGCTGGTCAAGTATGCGACGTACTACTTTTAGATCCCAAGATCGTCGCCGATAATGTGACCAAAAAAATTTCTGCGAAAGGCAGTTTTCAACCGTATCGAATGAGGTAGTTTAGTTGACTATTAAAGTCGACTCAAACTCTGGAACCGGGTGCGTATAAGGCAACAGGTGCTGATTGACAGTATAGAGTCTGGTCTCGTGTGAAGGAAACCCCTCCTGCACATGATTCTTCACTGTATCTATTATACTCTCACACCACCTCATGAATCCTATAGAATCATACCTGGTTAGAAGGAGCTCATCATATTGAAACGGTAGGATAATATATCAGAACATGGAATGTTGCAAGTCCTCTATAATATATGCACGCCAAGGACTGTGGATATGCAGCTGCAAAGCTTATGCTGGAAAAGGTCCATCCCGCGCTATCCCAGCCACAAACCGACCATAACGTCTACACACTCGGCAGCATCAGTGGTCAGCATATCGTAATTGCCTGTTTACCCTCGGGCGCGTATGGAACAACTTCCGCAGCAATTGCACTCGATTAAATGCTGGCGACCTTTCCCGGTCTCCGATTTGGCCTTATGGTCGGCGTCGGGGGTGGGGTGCCGAGTGCAGGTGCAGGGAAGACGGATATCCGCCTGGGAGATTGTCGTTGTTGGTATGCCAACTTCGGGGTCTACGGCTGGGGGTGTGCTTCAGTACGACTTTGGGAAGACACTTACCGATGGGTCGTTTTGACAGACTGGGTCGCTTAACAAGCCTCCGAGGTATTTGCTAACGGCGATTTCGCAGATGCGGAGTGATGAGTTGGTTGGGAAGTCTTCAAGTCTCATCGATGAGACAATCGCAGATGTACTCCAGAAGGGCGACTGGGTTCGAGACCGATTTTCGCGCCCTGGGAACGACTTGTTGTTCAAGCCCAGCTACCACCATGTTCAAAGTAAGGATATGGACTGTTCATCATGCGATCGGACACAGTTGCAAGTCCGCGAACCGCGACCTTCCGGAAGGCCAGGTATCCATTATGGGATAATTGCATCCGGGAATCAGGTCATAAAAGACCCAAAGATAAGAGACACTCTTGCACAGGAGATGGACATTCTCTGCTTTGAAATGGAAGCCGCTGGCCTGATGGACCAGCCCGGGTGTCTTGTGATCCGAGGTATCAGCGACTATTGTGACTCTTATAAACACAAGGAGTGGCAAGGATACGCAGCTCTTACAGCAGCGGCTTACGCAACATCGCTTCTTCGCGTGGTTCCCTCCTCTAACCGGGAGGAGCGCGCTGGCTGGATCGCGCCTTCCCCTAACAAGCTTGAGCACATCAAACAAATCCTGCAACCGTCCGTCCACCCCATTGACATGTGCCAGAGCATCAGTAAGCGCCGAGTTATAGGCACTGGAGACTGGGTCTGGAATGAATCGCTCTTCCAGGACTGGGTGCAGAATGACAATAAGCCCTTATTGTGGCTGTCTGGCACGCCAGGATACGGCAAGAGCTTCATCGCGCAGAATATTATCGCATACACTCTAGAATGTTTTCCCTAATGTGACTCTACTCAGAGGCATTACACTTCAATTGGCTATTTCCTTTTCAAACACAGTGATCCTGAGACACGGAAATTTCATCGTGCGTTAAGAAACATCGCCTTTCAAATCTACCAGAACGACCCTTCCTACAGGGACTATGTCCACGTCCCTGCCATTCGACAGAGGATATTAAATCCATTCACGCCTGTTGGAGGGTTCTATTCATGGAATACTACTTTAATGCTCGCCACAGCGTTAAGAGCAAGGTGATAATTGTCTTGGACGGGGTGGATGAAGCCTTCAAGGACGACTATCGTGAATTTCTAATCCTAGGATCGGATATTGTACACGGTGAGTGCTTCAGCCCCAGACTGTATCCGTTCGGGAGACAAGCTAAATCGTCGGGTTGCTCAGACTCTGCCATGTCTAGCCTCAAAATCGTTCTCCTTGGGAGGCCAGATATGCATGATCTACTGGAAGCTTTGGAGCAACCTATTCCGACCATTCATGTTAATGCCAAAAAGAACATCGGGGACATCAAAACGTACGTTCAGAGCGCCATGCGCAAGTCGCGACAGATCAGTCGCGTCCCGAAACCACAGCGCCTGATCATTGAAAACGATTTGATCGCCAAAGCTGAGGGCATGTTCCTCTGGTTGACCTGATGCTGGCAGACCTTGGTGGCAAGACACGAGCTGACAGCATATTTGAAAGTCTCCAAAAAGCTCCCAGAGGCCTCGAACCGATGTTAAGACATGTTTTGGAAACATTTAGCGCCAGGCTAAACGACGAGGAGATAATTGACCTCAATATTATCCTTGCGTGGGTGGCATGTGCGCCTAGACCATTAACATTGCGTGAGCTACGTGAAATATTCGGACTCGAGTTAGAAACAACAGACGAGAGACTGGGGCTGGAGGACGCACTCCGTACACAGTATCCATATCTTTTTGTGCTCAATCTGGAGGATGGTTTGACCACACCCGATCTAGCCATGGGGGCGGACGAGGTTCTTCTCAACCGCGGCATGACAGGCTTGCCGAAAATAGTGACTCTTTAAGTGAGTGGGAACAGGAATTAAACTCTGATCAATATGGAAACGCAGTCGTCTTCTGCCATACCTCAATTCGAGACTACCTGCGCAATCCAGATTATGGGAAGGTATCGGCGGGCGATGGCTCAACACCTGTTGGGGTTGACATTGGCCGGGCGAGCTGGAGTACCTTGAACATGTGTCTAATGGACGTTGCTATAGGACCTGTGGGGTCTGGTGTGCATGACTACGCCTTTGGCAACTGGCTGAGCCAACTGAGGCATCTTTGCAAATATTTGAACAGAATCAATCAACAGCAGAGACAAGAAATCATTGCCTTACTTTGCTAGATCTTCAAAGAAGCAAGTCTGGAAATTTTCTACACCTACGCTTCTCCAGTCCCGGTTATTGAATTTTGTCGATTGTGGGACGATGCACTTGGTTGTTTCGCTTTTCGGAGATTAGGAATGTGCCGATACCATCGAGGATACAGATACGCGAGAGTGGATACGCCTCTGAGTTTTTGAGCCTGTGCAGGTATTTGTGCCATTGGGGCGTGAGGTTGCTAGAAGGTGGCTCATTGATACCTGGACACCGGAGTTCTGCATGATCACGGTTCTCGCTGTTTTTTGTGTTATACAAGGACCCGATCTAGACAAAATTACACAAGCCCCGGTTGCCAAAACTGTCCTAAAAGTTGCTAGGTGGGCTCAATTTGACGAAAACGCGCGTTGGCATCATCATGTTGGAGTTTGCCTTAGTAGCTTAGAGCATTACGACGCGGCAATTGAGCACCTGAGTACTGCTCTAGCACTTGAGCCAATATGGCGGGCAAAAAGGGATCTTGCTTCGGTTTATTGGGAACAGAATCGTTTAGACGATTCCCTTCGCTCATTAAAGGAGTGTGACCGGGAATACACAACGCCAATGGTGGAGGAGAACAACGACGATCGAAGCCATCACTACTGGGAAGATAAGCGTCGGGGCCTAGCTGAGCTCCGCACGAAACTCGGGTTACACTCGATCGAGTTGGGAGACCCCTCAAACGCCACAAAGTTCCTCCTGAAATCCATCGACCTTTGGGATTTTGTTCATATATGCGGCGCGGTGTCCCTTTATATCCAGGTTCTCGTTGGATTGAAACTCTCGCGAGAGGATATGATTATGCTAGTGCTCAAGAGGCTCAACTCGGATCCATGGTCTCATGATATGACCGCTTTGACCTGGGCTTTGAAAAAGAATTTCCGTCATTGGTATAACTAGGACAGCAACCAGCATCCACTGATACTTGCCGTCTCAGGGAAACGATGCAGCGACATTTAAGGGCTGGAGAGCAAGTACTAGAGCGCAATAGCCGAGAAAGAGAGGTTGCGGGCGGATGCCGACGTGATCTGTCTTAAAGAGTCGCCAGCTTATCTGTATGACAGATTCTTTGGCAAGGAAGAGAAAGCAAGCTTGATCTGGAAGGATATTGTATCTCAACATAGGGTACCTGACTCAGTTACATACAAAGTATTTTGCCGAGCAAGGAATCGTGCCGTTGCTGCTTACGCATACCGGCTCCTCACCAGATCTTTAAGAGCAAAGGGAGATTCCCAAGCTCGTATCATAACACAGCTCGAACAACTCTGTGACACTGAAATCCAATCGCTACCAACCGATAATGTTCTTTTTGACGGCCAGCCAGGCATCTATATGGGCGTTTGGTATAAGCTCAATGGACGGCAACAAGCAGCCAGAAATTACTTCAGACCATACGTGCTCCATGCTCTATCCTGGCACAATGAAAAAGAGTTTACGACCGTATTATGAGCATACAGCGTGTCCTCAGACACATTTTGGTTATGGTTGGTCATGATGAAGACGCTATTACACTACTCCAACTTGTACACAGCCCGCTAAACCTGTGTGATGATACCTCTGCCTCGCCTGAGGAACGCATGGAACCTGCGTGGCCATTAATTGTTGAAGACCGCATGTGGTACTGCCACATCTGCCTCAGATCGTGGGGGAATTTGTTGATTGCAACTTCTGCCGCTATTGTAAAGCTGACACCTGCGATAAATGCCTCGACAATGTCAAAAGTGGGGATCCGAACAGTAGTCATGCTTGTGATGCTAGCCAGGAATGGCTACATATTCCTCCGCCACCTGGTGGCCCTGGTACATATGAGCTTTGTCGGGATGGTCGGGTACTCTCTGTTGAGAAATTTATGGATGCTATTGAGAAGTCGTGGTCGTAATTTGAGCTCGACCTTCACTGTCCGCTAGCGCTCGAGCCTAATCATAGACACACGTCTTATGATATATTCCAGGAGCCTGGGACCTCTCAATAGGTTGGTGTAGGTAATAAGTCGTACACAGATATACTGTTGCAAAATGCGATATTAAGTGGATAAATGCGGTAAGGTAGCTGTAAATTATGTGCAGTGTGAATATTTATTTGCTATATGTGATACTGATAAACTACTACAGGAATATATTTTTTATCCCTGGTAACGCCTCGCGGTCATGATATCTTTAGTATTACTAGTTAGAAAGTAAACATCTCTCAGAGCCATTGCCCAGACAGGATAATATACTTAAAGAAAATTAATATCTAGATCGGAATCGTCAAGGTTCACACAGGTATAGGTGGCCTCATTTCCACTGGGTGGCTCGAGATGGATGTTGCTCGCGTAAATATCATTACAGACCTATTCTGTATCAGTGTCCATCCGATAGCAACAAAATCTCAACATTGTTTTCTTACCTCAGGACTGCTACAAACTAGTGAGCCGACTCGAGGGTCGTATTTCTTGCTCGTAGTACCCCATATATTCTTGAATGTAACATCGCTGATTTCGAGGCTCGCCTGTAGAAATTTTTTTAGATATCTAACTGCAAGGGGACACGGCTCTGGGTAGGCTTACCGGATAGCGATCACACATCGTCTGATTGACGGCGTAGTAGCATTGTGTTAGGGTGACGACCTCTGCAGTTGCAACATATTAGCATCACTGTACAGCAGGCAGCGGTTGAGATTCCAAAATAGCCTACCGTCGTTGCTGTCGCTGTACAAATGGTCGTACGTAACGTTGCGCACGCTGCCCATTCCACCTCCGCTCAGCCCATCCGCCGACGCCTCCGCACCCGCCCACACCTTGATGCGCGCAAAGTTGCCGGCATTAGCCATCGTGACGTTGTACACGTAGACGTCCTCGACCAAGTCGACTTCTCCGATGTATTGACCCAGGCTTCCAACTGAGATACCGTGCGAGCCGGTGCAGCTAAGATTCTGGACGATGACGGAGGTAGAGTTTGGTTTGAACGATACGCAGTCTGATGCTGTCAGCAAATTGGTCTTCACGTAGAGCTAACGAAAAGAACTCATACCGTCGGTGTTGACAATGATTGAGTTTTGGATAACGACATTAGAGCTGCGATAGGTATCCCAGCCATCGGTGTTCTATATCCTTCATGTTAAGAAATAATGGATTGATCCGGATGAGCGGAAGACCGTACCTTGGCGGGGGTCGCTTTCGGCTGAGGATCAACCTGAAGATTCAGATCGCTGATCAAAATATTGGACGAGTTTGCAATCAGATTAAACCAATTCGGAGGGTTTCGCATGGTGAGCCCGGAGATGGTGGCGTGGTGCAGCCCATCCGTGCCAAAGAGAATCGGACGCTGAGTGGTGGAGTCATTTGCCATTGCGCTCCACCAGTATGGACCATCGCCTGTCCATTTTGTCAGTACATGGAGGCATCTATTATCAAATAACATCTATACTTACCATCAATCACACCCTTGCCACTACCATATATGTTGACGTTCTTACCCCCAAACCGCCAGAAGAACTTGGAGTCTTGGTAGTTATACTTGAAAGTCTGCGTCTCCCAGTACTTTGCATCCTGGAGGAAGGATATATTGCCCCAGATAGCAAAGTCAATATCTTGCAGGAAAGTCAGATCGACCGCGCTGGCGATCAAGTAATCCCCCGGAGGGAAGTACACCTTGCCCCCGTGGTTGCACTTGCGGGCAGCCGCAATAATGTGAGGACCGGCATCACGACTACCGGATTTAACGGTGCAGACTTTGTTGTGTCCGTGCTGTCTTTGAGGGACTGCTGGATGAAAGTTTGTAGGGGCGTATGGGAGGGCTTGTACGTGAGGAGCGACGAGGTCTTTGGGCAATCCACCATTGTGCCCCTGGTTTGGAGCCGCAAAGGCGGTTGCAAGAAGCGGTATAGTAGTGAGAAGAGTAGACAAGATAGCCATTGCGCATTTATCTCAATGTCTGCGGAAGCCCCCATACGTCTGGGCTAAATAACCATATATACACAATCATCAAGATGCCATTGATGGAAATATTTTTGAGCGATACTCTTTGATCATGGCTCTCCATTGGCTGCTCGATTAATTTTCTAGTGTTTGGCGCATCCTGAGGAGATTTACCTGCCGAGAGGGTCTTTTGACACTGCGCAAGCGAAAGGCCGGGGGAGTCAAGCTTTCCACACATCGCTTGACTCTGCTGGAGTTGGAACAAGCTCGTAGAACGCTTCAGCCGCGGCTCCTTTCAAAAGGGGAACTATTGGCTGAGGCGTGGACTTTAGCCTGTTCAACCGCCTCGCTTGGATAAATTGCAAACACGCAAGGTCATTGAAAGAGGAATTTCCGGCTAATCACCTGCATCAACTCAGGGTGAATCTGTGCATGGCAGGTTTCCCCAGATTCTGTTTTCTACGCCCCGCACTCCGGAAAACGTCAAGTTTGTGCTAACAAAGCTCCTCTTAAAACAGTCCTCAGTAAGAAATCGGTACTTAAGGGTTTGGATTTGATTTGATGGCGGCATTGCGAATCTGACCAAATAATCTACTTGCCAGTTTTGCCAGCAACAGTTTATGAAGCTAGTAAGTAGTATGGGGTCGAACTTAGCCTGAAGCTCAATACGGATGCCTAACGTAGGGTGATAAGGCCTTGTTTCGTTCTCCTGTCTGTCTGATGATTTCTGCATGAACTGCCTAAATCCTTCGATTGATATATCTTCCGACCGACAAATTGAAATTCCACCAAAGATAACCGAGTCTAAACAAAAGCACTCAGTATATCGCGTCACGAGAGATAGAAAATAATGGAGGGGAAATGTGCCCAAAGCCATGGAAAATAGGTACATAATGGGTCATAACGGGAGATGCGAAACTTCGGTACCCAAACACTGAATCCACGACACGGGCTTGTCCAATATCGCCATGATTCTCTTCCAGGTTCTTGCCCCCTTCCTTGTCTACCATGTTGCAGTTTCCATGGCCATTCCCTCAAAGACCACCGTGGAGGGGGCTCTTCACATAGTCGAGAAGCGGGCAGTCTGTACTCCCACAAGTCTTGGCAGCAGCCAGTTAGACGACACTCCTGCTATCAAGGCAGCAATTACATCGTGCGGTAATGGTGGTACCATTGTGATCCCAGCTGGTACGACATATAGCCTGAGGACCATCCTCGACTTTACCGGCTGCAAGGGCTGCGATTTCCAGCTCGAGGGCACCCTCAAGTCATCGACCAATACAACCTACTGGGCGAGCCAGCCAGGCATCATATACCTCAACAAGATATTTGGAGCGAAGATACGGTCTCTGACTGGATCTGGCATCATTGATGGGAACGGACAAACCGCGTATGATATTTTTTCGGTCGATCAGTCGCTTGCTCGGCCTACCGCGGTGTACATCGTCGGGGGCTCTTCGGATATCACCATTAGTGGCTTTACAGTGAGGAACCCACCTAGTGTGTTTTTCGGACAGAAGGGTGAGGTGAAAAACATCAACTACGCCAACCTTACTATGACGGCGCAGTCCAAATCGACCAACCTTCCCAAGAACACGGATGGATTTAGCATTGGCGAAAGCACCTACACCACGGTCCGGGACGTGTATATCAGCAACCAAGATGATTGCATTGGATTCAAGTCGGGCGCTAACTACGTCACCGTTGAACGGGCTACATGCGCCGGCACGAATCATGGAACTGTGGTTGGCTCCCTCGGAAAGTCAAACGATGACTATGTGAAGAACGTGTATGTCAAGGGTTTGACGATGATCAACTGCGGCAAGGCGGCCGGCGTCAAGGTCTACCCAGGCGGCCCTTCCTATGGCACTTCAACAGTGACGAACATTACCTGGGACACTGTGACCGTTGAAGGATGTGATTACGGAGTCGAAATTGACAGCTGCTACAACCGAGGACCCGAGGAATGTGCGGCGAACCCAAGCGCAGCGAACCTGACCGATATCAACTTTATCGACTTTGCAGGTGTCACCAATACAAAGAAAGCCCCGGCAGTCGCGAATATACATTGCCCCGCGGCGGGAATATGTGATCTGGTATTTTCGGGCTGGGACCTCGATACGCCAGACGGGGAGGGGGTGATCCTCTGTGAGAATCTCGACGGTGATCATGGCATAACTTGTGTGTCTGGGGCGACAAGATGAAACTAGGTTTACTAGACGTTATATCTTGATTTCCTTTGACTTTAATGTGATACGCTTTCTTCAAGCGCCAATGCATAATTCATCGCAAAAGTGTCCAATAGCAAAATAACTGAATTATATTATAAGGAAGGCAAGAGAAACAAAGGGCCAAAAGGGAACGATATGGCCGACCCAGCACCTTAGCAGCCATGTGCATAGAAAGTAATGCTCACTTTGCCAATGTGCTGTCCGCTAACCAGGTACTTCATAGCCTCAATGACCTGATCACGGCCAAAGGCGAATGTCGTATCAACAGGCATAGGCAGGGTCCGCACACTGATGAAGCGCCCTGCCTCCTCCAACTGCTGCTCCGAGCTGATGATGATGCCGCAAACCACGGCGCCTTTAGCCAAAGCAAGCCCGTAAGGCATCTCCTCCTGTGACGCCGATGACAAGAATCCAATCACCGAGATACAGCCACCAAAGGCGATTGAATCCAGCGACTGTCTGATAGTTCCCGAGCCCCCGTTCTCTAGGATAAAATCAACACCCTGGTCATCGGTGATTTCCTGCACCTCCGCAACCCAATTGGGAGTTTTCTTGTAGTTAATAGTGTGGTCGACCCCGTACTTAGCTCTGACGTGCTCGAGCTTCTCATCTGATAAGGATGTGATGATAGTTTGGGTGCCGGCTGCCTTGGCCACCGGAAGCGAACCCCATCTGGCCGTAAGAAGGCTCATTGAGACCGTCGATGGGAGGATAGGTAGTTTCGACGGAGTGAAGGTCTGGCCTGCACGAATCCAGGGCCGAAATAGTGTGTGCATCTCGTGTCTGCTCTTCTGGTTCGCGTATTGGGGTGTATGGTCGTGGGGCAGAAAATCGGCTTCAGGGGATGGGGTAGCTTGCTTGTCGTGCGTGGAAGTATGGGAAAGCCGCTCGTGCCGAGTAAGAAGATCCCTATTCTCATTGTTAATTGTCATTATGTGGCGATTAGTACGTTGGCCTTACTGCCGAGAAAAGGTACGACCACACTGGCATACAAAGGGCCTTCCCTGGGTGTCTTGGAGACGCTATGTTTTAGCAAATGCGGTCAGATAGAATTGGGGGACGTACGAATCCGCTCATGTCTCGTCAGGTGTTATAGTCGCTTGAATTGCTTCTCGCAAAAGCGGCAATGAGCCACCACGGATTTGGGACGACCTCTACCCATGGGGAAAGAATTTTATTTTTGTCCGTCTTATTGGAAGGGTTCATAATGGACAGCCAAGTCGATAAAGTAGCAGCAATAATATTATTCTCCAAATCCTTCGATTTCACGCCTGGCAAAGGTAGTAGAGTTACGTCATTTACTTATTTTTAGATAGTTATTACATACACAGGACAATGTTAATGTAATATCCATTAAAAAACGACCCTGCGGAACCGACTTCAAGACGTATGGCGTACCGAGCTGCTCCAAAATAGCAGCCTGCATCATATCCACTGGCACTTTTATTGTTTATAGAGATGTCAACTCGCCGCGTTCCTCCATAGAACATAGCAATGGAAATAGGTACATAGTACCAGTAACAAGTACAAGATATGGCCCCTCACCAGTGCGGGGAAGACAGGGTTAGTATAATGCGGTGCCTTCCCGTTTGACGACAAGCATAACTACTGAATATTCCAAGTTATTCCATTTGATCAAGGTATTGCTTTTGGCTTTCAGTAAGAGGCGGCAGAGGAATTGATGTGTATCTTCGCAAGATTTCCTTTGGGCGGTATTATACTCTTTCTCTTGGTAAGCAAAAGCATACTCGTTACTTAGCAAGTTCAGAATCCCAGACAAGTCCCTGCGAAGCCTCGGGGCTATGAACCACTTATTCCCCTGTAATCTCCCCCGCTGCCTCAGGACTAACGCCTTTCTCCTTGTGGATGGTAGCAATGAATTGTTTGCCTTAAAAAGGCGTCATAAATTTCTGTGTTGGTTTGGGGGATATTCAATTTCGCGCCCTTGAGTTCGTAAACTAAACTCCTGGCGCCAAATCATTCTACTTCTACGGCCCAATGTTGATATTTTGCGCCGGGGTGCTGGGGGAACGGGACGAAGAGTTTCGACCCGACCTTGTAGCCGGGAAACATTAACATCGTGATGATTCGTTTGCGAGGAGAAGTCGGGCTCTAGATAGAATTTGCGGAAATCAAATCTTGATAAGCGTTTGTGGAAGACAATCGCCGTGAAGGGAAATCACCCAGATAGCGCTGGCGTCTATCTGCTATGGTTGAATCCCAACTCCATACCATACTATCTTCCAAGTTGCAGGAGCTTTACGCACCTAGGGAGGATGAAAGATGGATTATGGCAGACATTTGAAGACCATATTTTAATTAGAATAAGTAATATATATAGATCCCTTTTAAAATAGAAAAGTTTTATATCATTTTTTAATATCTATACCAGAGGCCTATTTCCAACATGTGACAGGTACATTGCCACCAACGCAGAACGACCGAGAGCGCCCTGCTCATCCACGATGGGCCCATGTGGGGTTAAATAGCGAGTCCAAGCGATGCGGGGGCAAAACTTCCCGAGAATCTCACCGAGCTCCTTCAACCGCATTCAAACCCGAACCCAGTCCAGAACTCCATACTCACCCCAAATGACAAAGCCACGAGCCTGCGATGCATGTTCCATCCGCAAAGTCCGATGCACCGGCCAGTTGCCGTGCGTGAATTGCGACAGAAGTGGATTCGAGTGTTCCTACGTGAAAAAGCCCAAAAAGTCGGGTCCGAAGGGGCCCCGTCATACGACGCGCGCTCGTGTGCATGAGCAATTGCAAAGACTGACCAAAGAAAGACCTGTCGCACCTGCATCATCACCGAGGGATGACCAAAGGCCACTTTCTCTGGTGGTAACGCCTTCTTCTTCTTCTCATTCTTCCTCGCTGCCCGAGTGGAAGCTCGCCTTTTCATTGAACAATGTGCTCGCGTATCTTGAAACTTATAGAATCCGGATGTACCCGGTGTGGCCAGTAATTGACGTTGTTCGATTGTCCTCTGCCATAAACGCCGATGACTGCGATTTCGAGACATGTGCGTTGGCATTCGCAGTCTGTGCCGGCACAGGCGCACAACTACAATTTAAATCCGCGGTGCAGGAGTGGAATGACCTGTCCGACCGATTCGCTACCGAAGCCGAGCGATACCGGCTCAAATACGACTACCGCGAGAGCTCAAACATCGAAACTATCCTCATCCCGTTGTTTCTCCATTTCTACTACGGCGCGAAAGGGAAACGGAAAACAGCATCTTTCTTACTCCGTGAGGCGGTGTCGGTCTGTCAATTAATAGGCTTGGATAAAGAAGAGACCTATGAAGATCTAGATTCTGAAGAGGAGAGCCCGCGACGGCGGACCTTCTGGCTTCTATACGTGACCGAACGCGGACATGCCATGCAGCACGGGACACCCGTCACCCTCACCAAGTCCATTGCTCCTGTTTCGAGCGATAGCCAGAGCAACATACAGGTGTTGGAGGCATTTCACAGTCTAGCCGATCTCTTTGTGTCGGTGGATGGTGTCCTTGTCGGCTCAGAGGCATCAAACGCGTATAGCAGGGAAATGCTGGTCCGAATACAGCGTGAGCTACGGCGATACGAGCAATGGCCGATGGAATGGAATGAAGTGCAGAGGAGCGATGTCTCCATCACGCAACATTGGTTGCGCATGCTGGTGTGGCAGCTTTCGCTCAGTAATGTTAGCTTATCGAGTGAGCCGGGCGACGACAGCATGTCATTTACATACCCCGCACATGTATCTCGAGATGCACTGCGCTCTATAACTGCTGTATCATTTGACGCGTTGGTGGCTCATGGACCGGGAATGGTAAGCAGATTTTTCGCCCGCCTATACCCTTAGGCGACCGTACTAACGAGATCATTAGCAAGCGAAGCTATGCGACATCACTAATAGTCTACTGGATGTGATGACTTGCGTGCACTCTTTGTCACCGGAAATGTTTTTTCAGGCTCGCCAAGTCCTTCACGAGTTCTGCTGCTACCTTGCGAGATTAAACAGCAACCGTGAGGGCTTAGACTGGGTGCGCAAGAGACTAATCGAATCGAACTTACTTCTTGGGCCGGTCTCTGAGCTACCGGTAATATCCGAAATAAACGATGAACGAGACGCACCGTCGGATGACGATGAAGCAGTGTATTATAACGATCTAAATATCTCATGACGAAGTGTTATATCGCATTTTTGGCCCCCTTGTTGAGCACCACGAGAGCTTCGTAGGGCTTAACGACGATTAAATCTCCATCCAAGACGATGGATTGACGTTCTTCGTAGTTGCCCGTCAGCACATGCCCTCCTTTAAGGACCGATGATAGTTCGACCGGAACCGTCCATTTCACCTCCTTCCCAGAGAAATTGTTCACAACCACAGCTGTCGCACCACCAAACGCTCTAGTATAAACAAACAACTCCTCATGATCCTTGTCGACCAGCGTAAAAGATCCGTAGACAAAGACATCGACATACTCCTTCCGCAACTTGAGGATACTCGCCCAGTAGTTGAAGACACTGCCCGAATCATCCACCTGAGCGGCAGCATTCCACTTTTCATAGTCATCATTTACTCCAATCCACGGCTGTGCAGTACTAGCGGAGAACTCCGCGAATTCCCCAGGGCCCCACTGCATTGGCAGGCGTCCGTTATCTCGCGACTTTAGACGCAGCTCTTTCATCGTCTGCTCTTGTAGCTTCTCATCCCCGGGGAAAGCCTGCGTAAGCTCATTCCAGAAATTGATCGCTTCGAGGTCCCTGAAGTCCTCAATGCGCCAGCTGTGGGGTAGGTTAACCATCCCAATCTCCTGACCCTGGTACACAAACGGTGTGCCGCTCTGCAACCCTAGGAACGTCGCCAACATCTTGCCCGAAAGAGCGCGGAACTCCGGTTTCTCAGATGCGAAACGCGAGATGCTACGTCCCTGATCGTGATTCTCTAGGTACAGCGCGTTCCACCCGTTATTCTCATACATGAAGGACTGCCACTTCGTCACGACGGACTTCAACTCTTTCAGCCGCAACTGGCCGGGTGTGAACTTCCCCGCGGGGCCGTGGTCGAGGTCCATGATCTCGAATTGGAACGCCATACCGAGCTCGTTCCTTTCGAATCCGACTGCATTCAGGACTTCCTGTGGATCGTATACAGATGGCATCTCGCCGACTGAGAATGCATCGTACTCTTTCAAAATACTTCCGAGCTCTTGGAGGTACTCGTGCAGTCTAGGTCCGCAGGCGTAGTATTTCGCGCCCTCGGGGTAGGGCTTTGCCGGGTTGACCACTGGGACGTCGAGGAAGCGCTGATCCTTGCTGATGAAGTTGATCACGTCGAGTCGGAATCCGCTTGCGCCCTTGTCGAGCCAGTAGCGCATGATCTTGTGGACTGCGGCGCGGACTTTGTGGTTCTCCCAGTTTAGGTCGGGTTGCTCGGTAGCGAATAGGTGCAGGTAGTATTCATCCGTGGCTTCGTCGTACGTCCAGGCCGATCCTTGAGAACTGTTAGATACGTGGATATGCGGGAGATAAGGAAGAAAGTCGTACCTGAAAAGTAGGAGCCCCAGTTGTTGGGCGGCTGGCGCACTCCATCTGCAGTGTAACGCGGCTTTCGCCAGATATACCATTCTCGAAACTCGTTTGATTTCGACGATCTTGACTGCTTGAACCATTCGTGCTAGCACTTTAGTTAGACACGAACATATCAAAGCTTGTTTAAGTGGAAGGAAAAACATACCTGATCAGACGTATGATTCACAACAAGGTCCATAACATACTTCATACCGCGCGCATGTAGACCGGCGACTAATTCATCCACATCCTTCATCGTTCCATACGGCGGATGAATCGCATAATAATCTGAGATATCGTATCCCATGTCCACCTGTGGAGACTGGAGGATCGGAGAGAGCCACACGATATCGACACCTAGGGCTTTCAGGTAGTCGAGCTTGGAGACTATCCCGGGGATATCTCCGATTCCGTCGCCATTGGAATCTTTGAAGGAGGCGGGGTAGATCTGGTATACGGAGGACTCCTTCCACCAGGCTCGACTGCTGCCGGGGATGGTTTGGGAGAGTGATTGGGTTTGCGTCGTCGTGGTTGTCATTTTGGGTGTGAGTCGAGACTCTGAAGGAGAATTCGCCTCCGAGCAGCATAAAGAGGTCGACGCTTTATATCCTGCTTGTCTGGAAGAAGATAACACATCTCTGCTGTGACTAGCCGAGATTTTCTCCGAATATTTTCCCGGCAGTCACCTACACTCTTCTATGGAGCAGTTTATTGGAGAATAGCAGCCCAAGAAGTGTCATACTTCGTAGTGGATGTGCGTGGCACGTCTTGGAGCATTCGCCCCCCGCTATGGGTTCCATCCACCCGTTGGGGAGTTGACAAATCTTACCGAGAATCTTTCCGACAAACCACCCGAGAATTACCCCACATCAAGCCGCAACATGGTTCGACCGTGAACAGGCAGTTAAGCTATGCTACTAGCCAATCATGTCGCTGGCTTCATGTGATGTCGGGCCACTCTCCGATTTCTCGGCTTCTCTTACCCCAGGAAAAAGTCTCTTGCCATGGGGTATCGGCCGCAACAGATGAATGTATATAAACCCATAGGATGTCTATAAAACAGTAAAGGTTCTGTGTCGGAGTGGCTCGCAATCAGCAGCTCAGATTCTTTCCTTTTCTCGTACCGATTATTTTACTCATCATGGGTGCCAATCCTATCGTTAGCACGTCCGGCGACGATGTATACGCTGCGATACCTAACAACACCAATGAACGCTAGATCAAGGATGCTGGTCTTTGCCGTCTGAACTTGGGCGTTGCGCTCATGTTCACCTCGGCTGCAGCGAACGGTTACGACGGGAGTCTGATGAATGGTCTCTTGGCTTTGCCTCGATGTATGTCCCTTCTATGTGATAACACGTAAGACACCCCTAACACCTCACAGTTCTGAAGGATCTGGGAGATATCAACTCGAACATCGAAGGCCTCATCATTGCCGGAGTCTCTCTCGGCGGAACACCTAGTTTCGTCCCAGCATCCTACTTTGCCGATGCCTTTGGACGAAAGAAGTGCGTCGCTCTCGGGTCAGCAATCATGGTTTGTGCTTCCATAATCCAAGCAGCTACGAGCGGGCCATGGGCGTTCTTCGGTACTCGTCTCATGATGGGCGTCGGACTCGGCTTCGCACAAACCGCCGCTCCTCCCTTGACTACTGAGATTGCCCATCCGCGCCAGCGAGGAACTGTTACTGCAATTTTCCAGTGTACATGGTTCTGTGGTGCAGTCCTTTCCGCGATTATAACTCTGGGAACTCTCTACCTGAACAGCTCCTGGTCATGGCGGTTTCCATGTCTCATGCAAGCATTCTTCCCTGCCCTCCAGCTTTTCGGGCTCCTCATCGTCCCCGAAAGTCCGCGATGGCTCGTCTCCAAAGGTCGCCGCGAAGAGGCACTAGCGATCCTAGCCCGATACCATGCCAATGGGGATCAAACTGATCAACTCGTTCAATACGAGTACCGAGAAATCTGCGACGCCATTGAGCACGAAGCGGCCGTAGCAGAGCAAAGTGGATGGGCTGCGTTCTTTGCGACCCGTGGTGGACTCCACCGACTGACGATCTGTGTGCTCATCGGATTCATGATTCAATGGGCTGGCAATGGTACGATCACTTTACTCTGTTATCTGAACCTTGTCTAACTCACTGCTTTTTCGTATTAGGAATTGTCTCCTACTACCTCGCCCCAATTCTGCGCTCAGTCGGCATCACCAGTCCCAGCCAACAAGCCGGAATAAACCTAGCTCTCCAAGCCTGGAACGGCTTTGCTGCCCTCGGCGGCGCCTTTGCAACGGAACGATACGGCCGCCGCACACTGTGGATGCTCTCGACGGTCCTCATGTTTGTCTTCTTCGCAATCGTCACCACGCTCTCGGGTGTCTTCGCCGAGCTCCAGATCAAAGCTGTGGGAGTCGCCTCCGTCGCGATGCTCTTCCTCTTCTTCGGCTCGTATGCGCTCGCGTACACGCCGTTGTCGATTGCGTACCCCGTGGAGATTCTGCCCTATCATCTTCGCGCCAAGGGGTTCTCGCTGAGTTTGACTGTAACGTTCGCTGCGGGGTTTTTCAACCAGTATGTGAATCCGATTGCATTTGATGCCATTGCGTGGAAGTTTTATTTTGTGTATGTTGCTTGTCTGGCGGTTGATATGGGGATTATCTACTTTTTGTTTCCGGAGACGAAGGGGAGGACCCTTGAGGAGATTGCGGTTGTGTTTGATGGGCCTGCGGCGCAGAGCGGTCTTGTAAGGGATGGCGAGAAGGAAATTGACGCTTACAAAGTCAAGGCGGCTGGTGAGGCGGAGGTGGAGCATGTGGCCTAGTTTTCGGACTGCAAAATACAGAAAGCAGAAAGCGCTGCTTGTACTCTTGGGTGGAGGCGACACTAAAGATTTGCGATGTGTCTCGTGGTATTTTCTTAGCAATAGGAAGTTTTACATGAACTAGAAAATTGCGTTGTACCCTGGAACAAACAAATGCAGCAAACTGCTCGTTCATGGACCGAGGCCTGCGCCGCAGATGTTCACAGGTTATTCGTCGGGGATTCAATGGCCGCATAATAACAAGACAGAAAGACTGGTTACGCATCAGCTAGACAGGCAAATGGATCACGGTGGGAATTTCCTCAACTAAGATGACTGAGAAATTCGGAAGGCTCCCAATGTAGGTCCGAAACCTAGAAGCTGAAATGACGGGTGTTAAAACATAGGAATTTAAAATGGAAATCATTTGGTTCTTCGGCTCGAGAGCCGTTTCTAATAGTTTAGCTTTACCACAGTATTATTTCCTTTCTCGATCGCTTCGGAGAGACGCGTTATCTACCACGTCTGCAGGTGCGGCGTATTCTAGAAACATCCGACAAAGGTCTTCATATCTATGTTTAGCTGCGTGGTGTAGAGCGGATCTGCCATTCTGATCAAGACTCGCGACATTGGCACCGCTGTGGACGACCAGTAGGCACATAGCTGGTCTGCGATGAAAGGAACAAGCAACATGCAGCGGCGATCTGAAAACTAGACTTCTTGTATTAGGGTTGACCCAGTCGTGCTCTAAGATTAGTTTAGCAATTAAAGGGTCCTTGTGGTGGATTATAGTCTGGGCCAACCGGTCTCTAGCATTAATGTTAATATTATCACGAAGAAGTATAGTCTAAACAAAATCTTCTCTTTCAGCAACAATGGACTGAATTAGAGGTGTATAACCACTAAAGTCAGCAATCTAGGCAAATACCTGGATACTGTAGAAGTACTAAGGCAACCTTGGGGTGCTTGTAATAACTAATAAATAAAGGAGAATTGGCCGTTTATAAATACCCCTATTATGGTTAGTATGAATATCAGGTTGTTAAAGCAAGAGCGAGATACTATTAGTGATGTTATTGGTAGAAAGTGGGTGCATAGCATGAAATAGAGTAGTCTTATTCTTAAGATTACTGGTATTAATAGGCCCTGGGGTCCAGCTTTATCAAGCGCAATGAGCCGGCACGCGAGCCGTTTACCGCATAGAAGTCTCCCAGTTCTAATATACGCTCTGAGTATGGTACGGCTCGATTTGCCCTCAAGAATGTCGAGCGAAATGAAACCCTAATAGGTCAACACCAGGTATAGCTTCGTTCCGAGAATACTCCGTAATCAGCGGTCTAGCCGGTCGGGAACACCGATGGGTCTCTCTAGTTGCATCGACCTCGCTTAGTGAGTGCTCACATAGCAAGCCTACATAGAAAAATAAGGAAGGTAAACACTGCCGCGCAATTGGGCGGTGGTGTTCATTTGATCACCAAAGGCTGTGGCTCTTGTCCTGGACAGGAATGAAACGCTAAGCGTTCGGTCTTGTCAAGGTTCATGGCAGCTTTTGACATAAACTTTTTACCCTGCTGGTCTCGCTGGTCTTCGAGACTTGATACGCCGAGCAGTGAGTGTGACTCTTGGCCTCTCGGCCTCTCATGGATCGTCTAGAGAATCTGCCCAATCACAAGACGAGATGCAGAGAACCTCGTATTCAGTCCTTGGCCATATTCGCCCTTCTTTGGCCCCAACGCCTTTTATAAGCCTTTTCCCCTCTCGAAGTGTTTAGTGTATGGCTCAAGAAGCGTCACTCAGCCAAAGTCGGACCACCCTCCAGCATGCATGGACATTCTGTGTTCATGAGTTTCCCGCCCCTTGTACCCGTTATTTTTGCAATCCTTTACATCTCAGAGATTGGGAAAGCCGAATTTCAGGTGCAAGAGCTCTACACTCCTGCTGAAGCTCTCGAGAAAGCGAGGCCAGTCAACGAAACGAGGATTCCCGGTGTGACAACAGACGACCTTCTTGAGCACTCGCTCGAGCCGCGGGCATGCTACGCCCCTTATTCTGAATGTCGATGTAAGTGGGCCATCATGCCGAAAATAAATGCGAGGACCGATCTCATCCCGTCCGACTTCAATAGACACCGGTCGATGTTGCGCGCCACCGTCTGATTCCTGCTGTGCTGACGGTAGCTGCGTCATACGATCAGAGTATATATGCTGCGGCTCCTCACATATCTGCTACACGGGGGACTCATGTTGTCATGCGGGGTGTATCAACCCCGGTGTCAAATGCTGTGCTGCTGGGGGCACATGTGCGTCGAACGAGGAATGCTGCGAAGATCGATGTATGGCAGAAGGACGCCAATGCTGCCGCGGGGGCACATCTTGCCCTCCCGGACAGACCTGCGTTCTCTACAATGGCGACGTGAGGTGCTGCCCGCCGGGCGGTTGCTATTCGTACACTGACTATTTTTACTGGTATTACTACGTCTACTGGTATATTGAGGTGTATTGGGAGATTCGGATCGAGGTCACGACGAGTAGCCTGGAGCTTACCTCCTCATCGGTTCGCACTTCGACCAGCCTCAATCTACAAGCATCCAACAGCAATGCGCTCAGCGCGGCTTATGCAAGCGTGACTTCAAGCATTTTAGCTGCAGCATCGCAGACGCCAGACCAGGACTCACTTCCTACGAGTACAACGACGACAACAATGAGCAGTACGACGACTCGCAGTACCAGTACCAGTACTACGGAGACAGCTGACAATCCGCCGTCTGAGGAGGAAACCTTTCCAGGGACCTCCAACCCATCGGATTCCGATCCGTTTCCCACATCTTCGGCTTCTGAATCACCTCCCATCGGGACAGTACAGGCTGGCGGCAATAACGAAGACGCAGGAACCTTCATTACGTCACGTTTATTCACTGCAGTCTCGTTGGTCACTTTTATTTTGATTCTCATTCTCTAGAGCATAATCAAAACTCCATGGGGAAAAATACCTCACAAACATATCGTTGGTCATGCTCTTAGCGTCAGGGGGATCGTGGTAATCTATAATTCCTCCCTAGTTCATATCTACTGGGGTGCGAAAGTTGGACCCCAATTGAGTTCTCAGCCATTCCAGAAAATATATTCCGTATTTGCGGCAGGGATGATCGCACACGATAAGTGTAGCTCTAGGGAAAAAAGATGACCTGAGCGTACTATGGGTTAAATCAGACTACTCCGAGGTGGGCTGGACAATTATTAATACAGGGACATACGGCAACGCATCAATAGACCTACTTATCCTAACACACGAAGAAGCCTAGTAATTAACATAGAGCTACGCTTTATTATAACAAATGTCTTCTGTCAGGGGAAGGTCTATCCCTACTACGGCAATATCTCCGCCTTTATCCCAGACTCCATGTCCTCGAACCAAGAAGCGCAAGAGGTTTGGTACGCTCAAGTGAAGGAACAAGACAATATAATGCTAAGGCAGCATCATCCACGGGATTATATCCGGAGTATTATTGGACTTGGGGCCACCCCAGAAACCCCGCCCCATAACAAGTCCAGTAGTGTCTGGCTTAATTTACATTCGTTTAACATATTTTGATGACGGACAAGGCGTTAGGGGCAATGCTAACGGACTGCCCCTTCGTTTATCATACTGTGCTCAGGATAACCTTCCTCCATATTTAGCCCTACCGCCTCATTACAGGTCAGCGCATTGGACGCTCTTCACACCAGTTGCATCGCCAGAAGCCATTATAGCCCCATCAAGTGTATATCCCGAGCGCTCCGCGCATATAATGAACCAGTGCCCAGATCAGAAAACGATGTTGCTTCTAAGGCTAGCATCGAAGGCGCTCGCTCAATACCGCTGGGATTTCCGGAATTATGAGAGCCCACAGCCTTTCCAACACCAGTGTTCAGCCGGTAGTCGAATATGGTGAAGAGAATTCCCGCTGCTGCCCATGAGCCGGAGAGTTGTTGCAGGGCTTTAAGACAAACTTCTGCTCTGGAAGAGAGAGGGAACAGTGAGGACCAAGTGCTCTTTTGGATTCGATGAATATAGACAAGAAGAGCAGAATATAGCGCCTACCCTCTGGGATATTATTAGTGGGGGATAGAACACGGGATAGCTTTAACAGGGCGTCGTACATACGTGGGGGGTCGGACGGAGTTTGTCGTGCGCAACTGGTTTTTCCACGATATTAGTAATAGACATTGCGGCGTCGTATTCACCCTCTTTAGACAGGTAAATACAATCCGAATTAGCCAGCAGCCGTTCTCGCGATTGTCTAGGAACCCTATGAAGAGGGCATATTGCTGTACTAAAGGTACGATTAGACGTGGCTGTTGCGGTGGGAGCAGAGCATACCAGTAATGAAGATGCAGAAGCGAGGCCCAGTACTCATGAGAAGTTCCCTGCCACAATAGGACAGGAGGGAGAGCCTTTAGCCAGCCAGCGAGGCACGAATCATAATCAAGTGTCTTAGCCCCTTCGTCGATATTGGAGGATGCGGAATAATGGGTAGTATAGATGTGGCCAATAATCACAGATAGTTCGGCATACGCGATGAAAAACTGGGCCTCCCGCCAGCTTGTGACTACTTCAGTCAAAAGTGTTTCCTCCGTATTGACAAAGTCAGCGTCCGTGATTGTTTCAACGTCACAGTCCGCAAGGTCAATTGCTAGTGGACTCCCTAGACACACGGAAAGATAGCGATCCCTCATGAATAGAGTCCACCAGATTCATTTGTACAGCTGTTTTTCGGAGAATGGCGAGTTAGATTTGGAGCTACTAAGTTCTGCATCAGAGGACGGTCTGGTACTCAAGGGCTTGGACCCTAACATTCTGTGCAAACCAATACTCTGCGCAGTGGAAATAACAATGCGACTCCAGTATAATGTAGTTTCAGTTGCTAGAGAAGTCAGTGTTGGAAACATTATAGAGATTCCCAAGGCCTACGCTCTGCCTGTCCACAATACCAGCCCATCAAAACAACAGCCTGTAGAGTGGCAATTTGATCGCATTCATAGGCAGCGTCATAGAGGGCTTTCGCTCTTCCGTAGAATATCTCGGCCATGGAAACAACTGAGCCTGTTTGGTTTAAAAGAAGTGAGGATCGGGATACCCTCGAAGCAGCGAGAAACATAGCCTGTAACAAGAGTAATGAGGGGCAGGCATTGACACCCATTGCTTCGTATTGTCTGGGGAATGCGCTCCTATCCAACACAGGTAAGACTGGTGCAAACCAATGGAAGTAATCCTGCACGAGCTGATCGCACACAGGTTTCTCTGGAATGATAAAAGCGCCTTGTCCAACGAGAAGTGTGACCTAAGATAGAGGCGGTAGCGTGCTGCCACCGGTGAATGATGGTTTGTAGATGTCGATGTCGCTGTCGTGGTAATTGTCTTGCGGCATAGATAACCCAAGGGACTTGCCTAGGTACGACGGTTGAGGCACGTAGCCCGTGATATCGACTGGGGGGGGGCGGGGGGGGTAGTCGTCCATACATTCTGCAATCGCTTGCTCCTTTCCCATGATTTCGGAGTGTCCACATGTAATTCCCCCTTTATCTCTATCAATAGAACCTGGGAAAAGCTGCTTTTTCCATCCGAGACTTGAGGATTCGATGACACGCTGCTGAAATTAGTACCTGGACGCAAGCGCTTTCGTAACCAGGGGACGATTGACATCGGATCCTTTCTCATCCTCCACCGCATCACCCTTCGCCTAGGAACATGGAGTGTACAGTCCTGCTCGTATTGCACACAGTTGGTACAGCGACCACCACAGATTAATGAATTACACCGTATCTAGCGTCCGGAATAATGTTAGAAGAGCCATAGAGCAGCTGCCATACCGCTTACTTTACGTCGATGGCAGGCCTAAACCCGGATTGGTGGGTGGCTCTTCTCTCCTGTAGAAAATTCACATTGCATGCTCTTGGTGCACGCTTCCGCCTATACATTCAGCTAGTTAGCTATGTCTCTTGCTCGGTCCAGCCGGGCTCGTCGTGTACCTTGTTGGAGTTGGCTCACTGGAGGCCATGCCGGTTTCTCGACCATGCAAGGAAGGAACCTGGTCCATTTCTACGGGCCTTGAGACTGAGAGAATGCGAATTCTGCGGTCAGAGAGGAAGGACAAACTCGCGATATCGTGGAGACAGGCCCTTTCTTAACAGGGGTTCCCCGCGATTTGGTGGGGCACGTTTGGAGTGGAGCGGAATCTGTGAGTTGATCCATTCAATTCACGCTAACCACTTTATCATCAAGCGTCGCATCTGATCTCGCAAGCTTTATCCATAAACGATATAGTCCCTTTGCCTGTCGCGCAACGGTCCGAGTCACTTTAAAACCCGCAATGTCACTCTCCCCTTGGGACTCGCTCGCCGCTCGCAAGTTCTCTCCTGCTTTGGCAACAACCCAATAACACACCATGGTCTATCCCGGAGGCAGGAGCAATGGATGCATACAATGCCGACTGCGCAAGGTCAAGGTAGGTGGTGTCTGACTGTGCCTTCCGGTACGAGAGCACGTGAGTAAGATTGGCAGTGCGATTCCACAAAGCCCGAATGCCGCCGATGCCTAGCTCGAGGCCACCCCTGCTCCGGTTATCCTGGTGCCTTCATCTTCTGCCCGCAGCCTCCAGGAGCTGTAGGTTGGGTGCACCGAGTCCGGCGGCTTGATCACATTGAAGCTTCAATTGCGCAAAGCAGCCTTTCTCCTGCGTCCCAAGCTACAACTCATACGTCACGTATCTCTTCCCATGACCCACCATCCCCAACTATCCTCTAGGACGAACAATGTGTATGTCTATTCATGGACCAATATGTTCTTCCCTCCGCTAAAGGGGCCTCTTCCGGGTATTTGGGCTTCTTACCGGAGTTCTACTCTACAAAAAATGAAGGAAGTTGTCTGCATTTTGCAACGTTGGCTGTCTCATACCTCGCTATGTACAGCCAGACACGCAGTTGCCCTCTTTATATTGAGGCAAGGCGTCGCTACGGTCAGACGTTGAAACAGATGAATTCCGTTATTTGCACCCAACCTGGCGGATTCGATGAAGAAACATTCACCGTGATCATTTTGTTAAGCTTATTCGTTGTGAGTAACCCGCTTCCCAGCCACCCAACTTGGTATTCACAAGATGTTATGATAGGATATGAATAACGAGAGGGATAATAAATCCAACGTCCATACCCTGGGGATGTACCATGTTTTCAAGCTCGGACGAGGGAAACTAGTCGAGTCCAGGTACGCTCAGCCGTTGCTACACTGGGGATATACCCACCTGGTGAGCGGGCAAAAAAATTGAAGGTCTCGCATGATGCCAAGCTGACCCTGCATACAGCTGACACAAGCCATGCTACTGCAAGACGACGATCGTTATGAAGAGCTGATGCAGTTGTTCGACTACGTTGAATGTCCTGATCATGTTCTTCGCCTGGCGTTTTGGGCTTGTCGGGTACTCTCCTTCGCCTCTAATGTCAGGCTATATGTCGCCTCCCTGACAGATACACCAGTTTCTACTTCCGGAGAGTGCGAATGGCTGGACTCATCCGGTTCTGATCTCCTGAAAGCATTCAACGACTGGGAGGTATCCCTCCCAGAGAATTGGAAACAGGTGTATAGATCTTTGACCCATCCGTCAATTGCTCATCCAGCCGACAGCTCCCCAGATTGTTCCCGATGGCTAGCCAGCCTTTTCGCCCTTGCTCGCACAGTAAAACTTATCCACTATCTAACGTTGGCAAAGCTAGCCGCTGCATCGCCTAGCCTGATGTCGAAACTTGAACGTTGCGCTAGCCATCGGGGAAGATAAGGACACCGTCGGTACCTTACCAAATTATACCCGCGACCTCTTGGACGACCTTTGGGGGAACTTGACGTGTATCAGACGCCATATTTCTGACACTCGCAACTCCACCGGTGGCAGCGCAGCTATGGCGCTTATGGCGTTATGGCCAGCGTGGTTTGTGGCAAACTGTCCACTATCATGGCCGGTCCTCGTTTCTCAAGCTCGAGATACACTTTCTTTCATAGGATTAACTGCAGGTATCAGATACGCACTCTCCATGTTGGACGCGAAGTGTGGCCCAACTTATCTTTTTGATTTACTACGTAACTCGTAGCGGCAAGGAAGAGCGAATCTTTCGTTTCCTCGCCATTATTGTGCATACATAACGTCAGGAAGCCCCGCACCCGGTTTTCAAATGTATTTGATGGATTCAAAAAACTGAAGAATAAGTCCATGATAAAGGGAAGTTGGACAGGACCGACTCGGAGGTTGAATAGTTATTTATATTGTCTCTCTTCTAGTTCCACTTGCTTTGATCTCTCGAATGGCAGCAAACCAATTGAAATACCTACTACACCTACTTCATGATAACTCCTGAACCCATTTCATGATTGAACACCTCAATTTTCAGGGTCCTGTTTACTCTGGACTAAGGATGTTTTACGATAGTGACTTTTTTTTTTTTTTTTTTTTGAATTTCTCAGTTCTTTTTTCTCTCCTCCCACCCCTTGACGGTAATGAAAAGCACTAAACGAATGTTACTCACCTCAAGAAACGCCTGTTCCTACAGGTTGACGCATCCAGAAGCCCTCTCGCACCTCCTTGTCCTGTCTTGCCTCATCCACTCGTGGATTATCCGTTCCTAGTCCGCGTTTCGCTCAACGTCGTTTGCTATCGCTATGGCGGGCTGGGTGATAGCTACGGCGAGTGGAGCTGCTGCACCCAGACGAAGACTCAGTGTGGTGAGTACTAGCTTCACTGGGGGTAGTCGACGATCGACTGCTCAACCGACTCAAGAGGCTGCTGCGCTCGCTGGATTCGCTGCGCTGCGAAGATCCGGATCTCCCACTGCGCCGGCTAGATCGGCTGTTGGATCTGCTGGTCCTGATGGAGCGGCTGTGCCGAGACGATCCAGATCGAGAACTGCTCCGACTAGATGACCGGCTTAGCCGGCTTACCCGGCTTGAGACCTGTGAGTGCGAGTCAGCTGGGCGTACCGTCCTATCCGTCTCGTAACCGTCATCACAATCAGACCGAGACCGTGACCGCGATCTAGACCGGGACCAGGATCGTGATCGGGATCGAGATCGCGCTTGCGACCGGCTTTCTCTAGATGACCTAAACAAAAGCGATGATAGCCGAGACGATAGAGACGAACTAGTTGATGATGATGACATGCTGCCGCCGCTCGCATAGCTTTCAGCCGCCGACCGGCTGGTGCCAGCTTCTGACCATGCAATCTGACTCGCGCTGCTGCGCACAGGAGCCTCAGTGGGAGCCCTCCCAACAGGGACCTTACCGGCCCATTCATCAACCCGTCGCGTTGTGCTGGGGCTGGTGCTGACACTGCTCTCGCTTCCGTACAAGGATGAGGGGGTTCCGTAGGCCGTTGAGCTAGCTAGGGTAGAGGCATGCCCCTGCTCTATGGCTAGCCGACTCATTGGCGGGTAAATTACTCTGTCCATGGTGTTAGTGTTCTCTGTTCCATAATAAGATGACGGTGGGCCGTCCGCCAGAGCCAGCCGGGCCATCGGCTGCTCGATGCTGCCGGCAGCGTCCGCATACCCAAATGCATCTTCGTCATGCATCAATGGATGATGAGCAGTATTCGCGCAGCCGTGCCGGCCACAGCAGCATCTACCTCTTGGCGCGCTCCGAACAAACAATCGAGCCTCCGCACAAATGTCTCCACCTCCGCCACTGCCGCAGCAGCATGTATTAACCTGTACGGTTATATTGGCGTGGATCGAAGGATTCATTGTTGCTGATTCGTAGGACGAATGTCAAACGCTGGTGGGGACAAGATGAAGGGTTAGTAAAGTCGTTGGCTGGTTGTAGTTGTTGGACCTTTGCTGGATGCGCAGAGGATGTGGGCCAGAGAACCGGCGGATCGCGGCACTGTTTATATACAATTCGAGATCAGCACATCAAGGATACCATGTTACAAAGAGCCAACAAAGTCTACGGCAACGATGAAAGATAGATGTTAACAATGCATTGTTTATAATATGACATCTTTCACAAACAATCATTATATAGTACAGACAGCGATTCAGGGGTGGAAAAAAAAAAAAGACATGGTGGGGCTCACCAGACCAGGTAGCCAATAAGTTTCATTACAGAACATAAGCTTTGAATGATGATTTGTGCTCTCCCAGTCCCTCCCACCTCCCAGACACCCCTTTCCTGTCGAGTAGATGGCGATATGGACTCATGCCTTGGCCACCTTGGTTCCACGACATGCCGCTATTGATCTGAATCCGGCGACGCATCCTGATTCTGCCGCGGTGCAAATGAGCGACGTGGTACCACGACTTATCCTCGAGATAGCCAACTTACGTTCCATGACGATGACCCGGGCAGGTAAGGTGGTGTTTACGCGGAACCTAGGTCAGTGGTTTCTTGTTCCCCAGGACGATCTGGACACAGGGCATGTCACGGTTGGAAAGTTCAGTTGCAATGGACAAATCCGGTGCTCGTTCCGTCGCCGCGCTTGCAATATGTAGCCTGAATATCTAGGGTACTGCAGCGCGTATAGGCCGCTCGAGTACGTGATTGAGCAACGTGTTGGTGGGAATTCGCTGATGAATTACATACCATGTTAAGCTTGAAACGAAGGCGTTGGACCGAACGAGATTCCTAATCACATTTTGCACCATTTGCTGCAAGGCCTGTAGCGCAGACCGGCCATTCTGCAGCCTGGTACTCTCGGCGGATTTACCTGTCTCCCCGGGAAACACGCCCGGAAAACTTGCCATCATCGAATATAAAAGCAGTTCGAGACCGACACGCGCCCTGGAGCAGAAAGGTGAAACCCATGCATGCCGAGCCCTGGGCCCGCTTGCCGCTAACACCAACTAGCAAGGACGTGCTGAGTATGTTGGATACTATGAAGCTCATCACATTCCTTGCTCAAATCAAGGTTGATTTCGCAGATTTCACCTGATAATTCGTCCAGTGGCGCTTTGAATGCGCCGGGCCTCTGCACGCTTTATGAAGCGAGTGCAATCCCGAACGCACTAAAACCCTCCTCATATCTCTCAACCATCAAATTTACAAAGGTTTGCTACTCGGGAAATCACAGAGGAACAAAAGTAATGGCGTTCACTACTGGTGACCGTCACCCTGCCTGGACGGTCGTGGCTGGTGTAATTGCAGTCGCCATTATCTATAACATCATCCACCTTCTTAGCAATGCCCGACTCCTTGGCGATGTCCCAATTGCTCTGGAAGATAAAGTGCCGAACATGAAGGAGCGGATCGAGCGGTATATGTCGGACACGAAGGAGCTTTTGATTTATGGATACACCAAGGTGGGTTACCTAAATTGTCTATTTTGCATGCAGTACTCTCACAGTGGTTTAGTTAAAAGACCAGATATTGGGATCTCAACAACAGAGGGTGGGCAATTCTCATTCGACACAGCCTCGGGGCAGTTCTGACGACTAACGACCAACAGATATTAGCGTCGCCCTTCCATTGAAGTTCCTGGATGATCTTGGGTCACCATTCTCTTACCTTTGGGAGCATTTTGGAGGAACAGGTAATCCCAGAAGACTCGGGGTACAAGCTGAAGCTAATTAACTGCGGTCAAGTTTACTCTAAAAAAATTCACCACACTCGGAAATCTTACCGAGTAACAGACCCAAGTTCTGAATAAGGAGTTCAATCCCTCTCTGCGTATACTCTTCGTCCCAGCGATCTTACTCATACGAGCGAGATTAAATAGAGGACGCACTAACTTGGATAGCCTCGTACATTCCCGTGGTCCACCAACTCATTCAAGATTATTTCCCATTTGGCGCTTGTGAAGGCCAGTCTCCCTCCCACTTCACTGAATTGCTTGGTTACTGACAATGATATCCCAAGTGTCAACAAGGGTCAAGCCATATGCGCCCGTGAATAGGCTCGTTTCGCGAGTGTGTGCGAGAATGTTTCTTGGCGAAGAGGCGGCCAGGAGCGACCACTGATTAGACATCGCCACCGTCTACATCGAAAGTGCAGGGCACTACGTCGGCAATCTGAAGCGGTGGTCCAAGGCTCTTCGGTCACTCGTGTACCTAATCGTGCCTGGCAGGAGACAGATGCATAGCTAGTTTGAAGAAGCACGCAAAATCGTCTCCGAGACCCTTAGGAAGATGAGGTCAGACGGAAACATGGCGAGCTGTCATCCCTCTTCTTTCCTAGATCTGCTGTCGTCAGGAAAGCTCACTAGTTCCATGCACAACGAGGAGGAGCAGACCTTAACCCAGACGAATCTCTGTGTCGCAGCCATCCAAGCGTAGTCCGCGACTGTCATCCAATGCATCGTAGATATTTCTGCGTACCCCAAATACGTTCCGGAGCTCCGTGAAGAGATCGAGGCCGCACTTCGATCGACCAAGGGGGAATGGAATAAGCAATCCCTCAGTCAGCTGCCGAAATTGGACAGCTTTATTAAGAAGACACAGCGTCTGAACTCGCCTGATTTGAGCACATGAAGCATATACTGCAATGAAAATAAAGGTTTCGCTCCTGTCCCCCTCGCTGACAATTCGATGCACAAATTTAGCCAGTTTACAGAGAAAACCCCGGGAACCCCTCAAGCTGTCAAATGGCACATGCCTCCCGGTTGGGACTACTCTAATGGTTCCGACTAGGGCTATCAACATGGATTCTGTCTACTTTGCATCTCCCGAGCGATTCGACGGGAGATACTTTAAAAAGCGGCGCTGTAGTGAGGATGATGCAACTCGCCACCAGTTCGTTACTGTGGAAAACTGGACCTTGCCTGCGGTTCCGGTCGACATGTTTGCCCAGGACGATTCATGGCCGATGTGGTGATGAATTGATCATAGTTGAGTTCCTGCGTGGTACGACAATCAAAATTCATTTGGCAGTACCCAGCCCCAGAACATCATCACAAAGGAAATTGTAAGTGTCATGTCTGTCCGCCGCTCAATACCGTGAATAACTAGTGGCTGACGTAGTATCTTGCTGACAAACTTGCGCCGGATCCAAACTGGGGGGTTATCTTCAAACAGAGACAAGCGGTATAGATATTCAGAGCCCAGAACCTATTTTTGAGCTTGCATTTCGAAACAAAGAATACGAGATAGTAATAAAAGTCAAAAGACAGCAAATACCCCCAGATACAGACAGCCAAACTCCGTTGATAAACCGTGACGGATCCTCGGCGAGAAATGCCACAGCCCACGCAACATCTGCCGTGCTCGCAAATCCACTGGCGTCTCCTTTGCTGCTATCCAAACACTTCGTCAAAGTTGTTACACAAGTTCTCTCTAAATGCGCCAGTCAAGACAGGCACGGTGGCGACCATGTTCACGGTGCACCCGTGACATGGAGGCAGCTCACGCGCCCACACACGCATCATCGACTCGAGCGCGCCCTTGGAGGCTGCGTAAACAGTCTGGCCCTCTCTGGCCTGCCGCGAAGCTGGCGATCCCACCATAATAATTCGGGAGCCGCCGATGGCGCCTAAGGAGTTGCGCTCGTCGGAGGATGGAATGTAAGGCAGGAGATGTGGGAGGAATGCTTTGGCGAGGAGGAAAGTGCCTCGGGCGTTGAGGTTTATTGTCATCGCCCATATCTCGGATATTGAATCAGGCAACGACGCCAATGGTACCCATCCGGCGCTATTGACGAGGATGTGGATGTATTTGAACCGGGTCACGGCCTGTCGGACTAGCGCATTTGGCCACTCCTCTGTTAAGAGGTCCGCACAGACGGCAATCCATTCAGTTTGCAGTGACGATCTGACTGCATGGCATTCGTATGCGAGTTCGGTAGCGGGAGAGCTCTCTTGCGATCTCTGCGCCGATTCCGCGCGAAGACCCGGAAATGAGGGCCGTTTTGCCGGACATGCTTGGGAAAAAATGAGGAGAATCCATTGGGGCTTAACTGTGGTTTGTGTGTATAGGTGCTGGAATAATAACCATATGCAACTGTATTTGTTTCGCGACATGTCCTTCTCTATATCCTCACGTCGCAATATATTGGCGTTTCCATCTCAGTTCTAGGGTGGCCCTCGGAGCGATCGGCCGACATCCCCCGTGAAGAAGTCTACTGTAAAGGAGGAGATTGGTTCGAGGTGACAGTCTCACTGAGATGGTCATATATTCCATCTCCTACTAGGCAATAAACCCTGGACTTTGAGAACAAGAATCGTTAGAAAAATTTGATGAGGGTCATAGATGGTCTTAAGTGCATTATACGCAAGACGCGATACATGCTCGTGAGCGAGCGAGCAGGTAACTCTGCCCTCTATTTCCCGAAGACCTTGTAGCGATTCTTGAGCGGTTCAAATGTCTTCCTCTCTGGCTTGCCAGTAGGCGTGCCGAAAACCAACTGCGCACTCAGCTTCCAGCAACTCGGAATATCCCAATACTCCTCCACCTTTGTGCCTATCAGAGGATTATAGTGCTGCAAATTGGCGCTAAGTCCTTCTAACTCTAAGGCTGTCCAAACTACTCTCGTAAATCACTGGATTAGCATTTCCTTCCACGAGATGCTCTTTGAAAACTGATCAAGCTTGTTTGACGTACTGAGACATTGTACCATGGCATTAAACTCCAGCGCAAATGGATCAAACATATGCGCGTAAAGCTTGGTTTTGATGAGCTCAAGCGCTTCATAATCCACAAAGAACAAGACCGTTCCGTAGCTATTACAAAACCTCTCTAGTTTCGGCTTGGTATGGCTTTCAGAGGCATCCTCTGGCACCGTTCCTGCCACCACGAGGCCCTCCATAATCTCGATGGTCGCCTGCCATAATCGCTGGTGCTCAGACTTGAAGAGTAATACGATTCGTGTGGTCTGCGAGTTCAAGGAACTTGGCACATGAAGAACGGCATTATTTCACGATTTCCTCGATGGCTGCGTCAGGGATGGTGCTCGTAGGGGAGAGGCCGTAGTAGGTGCGGCGTTTCTTGACAAGGTCGATTAGGGTAGCCGTGGCGTCGCTCTGGAGGGATGATTTCGCCGTGATTTTTATTTGGGAATTAATTGCATTTCGGTATTGTCACCTTCTTTTCGACAGCTTAAATCTTGCTCTCCCGGGACAACTTTCGTGTGCTAAGCTCAGGTTGATTCAATATGTATTAGGCAGTCGGCCGACAACCCCGACACTGTGGAAGATCGGACGAATGCGATCTCCCACCCCTAGCGTCCTTGTATACGTCCATGGAGTTGACTTTTATCCTCCGTCTGATTCTACATTATTATTACTTTATTTTTTGCGTGTTTGATTGAAGTAACTATATAAAGTAATCATATAGTACATCTCCCGCCTAGATTTGTTAATAGCAGGGGCCACGCGTTCGCCTCTAATATCACAGCGCTTATTAATATAAAGGGAATACTAGGGAACAAAAAGGATAAAAGTATTTTATACTTTAGGTAAATGATATGAGTTATATGATAACATAGCGTTAGACTAAGCTCTTAAAAAAAAGGGTAGGGTATTTTAAAGTATAGTTATAGTACAAAATCACATGTAAGGCAAGTATATTCCCTATAGAGTAAAGCGTCACTATAACCAGACCCCATACTCTGATCTGGCCGGATCGCACCCATAGCCTGTACGCCGTGATACAAATTTATTGGATCGCAACTGTAAAGTGGAGCAACTATTAGGCTCAAGTGCAAACTGTTCACACAGCAGTGTGTTGAGTATCTTATCCTAGATTATCCCCTCACACAATGTCTCATGTTTGATGGCCTCGTGTGCGCAGAATCCCGCTGATTGTCCCTCCTAAGCCTGCCCAAACCCCTTCATAACCACATTATCAACAGTAACCTCCTCAGACGACCCGTCCATCTCCCCTTCCACTGCCTCTCCTTCTCCCTGTCTGTCACTCCCATCACTCACCCCCTCGGCCTCCCTAACCCTCCAAGTGGCCCACGTCGTCGGCACAACACTAGCCCAAAACAACACCGCAGCGACAAGAATATTCTGCAGCAACGTAACCCTCCGACTTGCACCCAGCGCATACGAAATCGTGCTCGCCAAACTCTCGCTAGATCTCAACACCGCGGCACTAAACGTCAAATTCTCAAGCTCCGTATCAAAGCATGAAAGGACCCAGTATCCCCAGACTGAGAAGCCATTGTAGGGAACGAAGAAGAGACAATAAACTGCTAACGCGCGCCCGAATCCGGGGGAATCAATGTCGAAGACTGGGGTCGATGAAGAATTTTCGTAGGATTTTTCCAGCACGATGTTGTAGATGTATGTTGCTGTGTATGTTGCGGCTAGAACAATCCACCCGATTTTGGCACGTGTTGGACGCGATAGGGATTCGAGATCGAGAAACCAGCCGGAGAGTATGTTTACGAAGAGGCCGATGAATGTCACGATGAAGCCGGCGAGAGCGCGCGCGCGGACGGTGAAGTAGGTCGTGAGGTAGTTTCCTTCGTATGTCTGCGCCCATTGGCTTGTGAGGAAAATGGGCACAAGCGCAGCGATCTCGGGTCTCTTGAGCACATGCCAGAACCGTCGCAGACCCTCAAAGAATGTTGTCCGTGGAGGAAGGGTTGGTTTTGTGCCGTCGCGTCGGATCAGTTTATTTACTGGGGATATTAGCAGGGACAGGGGGAGGCCGAGGCATTGTAGGGCGATTAGCACGAGGTAGGTGGTTGAGCTGACGGAGCCCTGCTTTGAATTGCCGATATTAAGGCCTAGTTGGATTGAGGAGGCAATTATGCTGCCAATTTTCCCGAGGGAGAACCAGATTGCGACTGGGATTGTAATTAGATGAAGGAGATAATAGACGTGGTGGATAGGGCACAGGTGTGACCTACGATGGAGACCCTTGCGGCTCTCCTCAGGGTATCCAACGCCGATAGCGGCTTCTGAGACCCAGAGGGCCGCAGCCTAGCCGGAGACCGGAAAGATCAATAGCGACCCAGGCTGGAAATCTTAAGTGAGGGGATACGAACCGAGATACCACACGTCGCAGCGCCAAAAATCATAAACCACTGTGTTCCATACACACTGTTTGTATATAAGGAAGCCGAGTACGGTGCATAACCGATGGTACCAATGGTGAGAATCCACTTCAAGCTCCATCTGTTACCAAGCACAGCGAAGACAGGACTCAAAATGACCATGATCGCAAATGTAACGACATTGGCGGCGTTGACGAAGAAGGGCTCAGCTAGACCACCAGCTCCAAGATCTAATGTTAAGCTTGTTAGTAGGTCGAGGGATTGTGACATTGGACAGAGAAAGTACTGACTGGATAAGGCACCCCATATTCCAGGCTGCGTGAAACTCACAAGACCGAGGATTATGGCGTTGAAGACCGTCCCTCTGTGGAAGGTATGGAGCGTCTCTTGTAAAGCCATAGTTCCTGAACTGGCTTCCACAGTAAGACGTGAATGCTGAACTTGCAGGTATTTCTTGGTCTTTCGAGCAGTTGGCCCTTTATAGCTACATTGTCATGAAGTCTCGATGGGCGCTATCATGATGCGAAGGGAGTACAGATGGCGTGCTGTGTAGCATCTCCAACAAACTTGGAGGCTAATTCATCGTCCCGAAGATAACCCGAAATTCTTCAGCCTTATTTATATACTGACTACCGCATATAGGTCACTGCCCTAGTTAGAGTTGCTAGTAAGAAAGAAACTATGATATATTACTGCAACAATTATTTAATGTTACATAGCTTTGAAGACAACCTGGGGTCAAAGTGATCAGGATCACAGTCACCAGAGAGTTGTCAGTCATGGTATCGGGCCGACCCCAGTTCAGGTCGGATCAACCTTAGTTGACAGACTTACCCCGAAAGGCGTCATCCCGACCCTATTAATATACAAGTTTTCCGCTGTTTATCGGCCGAGAGTGAAAAAAAAAATGTCTAGAGTTCGAACTAACCGTTGGATCCCTGCTTGTTGATCCGTTCTTTTCACTGCGCATGTCGACAGCTTATGCTTAGTACGCAACCCTGGGTAGTCCGTGGTTTAATTTGTTGCCACGAACGATCCGTAGTAGAGAGGGAATATGCAGCCGGCCACGCGTATTTTCTTGGTATATATATAGCCAGAGATTGACCTGATCGGTGGGTTACACATAGACTAAACTTCCCACGTCACTGAGAAGAGGTTTCTAGGTCAGGCGATACTATTATTAAGGCTTAGAAGATACTATTTCCCGCGGAGTTGTACGCGTTGGTTGCTCGACCCACGGGAGTTACTATAACTGTATTATGTAGGCTCTCTTACCCCACACGTCCGGCCTGCTGCGGTGCATCTAGTATCATGGGCTCGGACTAGACAGTAGTTGGGTGAGGGGGCAGTTTTAGCCAGTTTAGGGCGTACTGTATTCAAGCGATGGCAAGCTTATCTATCAACTGCCATCTGCACCTGTTGGCATCTCATATTCCAGAACATCTCCACCTTAATAGCATTCTGCCCACTGGGGTTGGTTCCCTAAAGATGCTCGGGTGTAAGAAACAATCACTGTTAAGATAGGTTATATAAAAGAGAATTAAAGATATAAACAACTAAGAGATGTTATATAATACATAACTAACTACTCTCGCTGGTTTTTATCCACAACCTCAATAACAATGTCTATATAAGTGTACATTTGTATAGGTGGTGCTTAGTTTTATCTACTATGTATGTAACCTTTTACTGGCCGAAATTGGCCGTGTAGTGTTGAAATCCACGCTTTCTTTCGTTCAAGAACTACAGCCGGCTGTGAGATCTACCAGCATTGCTCAGAACTGGGAGAAGCAAGTGCCAAAGCTGCATGTAACACAACAGTACGTCTGTAGGTATAAGGACACGTCCAATAAAAGTGCTAAACAAATGAACACTAAATTCAGGTTAACTTTTCGCCGCACTAAAAGAGCGATGGCAGGAATGCCCCGCATTTTAGAGCCTTTTCCTATAAGCGAGTGTGAGGAGTATCCTCAGTAGACTGCAGGGATGACGGACGGGTCGGGGGCTCTCCTATAGGTGCTTCTCAGTAGGGAGAGGCGGCAAGTGATAATACCGCATACTAAGCCCGTGCACTGCAGGGTGATCAAGAGAAAACAAAAAAGAGGAAAGAGGAAACAAATCATACGTTGTGCAACCAAGAAAAGTACTATTTATGAGCTACCATTAATACACGAAATCTTTACACATCTCATCATCGATTTTTCTCCGCTCATCTCAATCCCACAAAATGGCCTCGCCTACCTATCTCATTATCAGAGCAGGATGCTTCGGCGTCTCCACAGCCCTTGTGCCCAAAAAGGCGAAGCCCAACGCGGACATCACTCTCGTCGACCGCACCCCATTCCCCTGCCCATCTGCTGCCGCACACGACCTGAATAAGATTATCCCTCCGAGTACGAGGACCCTATGTACATGCGGCTCGCTCTCGAGGCTCAGCAAATATGGCGCAGCGACCCGCTTTTCCAGCCGTACTTCCACCAGACGGGCATTATATTTGCTGGGATCGAAGCTCCGGGTAAGATCGTTGTCGACAGCTACGAGAAAATCCTCGGAAAAGGGAATTCCCCGACTGTCCTCATCGACCCGCAGGATGCAAAGGCCCGGTTTAACGGTGTGTTTCGCGAAGGTGATTGGGAGGGGATGACCAAATGTACCTGGAATCGAACGGCGGGGCTTTGACTCTGAAAATGCGCTGCGTGCAGTCATCAGGTACACTAAAGGGCATTGTGATGGAGCACGGCGCATTCTGCTCAGGAGCCCGAGAGCATGCGGCGGCGTTGAAGATCAACAAGGAGGCTCGCGTGATGCAGTTCGCAGCTTACACGTATGATGTCAGCATGGGCGAAATATTCACGACACTAATCCATGAGGCTATGTGTGCGTACCGGCCGAAGAGGAGAGAATGAGCAATCTTGCCGCTGCCATCAATCGCACGCAAGCGACGTGAACTTTCCTAACACCAACCGTAGCTAGTTTCCTGTTGCCCGACTCCGTCCCGTCGCTCAGGTATCTTGTTCTGGGCGACGAACACGCCACTACAGAGAACCTGCACCGATGGGGATCAAAGCCCCGACGGGCTCATGGAGTGTGCTATGTGAACCAAGTGCGCATTCGGTATCGATTCCCAGTCAAGTCCCTTCAATATTGGACAACGCATGGGCGCGTGGCTCTGGGTAGTCGACCGCGAAGAGCACGATCAGTTAGTCCCCATCGGGTTTGCCGGCGAGCTGCTTGTTGAGGACCTGGCCTTACGCGAGGCTACTTGGAAGAGCCGGCAAAGACGCAGGCAGCCTTTATCATAGACCAGGCATGGGCTGAGGGGCGAGGACAGGGCTTATCGCCTCGCCGCATGTACAAAACCGGAGATCTGGTTCGATACAACGCTGATGGAACGCTGGGCGTCGTCAGACGCAAGGATATGCAGGTGAAACTGAATGGTCAACGCTTGGAAGTGGGAGAGGTCGAGCATCACCTCTTCGCGGATGATTAATTGCAGCATGTTATGGCTACGATGTGCTCCACTAGCCGTTGTGCAAAGCGCCTCGTCGCCCTCTTGCCCTCAGAGACTTTACGCCAAAGAAGAGGAGCGGCCACTTACAACCGTGCCATGGACATCAGCAGTGCGGCCTTTCTGAAACGTGAACCAGCCGCGGAGATGGAGATCCGTTTAAGCACTCTCTAGGCACGAGAACTACATATCAATCCCAATACAATTGGTGCCGATCACAAATTCTTCCGTCTTGGAGGGGATTCCATTGCGGCAATGCGACTAAACGCGGCCTCATGTGCAGCACATGTCAAGTCAGACGTCGCGATAATATTCCAATATCCCCGTCTGAACGAGATGGCTCTCGCTGCATCCATGAGAGAATCCCAGTCTGTAGTGGTAGAATACCGTCCACTCTCCACACTGGGCAAGCTCACCTTGCGCCGGTTCCTCGATACATGCACGCCTCCTCAGCATGGTCGCCGAGAAGACCAGGTCGAGGACGTTGTTAGAGCTACAGATCACCAGTCGTGGAACCTCGCTCGAGGTAACTTGAGAACACGAGGACACAGCTGCTACTTTGCTTTGCCTTTTACCAGACCGCTTGATGTTCCTCGTCTGGCTAACAGTTGCTCTCGAGTGGTCCAGCACCATGCCATCCTGCGGACCGTGTTGTCCGTCAGGGTCAGCTCTACCAGATGGTCCCGAGCTCCTACAATCCCGAATTCCTAAACTACTCTCGAGATGACATCCTCCGTCAAGAGGTCGTGGCCACAGCCATTCAGGAGGATATACTGCGACCAGTTCGCCTTGGAGCAGGCAGCATCCGGTTTATCTTGACCAAGCAGGCACACCACCAGCACACCCTCATTATCCGTATCTAGCATGCACAGTACGTTTGGGGTTCTGTTCCGACGATCTTGTATGACATCAATGAGGCCTACCAGGGCAATTCATTGTCTTCAGCCCACAAATTTTCCCTCTTTCTTCACTACCAGCAGCAAGCAAATCTAGACGAGGAGCGGGCGTTTTGGCGACAGCTGCTCGATAATGCTCCAAATACTCAACTCGCCCTCCACAATAGACCAGCATATTAAAACTTCGTAAGCCGTTCCGTTATTCGCACCGTTCAGCCTCCCCCTTTGAGCAACCTGGGTATTACCTTTGCCACACTCATCAAAGCTGCTTGGTCCCTCGTTCTCGCTCAGCTTCTTTCCACAACCGATGTGGTCTTTGGGTAGGTCACCACCGGGCGAAACTCTCGCTATGACGAGATTGACGAGATTTCGGGCCCCTGCGTCAACATGCTTACTGTCCGTGTCAAAATGAGGCGGACTGGACTGTCGCAGACCTCTTACACCCAGTCCAGGACCAATATCGATCGACCATGTCGCATGAGCTGCTCCGGTTCTATGATATTATCGAGAACTGTACTAACTGGCCGCGCTGGACACGGTTCAGTTCGATTTTACAGCACACCATTCTGGGCCACGGCACTGGGCAGGCCACATCTGATAGCAACACACCTGTCTGGCTCGAGGCATTCTCTCCACCAACAGACTGCACCGATGTCTGGATCTGGTCCGCCCCTGCGCTCGAAGAGGGCCGATATACCTTTGACTTTACCTACTCTAATCAGACGTTTACATCTGAGGTGGTAGAGAACTTGGTTGATATATTTACGGAGTCTATCGTATGTCTATCGTCCAATGTGAAGGCTGCTCTGTCCATGTACCTCCTCTCCAGCGCCTGCCCCACGCCCTTCCCTATTGGTGGGCCTGTTAACAGACGCACGCCATTTGTCGCACGTACTCGCACCTACCAGGCCCACAAGGGCCAGCGCTCAAAGGCCCCCTTCATCAATCGCCTCGTGGTCTCAAGTTCAACAGGCGTGGCACCAAGCTCCCCCCACATCACCCCTGAAACGTACACACTGGACACCCCTTTCTTCGACCTATGGGGCGAACTTATCTTTGCCGCTTAGTTCTGCGCTCTCTACAGCGCGAGCAGCCCTCACACGCTCAACATTCAAGTCGAAGAGATTATCTAGAATCCCACGATGCGCGAGCAGGCTTTGCTGCTGGATTATGAGGCGCAGCACCACCGGCGGCCGGGTTTAGTGGTGCGGTATCCCACGCTAGATGTACGGTAGTCCATGGCGGACGTCCAAGACAACCTGGCGATTGTGAACAGCTATGGAACCACGCTTAATGTAACCGCTGTGCCTGTGCCGGAAGGGGGCGATGCTGGAATCAGACAAAGGTGCGGAGGGGAAGAAGGGTTCGATCATTGGCGGAGGATACGGCTTCAGAGCGCATCAGGGCCGTGCATAACACTTTGTCTTTGGTTTACGGATTGATGAGGCTGCGGTGATATATTTCTGACCAGTAATTACTTTATTTCCCTTTGTATTTGCTTCCGCTTCCCCCCCGACGGTGGATCTTTTTTCCCTTCTGCTTTCCGCCTTCCGTTGAAATCCAGTATGAACTTCTAGTGGACTAAGACTGCCACTAAATTTAATTTAAGTTTTTATAATTGTTCTTGCTGTGCGATGAGATCAGGCCAAGGTATTATCGCATTCTATCACTGGGCTTTGATGCAAGGCGTGACCCAAGTCGGCATGATCTATTTCCGTCGTGTCGACCAACCAACCAATAATATATTCCGTAACGGCGCTCCATCTCTCCCGATGTAGCCAAACGGCGCGCCCATTGCCCCCTCAGCCTGGGGGATCGACGCGATCGTCGCATCTCGGCACTGGCACAGCCCAGATCCAGGGCTCGGCGTCACCATGTCGAGTCTATAAGAATCTCCATCTTCATTCAAAAAGAATTTCGATGGAGCAGCACATCTCTCATCTCACTACAAGATACTCTCTGAGAACCCTTCCACGCAACTCGGAATCATCATCTGAAAAGAACATAAACCACAATGTACCTACTCAACCCTCTCACCACCACCCTACTCTTTCTTGCCACGGGAACTCTCTCCTTCAAGATCCGCGCCTTCTCGGGCTCCGACTGCAGTGGTAGCGCCCGCGAGATCAATGTTTGGGACAACACCTGCAGAGACACCGATGTCCCGGACACAAAGTCCTTCCGTGTCCTCGCTTATGGGGCACATCGGCAACGAGCGAACTTTTACCGGTATGGAAGCTGTATGGAAGAGCGGCAGGGATGGTGGGCGGATGGGGGAAGCGATACATTCCTGAAGGACAAGTGCGTGAACCTGCCTTGGACTGCTACCGCTTATGGGTCTATTTCGGCTTAGCTGGGCTTGTTTGTGGTGATCCGCCTTTCGTGTCTTGCCTCCCCGGGGTAAAAGGGTAGAGAAAGGAGGGTGTGATTAAAAAGAAATGATGTTACTGGGTTAATAGTTGATCAGTTTACAAAGTTGGCACCAAAGCAGAATGAAAGCGAAGCTGGGTGTAAGGAACAATCTATATGCTACGCAGGAAGCGCATCTATGGCTCTGCATGTGCGCAGAGTTTTGACCTTCTAGCCTCCAGTGGACTTCAGAATAAACAAGGAATGGCCGTGCGTAGAAATAGTTAATAATATACATCTTACTTGCGTTTGTTGTTTCTACAGTCGCATGTTCACAGTAACTGCCACTATCGAACCTAGTCCACACTATCAAAGTAGAATCTCTCCCCCACGGAGGCTTGAATCAGTCCTAGGTATCGCCGAAACTCCCGCAGCAACCAGTTTTTTTTGGCAAGCCGTGCAATAATGCCGTCACAACCTCTGGCTGCAATAACATCGACGGCTACTGGGACGAGCTCGGTGTGGTTAGTTATCGCGCTAAAGACTGGGATCTCGCCAAGCGGGTAGACACTATCGGGAGTCTCTGCAAAGGCAGATATCAACCCGTTTGAAAAGGTAAATGGTAATGCGGGAGGATTGAGGTGGCGATTACTGCTGGACAAGTAGCCTGTGCTATCGGTGTGCAGAATGATACTGGATGAGCAAGTTTGGGGGTTCGAAGATGGGGGAAGGACCTTTTCGTTGAACCAGTTCATGAAGAAGGACTTGTTGGCGATGGCTTCGTCATATGCGGACTCGGGCTGACCGTCACCCCACGACCAACGAGCAAGGGGGGGATGACAAAGGGGAGTCGACCTTCGTGGGCGGCTATCAGGTAGAAATACTATATCAGCTTGGCAATGGCCAAGAGATGTTCGAGACGACTTATCTGTATAATCTTCGTAGAAATGGTCGCGGAGGAGCCTCGTCTGATCCTTCGAAATCAGGGTTGTGTATGTGGTATTAAGGAGCTGAGCGATTGATTGTCCTCTGGCTTGAGCAGGGGCAGAACGTGCCCATAACACGTGTACCTAGGAAGTCGGCGATATTGGCAGCGGATTCCGAGAGGATGCGATTTTTAGAGCTATTCGGAGTCGAAAGTTCCAGCACGTGTAGTATTCTGGGGTAAGATGGCGGCTAATTGCGATAAGACGTATGGTTTTCCCCGTACAATGCCGCATTTGCAATGTCCCATATATATGGATCACGAGTCAAAGAACCCAACAGTATCAAGCGTCGGCGACAATGGCATCACCCTGTCCAGGCTGACTAGGCCATGCGTCGGGTGATTACCGAAAACGCCCTGGTTACCGGCAGGGCCCCGAATGGAGCCACCCGTATCACTCCCCACTGCCAAATCGAGCCACTCGTAAGATCCGATAGATGAGCCAGCGCCTGCTGAGAAGGATGATGTATCCTGGTAGCCATCCCCTCGAGGGTTGAACGGCGCATTATAGTCAACCCAGTCAGCGGTAGGCGTCTCGCCGTTGGCGAACTGAGAGTCAAGTAGCCACTCTGATTCGGGTGTGGATAGTGGTCTTATTTCCGACGAAGCCGCAGGATTTAAAACCATCCGATAAATCCAGCATCTAGGATACCCACCCCTCTCCTCTCTGTATAGTTGAACTCCCAACCCTGCCATGACTCTCCTTACTTGGACGCTTTCTCTCCTTGCCCTCCCTTGGGACAAGCCGCAGCCTACCTTGTTCCCGCCCGATGGTACCCCCGCCCCAGGAAGTATCGAGGCCTGCAGCTATTGGATCAAGTACATCCAATACGCGACCTGCGAGTTGATCGAAGAGGTGTACAGCATTACTGCCGAGGAGTTCGAAGAATGGGTAACACAGACCTCCCGATTTCCAGGAGAACAGACACTAACACTACATCAGAGCCCCGTTATGACAGCCCCCAGCTGCACCATGTTCCCTTATCTTTACTACTGCGTGCGGATCAGCTACGTCTACAATACCCCCCACTGTGAGCGCTTCCTCGACCGCTATCTCAGCCACAACAGCAACGTCCACCTCAGGCACAGCCACCACCACCACCGCGTCCGAGCTCGACTCCTCTACCTTAACAACCCTTATAACCACTGCATACTCACTAAGAGGGCCTCGCAAGTACACAACGACTGTATGGATAGGGAAACACACCCAGATGCGAAACTGAGTGGGCAGACGCCCAGGCGATGGCTAGGATCGGCCGCAGCAAGCTCAGCAGCCGTACTTATCTGCGCGACTTAACGATTTTGGTCGCTAGTACGAACACCAGGGAAATTGCGCCGACATGAAGTATGTCAGTCACTTTTCGTATTTTTGCCTTTAGGGGTCCCGAAACGGCGTGCGGCTAACAAGATATCATCACTGCCGGGGAGGCGGCTTTGATGAATCGGAAGTGAAATGGCTGATATAGTATCATTTCTCCATAACTATAGATATGAACATAAAATGCTAAACGTTGCTACAGATGACCGAGTCCTTGAGATATGGGCAGGGTCTAGGCCCACTTCAAGGGCCCTCCTGAGATCGACGACGACTCGCTCTCTCTTTCTCTATGTTTTTTATGGGCGGGGAGACGCGCTGATTCGACTTTAATCTGGCCAACCAGGTTCTCTGAGCATATGCGGCGTGGTACAAGGAAACACTTGGCTGGGCGTCAAGCTGCTGGGCGTCTCTTGTTTTCGGCACGTGGTTGGTTCGAAACCATGTCACTTGCAGCACAAGCTACTCTAGTCCAGTTTGCTGTCCTTTGTTAATCACGTACTTTGACTTCATTTGTTCCATCACCAACTCCGAAGTGTCCGTGCCCTAGGGCCATCCCTACCATCCCTGCAACGGTTGCTGCCCGTGTGGGAGGGGCTGAGCAAACTTGAATATAAAGTAGCAGTGAGGTCCTAACAATTGATTATCTCCATCCAGAACCCTTGCTGCCCATGAAATATACCCCTCACACCGGGCCATCGACATAATGCCGGCTGATGTAGATTTTGAGACCATGGTCGCCTCTAAAAGAGCGGACCAGATCTCAAAAATCCCTACTCAGTGGCTCCTTCCGGAGGCAATAACATCCAGGGCGTCGCCGGTGACATCTGATATCAACGCGCTTGAATTGTTTCAGGGAACGACCCTTCTCACTGCGCACGAACGTGAAATAACCGAGCGCTACGATGCGACATCGCTTTTGGAGAAGCTGGCATCTGGTCAGCTCAGTTCTTTAGAGGTCACCATCGCGTTCTGCAAACGCGCTGCAATTGCGCACCAACTTGTCTGTGTCTCCTCGCATGAATCAACACGAATCTGTTGGCGGCTAATTCTCTGCATTATGTAGACCAATTGTTTGACGGAGATATTTTTCCAAAAAGCAATTATGCGGGCGAAGGAGTGTGACAGATACTTGTCGGAGGAAGGCACAACAATGGGGCCGTTTCACGGGTTACCAATCAGCGTCAAGGTCAGTTACGAGGGACATCTCTGGCTTTTCTGACTCTGCATCTATCACAGGACGTTTTCATGGTCGAAGGCGAGGCCGCGACGATAGGGTTTGTCTCATACCTGGAAAAACCACCAGCCATGCATAATTCCGTGATAATCCAGATGATGCTGGACGCTGGGGCTGTTCTTTTCTGCAAGACAAACGTCCCTCAGACGTTATTTGTAAGTGCCGATTGCGAGATGAATAACCAGCAACGAGCGAGCAAATTCTGATTAGTTCCAGGTGTGCGACTCGGAAAACAATGTCTTTGGTACCACAATGAACCCTCACCGACTCTCTCTAACCTCCGGTGGTAGTAGTTCCGGCGAAGGCGCTCTAATCGGTTTCCGCGGTTCTGTTATGGGGGTAGGCACTGATATTGGGGGCTCCGTTCGCGCACCAAGTCTATGTTGCGGCATATTTGGTTTCAAACCTACTGTCGATCGTTTGCCTTGGGCAGGGCAGCAAGAGCACCTTCGCGCCGGCTGGCCAGGCGTCCCTCCAACTAGCGGCCCGCTTGCCACTTCTGCGCGAGACTTGAGCCTGTTCACGAAGACGATAATCTCAAGACAACCGTGGCTTCAAGACGCTACCTGCTTAGCTATTCCCTGGCGTGAAGTTCCCAGAAACTTGAATTCGAAGCTGACGATCGGGGTATGGCTCGAGGACAATGAACTTCCAGTGACACCCCCAGTCTTACGCTGTCTGAGAGCTGCTGCAGATAAATTAAGGGGAGAAGGGCACACTATTATCTTCCTGAAATGCCCTTCGCTCGTCGAACTCATAGAGATAGCCAAACTAGGATACAGATTCGACACCTCCGGCACCATGCAGTCCCACCTCAGAAATGAGTCACCGATTGAGCCAGTCATCAATATGGAATCCGCTCTAGATAATGGACCAATCAGTCTAGACTCGGTTTGGGAATTTGGAGCTGGAAGGGATACCTTCCGCCAGAGATGGGGGCAGATATGGAGAGACAATAACCTGGATGTTCTGATCTGTCCAGGATCTCGGCAAGTCGCCCCTTTACATGGCCAATACGGAGTTCCCTTCTATACAGCAATCTGGAATTTCCTTGATGTTGGTTGCCTGCCTTTACCTATTAGTTCGACCGGTGCTGATCACATAGGTCTAGTTTCCCGCCGCCGTTATCCCCTTTGGCAAAGTCGACAAGTCACTAGATGCGAAGCAAATGAGAGACAGCAGCGTCCCACTACATTGTATGCCCTCTTGATCTAGTTTCCAACAGTGACTGATCTTCTCTGCAGATGACGTGAATCTTGTCGATGGGATGCCGTGCAGTGTGCAAGTGGTGGGCTGGAGATATATGGACGAAGAGACCCTTTCCGCGACGGAGATTATCGCCGAGTGCCTGAGTAGATACCAGAAACCGCGCAATGGACACGTACTCGTGGACTCGGGGAGAAACGGGTCTGGTTCGGCAAAACTGTGAGGAATGGAGTGCATCTCAGCGAGAATCCACGTCTGCGGGTTTACGGCGGCAGGCAACACCGCTCTTACTCAATTTCACACAGAGAATGTAACTGCGAGCCGTTTCGTCATAGGAAATTAGGGGAAGAGATACCTAATAATATATATATTATTATAGGTAATGATGTTGGGGTCCGGCATTGAGACTGACTGGGCAGCTTGCATATATTTCTGCCGTAGCCAAGAGGTCCGAATGGAGGTTGATCTTTAGTAGAACCTCAGAAGAAGTGACGAAAGATGACCTAAGACCTAAGTACTTGTAGAGCTTCGATTAACTCTAAAGAAGATCCCCGAGATTGTCCAACCAGAGTTGGATCCCCGATCGGGAAAGACGTTTGATTTGCGGGATGGCGTCATATCAGCGTCACAAACACTTTGGGCGGTTTTGAGCCTTTTTGAGGTCGATCGCAGCCCTTCATGTGCTTGTCATCCCACTGGTACCATCGCAGCAGCTATGGAGGAGGGTCGGAACTCAGAGCCCTGTCTCACCTACGTCCAGTATGGCCAAAAGGCAAGTTCCCTCGTAGTGTACAGTATGTAGAGCGCCGCTGATGCTGACTTTGGCCGAGTGCACTCCACTGGCACCGTGCCGCAACTGCAAGAAAGGCCTCGCCTCAGACCATGCGATTCCTGCAACGGGCCACCAGCATTCAGACTACTATCACGACTTACTCAGTGATATGTTCAACTTGATCCAGTCGGCCAACACGTCGCGGACCGACGAGCTCCTGGAAATCATTCGCGGCCGAGGGTCCTTTCAAGACGTTCGTTCGTTCCTGGACCACGCTCTCACAGTCACCCACGGGTCTGAACAGCCAGAGGGCGCTTCCCACTTGATCTAGAAACTCCAGCAGAAATATGAGGTAGAGAAAGGCATGCCTCCTTTTCGCCCGAAAGTCATGGATGTGCATTACTTGTGCGACTTTGCGCCGTACAAGGTTCCTGCTCACCCGTGGACAACTGCGACAGACGACGACGCCCTGGTATCGCATCTGGTCTCGCTGTATTTTGCGTGGGACTATCCTTTCTACGCCTTTATTGACTGCGATATCTTTCTCGACCACATGGCAAGGGGTGATCCGTACTCTGACTTTTGCAGTCCGTTTCTTGTCAATGCCCTGCTTGCACAGGCCTGCGTACGTTCCATGATCCGAGTCCGGTCCTCAATCTAACTTAGGGACGACAGCATTATTCACAATACTCCGAGGCATATACGGTACCGGGCGATGTCAAGACTAAAGGCACCGACTTTCTCGCCGAGGCTGAGAAATATCTCGAAAACAGTCGCTATCAGAAAGGCTCCGTGGTGCGCCTGGCCTCGTTGCAAGCCACTATCATTTTATATGAAATGTGAGGTATCAGTTGAGAAGAGCTACACCATTCCATCGAAGGACTAACGAGATCTTGTAGGTACTCGATGGCGGGCATCGACGACTTTGGATACATGATGCTCAACCAGGCCCTCGAGATGGCGGAAGCGCTGGGCATCATCAACAACCCAACCCTCGATCTCGCCCGACTGAATTACTCAAACGAGATGACATTGTCGCTACAGCGGACTGCATGGGGCTTATTTCAGATCGACACGTTCGTTCAACACTCTGCCTCCTCCTTGTTCCTCACTACTAAGACATCAACAGGATCGTCCACGCCAACTTCCTGCGGCCCAGCCGGGTGACCGACGTTAGTATCGAGCGAAGCGATCGCAACCTCTCCAAACCAACCGACCTCTGGATCCCATACCCCATCGATCGACGACCGCGACCGTCGTGGCTTAGCCAATGTTTCGACGAAGCCTGCGAGCTCTCCTACATCGCGCGAGACATCTCCCGCGTGCTCGGCTCAGGCGAGAGGGACCAGGCGAATCGCTCGCAACACAAGCAAGAATTCTACACGAACCTCCGCAAATGGAACGCGGGGCTGCCTGTATACTTCTCTCCAGAGCGCAAGCCGGCGCCGCATATCATCATCCTGCAGATGCGCTACCACGCGCTCCTCATCAACCTCTACTGCGACTCCTTTTCCGAAAAGCCCCCCTTCGACTCCATCGCGAACAAACGCAAACGACGGGACTCCTTAGAGTCGAATTCGCTTGAAGAAGCCCTGCGATCGGCCCGTTCCATCAGCGCTCTCGTCCAGCTGCACCGGGACGAATACGGGATCGACCGTGCGCACCAGTTCGCCATGTACGCCGTCATGCTCGCGCTCTTCGCCTTCCTCGAGCAGCACACCTTCAGCGTGCAAGACCACGACTTCCGCGCCCTCACGAGCGCCTTCACCACCATGTCCCGACGATCGCACGTTGGCCTCAAAATCTTCCAAGTCTTCCGCCACTCGGTCCGCTCGCGGCTCCGCGAGGACAAAGTCGCCGACTTTGCGAACCTCCCCGCGGGGCTCAAGGAGCTTCTCGGCGATGACCCGCAAGCAGTGCCCGCCAGCGAACGCGGATACTTCGAGAACGCGGGCAAGCTAGTCCAGGGCGAAGCCGGCGATGAGGGAGAGGAGCAGCAGCACGTCGCGTCCGGGATCGGGGATATGCTGAGCATGTACGAGCGGCTGAGTCTGGGGAAGGAGGAGGAGTTTGAGGGGCGGCAGCGGTCGGCGGATGGATTTCGGTTTTCGCCGCCGCGATGACAGGTAGAGTCTTATAGCATCTCTAGTATACGAGAGAGAGAGAGAGAGAGATATCACAGCACAAGGAGAACGTAGCGTTTTATGTAGATTAAGTGAGTGAGATAGACAAAGAAATCTTCTATTGACAGGACCGGACAGGATGGGGTACTCGCTATGTAAGACACACAATCACACCAAGAGGAAAATAGATACAGTGAGTGAAAACGCCGGCATGGCGAAAGAGGGTATAGGAAAACCGTGATAGATAATATATTACAGAAAAATATTAGGCCGAGGCAGCGATAGTAGTCGTGGGCTCTTTTCGGCGCCGGACGACGAGTTTGGTGGTGAGGGGCGGTAATTGGAAGCGTCCCCATCCTAGAATAGAATTAGCATTGGAGCGATAAGCAGTATTTCATGTTAGGGTAACACTCACGGTGAATTTTAGGCCGTTGTTCAAACGGCTTGATCTCATACTTCAACAGCATCTCCGCGATCAAGACCTTGAAGATATGCGCGAAGATCCAGCGCCCGGGACACTGGCGGCGGCCGTGGCCAAAGACCACATACGTGTCACTCGTGACGGTCATGGCGTTGGAGCGTTTCTCGGCGAGGGATGAATCGGGTCGGTAGAAGCGGTAGGGGTTGTATTCGTCCGGGTTTGGGTAGAGGTCGCTGTCGCGGTGGAGGGCATATTGCGGGATGCCGATTTTGGTCCCGTAGGGGAGAAAAAGACCGTTGGGGAGGGTGGCGCCGTTCGGGGCGACGACTGTGCGTGTCGGGGAGAGAGCGTTGATGCCGTTGAAGCGGAGGGATTCCTTGATTGCGCTGTCGAGCAGCGAGGCCTCTTCGACCTCGGCGGCGGTCCAGGCGCGCGATGATGAGGAGGCGGAGGTGGCGGCGATCTGGTCGATTTCCGCTTGCAGCATGCCGAGGAGCTCGCCGGAGTCTGAGTAGCTGAGGATGTCGAGGAGAGCGCTGGTGGCGGAGATTCCGCTTGTGTGCACGCCGGGGAAGTTGATCATGAAGATGCGGTAGGCCAGCCACATGGTGTCGGTCTCGACGGACCACTTGCTGCGGAGGCCGGCGCTGATGAGCATGTCGAGGAGGCTCCCCTGGTCTTTGTCAGTTTACTGTATAGATACAGCTAAGCAAGAGAACGTACGTTTGTTCGGAGGTTCTCTTGCATGGCCTCCTGGTCCTTGGCCTCCTTTTGCTCTTTGATTCGGGCTTCGATCAGAGGCTTCATGCGGACGTGGAAGACTCGTTCTTGCCATCGGTTGACGAGTCCAACGATGGGACCGACGATGCTGCAACAGTCAGTTACTGGTTAAGCTAAGACGCATGAGAGAGCATACCAGGCGAGGAAGGCAGGGAAAGCTTTGATGACGTTGGCACCGAGAACAATCGCGTTAGAGCAATTCGTCATGGCGTTGAGCAGGCTCTTGTCCCCACTGTGTCCAGGTCCGATTGCCAGAACGTTGATCACCCGCGCTGCCGTCTTCTCCATGGCCGAGTACAGCGGTACCTCCACCCAGTTCTCCGTGTCCTCACCCCAGATGTCGGTCAGGCAGGATCGCACCTCGTCGGCGAGCGCGGCGGCCACAGCATCGGTCTTGAGCGTCTCGGTCAGGTCCTTGCTGACCAGCTTGACGAAAAAGTCGTACTTTTCCGCAAAGGCGAGCGGCCAGCTGGTGTATTTGAGCTGGAAGAATTCGAGAATGTGCGCTTTGAAGCTGTATTCGTTCTCCTTGGCGAAGAGGACATAGTTGGAATGCTCCTTCGGCAGAACGACTTCATCGCCCTCGTTGACGCTGGGCATCACAAAGGGCTGCTGGTTTTTGGAATACTGCGGGTGGCGAGGTCAATACTTTGGGTCAGGGTCAGGGACAGAAAATCAAAGACTGGTTCGGCAAACCTTTTCGTATCCCTCTTGAATGAATGTGATGGGATTTGTCCCAATGAACCGCTCAACGGCTCGTTGAAGAAGACCCTTCTTCTTCAGCACCCATGGCAGGTTTTTGGGTACCGGAGAGGTCTCGAAGAGCTTGACGGTGATGCAGACGAGCATGCAGAGCATGCCCGTGACGGGCAAAAGAGAGACATTGAGATCCAGCAACATTATGGTGAAGACTGGTGGCACAGGAGCCCAAAACGGAAGGGGGAGAGAGAGAAGATCTCTGTACAGCAAGCGACGATCCTGTGGAGGATCATCGGCCAGACGGGGCCGTGCAGGTCTCAAATAGTCCGATGATGGCTCATTGTCGAGCGAGCTGGCGAAGGATGTAACTTTGGGTCAGAGATTAACGAGAGAGAGAGGAATCGACGCAAGCGAAGCTAGAGACGAGCGCTCATGCCGCGACAGAGCCAGGATCTCGTCCGGATGTCCTAGATGCCGTGGAGCGGGAGGGCGAGCCGTGAACCCCTGGTCGCGGGCGAGGCCAATCGGGAGGGCAGGCTCGTAATATGCGTCGGAGCAGAGGCCTCTTCGCGCGACAAGTCTAGCGCCACGTTCCACGGCACAGCGCCCCTCGCTGAAATCTGCCTCACACGTGGGGTTGGTGTGCGCCCGTCAGGATTGGTGAGCCAGGGGATGCTGTGATGGCTGCGTGTCCGAAAGCTTCGAAAAGCACATGCTGACAGCTGGCTCGACATTTGCCGCGCGGGTTTTGTCGTGTTTGCGGCCGGATACGAGCAGCTCACAAGGAATGAAACGAAATCAACCAAATCAAAGCCCCGACAAGGTTTGCCTGCATTATACAAAAAGGGGGAAGATCGGCCTGGTGGCGTCCAATATCTCGGGTCAAGTGGGGCTTGCTTCCAATAGTGTCCCCCGCTAGGCCGCTTTGGGCTCCGCTTCTCCAGAGTTCGCGGCCAGATTTCTGCAGCAGAAAAACAAGGGACACAGTGTGCTGACCGGAGAATAACAAACCCCATCGATCGCTCGGAAGAAGCCGAAAGGATGCCATCTCGCGCAGGGGATGATGATGATGATCAGACAGTTACGGAGTGGTTGGGGATCAGATGCTTTGTGAACTGCGAGCCGGGATCTCGTACGTGGCACTGCACGTCATGTTTGTGGCGGCCGCATTCCGGACTTTCTTATCGCGCTTTGGGCTCCCAATTTCAAAGCCAAATCCTCCAGGCGCCACAAGCGGCGGGTCAAGAATGAGCCAAGGCTGCTCGCAGTTTGCGGCACAGTCACTCCTCTCGATTAACGTGTGGGAATTAATATGAATTAATATGGCGCATCTGAGACCGCGCAACCGAGCCGCAGCATCAGGCAAGGGTGCTTGATCCTCGTCCATTAACCCTTTTGGTGCAAGCGCGACAATCGCCCCTTAGTTTGGCCATTCCCAACAGTCCAGCAGCTCCTTTGACCCTCTCTCTATGCAGGCAACTGCGATACAACCGTCGCCGGGCATTCTTCTCGACTTTTGACCTGGACCTTGACCTCTTCGCCCTCGGTTGTAAGCAATGGTTGACGTTAGATAATGTCGATGCCGGTTTAACAGAGGCCGGAGACTGTATTCCCGCCTGCGATGCCTGCCCAGAGACGCCTACGGAGGTCGCCTCTCGAATGCGCCCGATGTACTCAGAGCCAGATGGAGGTACGTTGGTCTTACACTGGTTGCTTCTCGCCGTACTGACTGTTTATGTGTAGTGCTCCAAGATTCGTCCGCAGTGCGATGAATGCAAGTCGCAGCGTCTCTCCTGTCGCTATGTCGACCAACTGCCCTCCAAACAGGCCCAGCGCGCTCACAAGTCGTCTGTACGCAAGTCCAAGGCCTCCTTCACCTCCGACTCCTCCTCGCGATACTCCTCTCCCTCCCCTCCGACGGAACACCCTCCTCCCTCCGTAACCAGCCCCCCTTCCTCACAGTCGGCCGAGTCGACTACCTCAGACGGACAGCTGGATGAACGGGCCAAGAGCCCTGCTTCGATTGTGAGCGCCAGCGATATGAGCTCACAGGATCAGGAGCTCCTGCACAACTGGCAGTCTATCACAGAACAATCTCTCACACCGGCAAAGAGCAAAGACCGCTCATGGCAGTCGGTCATCCGCCGGGAAGCACCCAATTATCCCGCCCTACATCACAGCGCCCTCGCTCTATCGGCGATACAACTGGCATCGAAGAGCAAAACGGGCTCATCCGACCGGAAGGACCACCTGAAGGCGGCGGGACACCACTATAACCTGGCGGTCGAGAAGATACCCAAACTCGGCAACACTACCTCACAGTCAGAATGCAATTCGGCCTTTTCCGCCTCGAGCATTCTCTTCATGTGTGATTTGGCCTCCTCTTTGCTGGACGGAGAGGACTGGAAGTCCCCCAGTTGCCCCGAGCGTGACAGCAGCCCCTCCCCTCAATCGCCTGAGTTGTCGCTGCAGAAGCTGCTAGAGCTCTTCAAAACAGTGCGAAAACTGATCCCCAACACACAGACCCTTGACACCGCCGAAAAGGGCAAGCTCAAAGACCTCTTCACGCGCGCCGACCCCTACCATCAACTCCCCAGCACCTACACCCTCACCATTCTCAGCATGCGCAACCTAAACGCCACCACCGCAAAGGCCGACCCGTCGCATGAGACCAAAATTTACGACGAGACCATCAAATACCTCGACACCTCGCTCGCGATGCTCAGCAAAGGTGGGGACTCAACGATGGTCGCTCTCCGATGGATGTTCCGCATCCCGTCGCGATATATAGAACTAGTGGAGGAGAAGAAACCGCTGGCACTCATCATCTTCGCCCACTACTGCGCCGTCCTGCACCACCTCCGCGACCGATGGTGGATGGACGCGCTGGGCGCCCGCCTAGTCAAGGAGATTTCGCAGCTCCTCGAGCCGGCGCGGATGAATTCGATTCTCTGGGCCTCGGACATTGTCGGAGTCCAAACATGAAATAAAGCATTGCATAGTTTAGTAGATCTGGAATTTGCAGCTCGCCTTGCGCAGGATCGCCAAACGAGATTTTTAGGAGCTTAGATCGATAGCTTGAATGTAGGCTGTCCAACCACAACCACAAATATTGTCGTTGAAACAAACTCTTCGCACAACTTACCGTATCAGGATAGTTCGTCAGGCTTCGGATGGATGAGGGGAATGCATCGATCGGGTCAGATCTCTCCTCCACTCTTAACGCTTTCGTCGATCGATCTTTTCTCGGAGAATAAGCACTACTGATCCGTTTCGAGGATCTGGGGGCCAAAAACCGCCCCTTCCACATTGAGGCCATGAGTTATTCCTCATCAGATTTGGCCCCATCGTTGGATCTACTTTCCGAACAATGTGACTCGCTGCCACATAGCTCTGGGTCTTTTTAGCGGAACTGGGCTCTAATTCTGACGGAATTCCACTACTTACTTATGTGGGGTGACTGTGGTCTCTCAGTAGTAGATCTTCCCTGCATAGTGCATACGATATATTCTCGGATGTATCTTCTGCAGCAAACTACGGGCTATCGTCCGATGCTGTCCACCGGTATTTCGCCCCAGGGTGGTCGCTGCTCAGCCTGGATCCCCTGACAAAGTCGCCGAGATAGTTCTCGCGCGTTGTTTTCCCCTCAGCAGCCACGGGGTCCCAGAAGACACCCCTGGCCTTCAACTCGGGGATGAGGTACTTGACAACATCCTCCAGATCACCAGGACCGACTGCATAGGAAATGTTGAATCCATCGACATCCGTTTCCGCGATCCACTTCTCGAGGATATCCGCGACTGTTTTGGCCGATCCGACTGCGCGCGGATGAGGCCCGCCCAGCGCCAGCTCCTGCGCGACTCGCTTCTTCGTCCATCGGATACCCTCGCTCCCCGGAATCGTCGCTCTCCAGCTGCTCACAATACTCTGTATAGCGCCTGGCCCGGTAAACTGAAAGTCCTCGTCATCTGAATACTTGCCCAGATCCTGACCCGTCCACCCCCCGAACAGCGCGAGTGATCCGTCAAGGTCTGCATAGCTGAGATACTCGTCGTACTTGCGCTGCGCAAGCTCATCCGTTTCATCGACGATGACCAGCATCCCCACGATGAGCTTCAGCCCGTTTACGTCGCGTCCTTGCTCGGTCGCAGTCTGTCGGATATCCAGCACGCTTTTGCGGACGGCGTCGATGTGCATTCCGGGGAGGAACATTGCTTCTGCATGTCTCGTCGCAAAGACTTTACCGGCTTTGCTCGCGCCAGCCTGGAAAATAAACGGCGTGCGCTGCCGCGATGGCTCGATGAGATGAGGGCCGGCGACTTTGAAATATTTCCTGCATGTACACGCATGTACCCCGGTCAGCGTGGTCGCCAGATCAGACCAGACCAGATCGGAACCGGAATCTGAATCCCCACTGCACCGGTAGTATCTACTTACCCTTTATGATCAATCCGTCTGACGCGGTCCGGATGCGTATAGCTCTTCGACGCCTCGTCGAGGATAACCGCATCGTCTCTCCAAGATCCCTCGAGGAGCTTATACACGACGTCGAGAAACTCATCCGCGATCTCGTATCGCTCATCGTGCGCGATCTCTTGCTCGAGGCCGAGGTTCTTTGCCGCGTTTGCGAGATAGCTTGTTACGACGTTCCAGGCGACGCGACCGTTGGTGAGGTGGTCGAGGGTGGAATACCGGCGCGCGAGCAGGAAAGGCGACTCGTACGTTGTCGATGCGGTGATTCCGAAGGAGAGGGTCTTTGTCACAGCGGCCATTGCGGCTATGGGGAGGCTAATTCTGTTAGCCATGCGCTAGCATCGAAACAGAGGAAGGATAGGGTGTGTGCAAGGAATGAATGGGATGTTAGGGCAGTGCCAGGACTCACGACGGATCCGAGATCGGGAATTGCGCAGCACCAGGCAAGACCTCCCTGATATTCCCGGGCCCATTATACACGTCGTAAATGCCCAGCATGTCTGCGATGAACAGGGCATGGAAGTTCCCGTCGAGCGCCTTTGCAAGGTCGATCCAGTAGCCGATTTCCTTATATCGGTGCGTCTGGTTTCGTGGGTGTCGCCAGAGGCCTACACCCTGATCAATTTGAAGCCGCACTGGTAGTTTGCTTAGGAAAGAAAGGACTTATTTATCTTACCGGGTGCGACATGGGTCGGACTGCTCATAGAGAACGCGTTGAGTATCCATTTCTTGGGCGCTGCTGGAGATGAGCTCGAGAAGGCCATTTTTGCAACTGATGCGCATGCTCTAAGCTATCGACTACCGCGAGGTATCTTTAGCGAAAACGGCAATTTTCCGTCTTTATACTCTGTGACTTTCCGCTCCATGCAGTTGGAGTAGTTCGCCTCCAAGTGGACGTTGTTAACACCGTGACGTGATATCGCCAAGGGATGATGGCATACGCAGTGGGATCAGGGCTGTCTCCAAGCACAACATCGACCTACACCCAGTAAGATGTACTCTTCGCAGGGGCAGCTTGCGAAAGGATTTCTCATTCCAACTGACTGGGTCAGATTCCCCTCACTTCAAGCCAACGAGATGAGACATCCTGATTCCTTAACATGACTCAGTCCATTTTGGAGAGCAGATCGTCGGCACTGCAGATGGCGAAATCGTGGCTAAGATCGCATCAGATACGCTCTAGCCCAGTCACGACTCGTCAGAACTTTCGCCAGGAAACATTCGAGGCATCCTGACTCGTGTATCATATCCTGGAGGCTGATATCCCGCTCTTGAAGTTGGAGGTCGAGTTGGAGCAATCCTGCTTGCGCAATCCATTCCTCCGCAGTATTCTCGACCGATGGGCGAGGATGGCTCAGATAAATATCGATTCGGTCGCAATGGGCAATGTTCTTTACAGCTTCTCCTCACGAACGTCTTTTGCCGCCTCTGGTGCAGTCTATCATGAATGACACGAGTAGTCCGCCTGCGCCTCTGTCCCAGGGTATTGGGTATGGGATCGTTATTGGGCTAGGGATCGCGTTTGCCATTGGTACACATTCCTGTCCGTGTCCGTGTCCATGACTGTGTACTTACATTGAGATAGGCATGGTCTTGACGACAAGAGCCCTGAAGAAAGTCTTTGGCGAAGACAGCCATACAACCGAGACGTAAGACGCCTCGACACTCACGCATTAATTATTGCACAAGCTAACGGTCCATAGCTTTATGGTTGCAAACCGAAGTGTCGGAACCGGACTGACTGCATCTGCGGTGATCTCCTCCTGGACGTATACCTCAGCCCTTCTCGGGGCCCCGTACCTGACCTATCGCTATGGGGTCGCTCTTCCGATCTGGTGGGCCAACGGCCAAAGCGTGATGATCTGCTGCTTTGCGTATTTGGCAATCCAGGCGAAGCTCAAAGCGCCGAACGCACACACGCTGCTGGAATTGATTCACGTACGGTACGGTCATGTCGCGCATATCCTGTGGATCGTCATGGCTCTCATAAACAACATCTTCAACTTTACATCGATGCTGGTTGGTGCGTCTACCGCCGTCTCCTCTCTTACGGGGATCAACATCTACGCGTCTACCTACCTGCTCCCGCTTGGTGTCGTTATATACACCTACTGGGGCGGATTACGCGCAACGTTACTAACCGACTATATCCACACTTTCATCATCATGATCGTGCTGGTCTGGTTCTGCCTCGAAGTCATTGCACGGGCAGAGATCGGCTCGATCGGAGCTCTCTACGACCTCGTGATCAGCCTGCCCTCTGAAGGGACAGTCGCGGGCAATCACGCCGGCTCGTACCTCTCGATGACCAGCGACGAGTCTCTCTTCTTCGGAATCATCCACATCGTCACCAATTTCGGCATCGTGATCATGGACACCGGGTTCTGGCAGAAGGGGTTCTCAGCGGATGTGGCGGCCGCGGTGCCGGGGTATATTCTGGGTGGCAATGCCTACTTTTCCATCCCGTTTACCTTAGGGACTGTTGTTGGGCTTGGTGCGTCCTCACCCACTTCCGCCATCTTGGGTTTTAATTTTCTTACGCTTTCTAGGTGCCCTCGTGCTCGAACAAACGCCCGTATGGCCGACATACCCTCGCCGGATGACCGAGGCTGAGGTCAGTGGAGGTCTCGTTCTGCCCTACGCCGCATCAGCCGTGGCCGGGAAGGGAGGCGCAGCAGCTATTCTCTTGATCCTCTTCATGGCGTGCACTAGTGTTGCATCCGCGCAGCTCATCGCCGTCAGCTCCATCGTCTCGTTTGACATCTACGGCGCGTACTTTAACAAGAAACCAACCGACAGCCAATTGATTAGATGGTCCCATATCGGCGTAGTTGGATGTGCTTTGTTTATCTCCACATTTGCCACCATCCTACACAGGGGTGGCGTTGACCTAAACTGGCTGCTGTATATGCTCGGGGTCGCGATTTGGTACGTCTCCTTTCCCCTTGATGCCGAATTCCCCATCACTAACTATATTTATGCATGAATGAATAGCCCCGGCACATTCCCCACCTGCTTCGCCCTCCTCTGGCGCAAACAAACCAAGCTCGCCGCGGTCGCCGCGCCCATCATCGGCATGGTCGCAGGCATGGCCGTCTGGTTCGGCACCGCGCACGCTCTCTACGGCGAAATCACTATCGCCACAACGGGGAAGACCCTCCCATGCATGTACGCCTGCCTCACATCCATGTTCGTGCCGCTCCCCGTCGCCGTGGGCCTCTCGCTCGCGCAGCCTAATAATGCAAGCTTCGACTGGGACGAGTTCCTCGTGATTGAGCGCGTCAGCGACAAAGAAGATGCCTCGGCCACCACCTCTTCTTCTTCTTCTCCTTCTGGTGGTGGAACCCCCTTCAACCGCGACGCCTACTTCTCGCCCGAGCGGGTCAAATACATGAAGCGGATGTCGAGGGTCGCAGCCATCTGGGCGGTAGCGACGTTCCTGGGCCAGATCGTGCTGTGGCCGCTGCCGATGTACGGGGCGAAGACGGTGATGTCGCGCGGGCTGTTTATCGCTTGGGTTGTTGTGGGACTTATCTGGTTGTTCATCACGCTGCTTGTGGCGAATTTTTATCCGCTTGCTGATGGGGGGTTGGTTCAGATTTGGGAGGTTGTTGTGGCGGCGAAGAGGTCTGTGTTTGATGGAAGGAAAGGTGGGAAGAGGGAGGAAAGGGAGGGGGATGGGGAGGGGGTCGAGGAGGTCGAGGAGGTCATTCAGGTGGAGGTTGATGCAGGTCAAGGAAAGGAGAAGTAGATGCAGGGAGGGGGTAATAACAGGAGATAGAATAGAAAGAACTGGTTAGACAAAATAGATAGAACCAACGCTCAAATACAAGGAATAGACCTCAATCCAATACAGATGCTGCATCCACCAGCAGATCTGCTTCTTTTCCTCCATTCAACGCCGTATAACTCAATCAACTGATTACCCCCCAAGTGACGTCGGATACCCCCTCCCCTTGCGCATCATCATCGCCATGCCTTCGCCCTTCTTGCACTCCGCGACCGTCATGCCGAGGACCTGCTCGTAGAACGGCACCGAACGTTCCCAGTCCATGGTGAACAACATACTGCGCCGGAGATGCGACATGGCCTCGGTAGCTTCTCCAATACATTTGACCAGCCAGCGCCCGAGGCCCTTGCCCTGGTGACTGGGGTGAACGTAGACGTCGGTGATGTAGGCGAAGGTGACGCGGTCTGTGATGCAGCGGGCGATTCCCACGAATTGACGAGACGATTCATCTTCGGGCGAGTAGTGGTACAGACCGAAGCAGAGGCAATTGCGTAGACTGTCCTCTAGCGCATCGAGAGGCAGAGCTTGCGCCCAGTATAGATCGTCCGAGGCGAACCAGTCGTTGAGGGTGTGCAGCGGGATGAGCGAGGGGTCTGTCGAGATGAGATACGGGTCCTTGGTCCACGTTTGAAACTTTGTTTGCTCTCCAGTTGATGGATCCATTGTATGTAAAGCTAGTCTAGAAAAACTGTATTCACGGATTTGGAAGTAGATAGCATGGAAGAAACGTTTATATAGACATGGTAGAAAGATATGAGTCACCGGGACTCCAACTCTGACTCGTATTACAAACGACGCCTACCCCACCGTCCCTTCCCTGCTGGGGGAGGTCCTTCCGACTACATTCGACTGCGCAGGAGTCAAATGGACAAGCAATGGGGGAGAGCTCCAGGTTGTCCATGCACGCAGACCCGTCGTCCACTTGTCCACATCTAAAGCCGGTGCGATGTCAAAGTTGAGCAGCATCTTGCAGATGACCAGCCGAGCGGCCGAGTACGCCATCCTACACATACTGTTAGCAATGTACATAAAGCTCGAGCAGTGGACAAAATAGAGTGCTTACTCCTGCCCAATACAATTCCGCGGCCCTACCGAGAAGGGCTGATACGCTGCTCGATTATCGCCCTCGAATTCCGTCCCCTCGAAATTCAACCAGCGCTCGGGGATGAACATCTCCGCCTTGCGGAAATTGTCTGGAGAGCGCATCGTCGCCAGTGGAGCTGCATAGACCCGTATCCCTTTAGGTAGCCAGTGCCCCAGGACCATCGCTCCTCGCTTGGGGACCAACCGCTTGAAGACATTCGCCGGGTTCAGGCGCATCGCCTCTTTGATGCAGGCTTCGAGATACGGGAGTCGAGCGGTAGATGCGAATGTCACGTCTGATGACTTCGAAAAGGCTGTCCGAATCTCAGTTGTTAGTCTGGCCATCACCTTCGGATGCTGGAAGAGCTTCGCTGTAAAGAGGATCGAGAATGCCGTAAGCGTCTCTGCACCAGCAACCATGATCGCCACTGCATTGGCCCGAATATCGCGTTCGGTCAGGCAGGTCTTGCGACTCGACTGGAACGCAATCCCCACAACATCGCGTCTCTCACTGTCCTGCTCCGCAAGCCGTTTGTCAAGCCGCGCATTGATCTGCCCATGAACAGCCGCCCTCGCGCTCTGCGTCGCAGGCACCAAAACAAACTCCAGCAGCAGCCTCACCACGGCAAAATCAACCAGCGCCTCCATGCACCCGGCCACGGGGAGAAGCCAGATCTGACTATCCGCCCACGACCGATTCGTCCCCTTCTCCAAAACGCCCAGCGACTCCCCGTAGTTCAAGTGCCCGATGATATCGAAGAAAGTGTGCGCGAACAACTCAGATACATTCGCGACGTTGCCCTTCGTCTCCAGCCCCCTGGTAACGAGGGCATCCGCGTATCGCTGGAAGAGCGGCTCCTGCTCTGCCAGGGCACGCTTCGAGAACGCAGGCGCATACGCGCGCCGAATGCGCCTGTGCTCATCGCCATCACAGTCCCCGATCGACGGCCTGTGCTCCTCATCGTTCAGGAAATGGAAGAGGCCTGGGTCGCGGGGGAAACTGAGCGGGTGCGCGGGCGTGCTCCCGTAGATATCGTTCCAGGCGCGCTGGTCGGTGTAGCTGAGGTCGTTGGGCGCGACGCGGACGACGGGGCCGTATTTCTGGTGCAGCTTGTGGATCCAAAAGGCCGAGTGGCCGCAGAGGGTGCTATACGTTAACGGCAGTCTGCTTATCGCGGCCAGGCGGGGGCCGGGGTAGTCTTTGAGGGGGTGGAAGTATAGATTGTACACGAAGCAGGCTAGTTGATACTATGCGGTTTCCATCCATTATCAGCCTCGAATCGCCAAATAACAACGAGGATAGCTCACCAGGAAGAGGGGTGCGGCCAGTGCGCAACCAGCGGAGTACAAATCGAACATTTCGACGCAATTGCAACAGCAGAGAGCAGAATGCGGAGGGATGTCGTGACAGCGGAGGTCGTGTAATAGAGGTGAAAGCTCGGTCTTCGAAATCAGGTGGCCACGAGAGTCTGGGCCTTTTGACCCGGTTTGTGCTGTACGACAGAATCGAACTATCAAGGGCCTTAAATTCTAAGCTGGGAACGCTCTTCGGTAGATATACCTGCTCGACTACACCAATAGAAAGATTTACTTATGCTAACCAACTTTGGCTATCAATCTACCAACGAATCAAGCACAGATAAAAGGAAGTTGTGTTACCTCTGCTTTCATCTTACTTGGGATCGGCTAATCTTACGTGAGAAGGCCCGGTCCAGCTTGAAAGGCAAATCTGCAGAACCCTGGCGAACGACGGGCCAAAGCTTGGCTTAGCTTACTGCTTACTGCATACTGCTTTGCAGGAGAAAAGGATCGGGGATCTTCCTCTTTCTCGATCATTGCACCCGAGCTGGCCTCCTCCACTCGCGTGCTGGTCCTGGTCCTGGTCCTGGTCACCGCCAGGACCGATGGCAACGCGATCATTAGGCCGCCCATACATAGACCCTAGTCCATCGCAAACTGAATCATCGCCGGTTTGCCCAGCGCAATGGCCCCCCAGGCCATGGCTCCGCCTGTACTCTGGAACGTCTTGTACGCTCCCACCAGGATTACAGCCACGGCTGGCAAGTTGGAGCGTGTGCCCACAAGCCAGTAGCAGTAGGATTGCCAGAACGCATCAAACGCCCCGTAGAATATGTACAGAAAAATGGGACCGGTCGCACTACTACTGCTCTCCGAGAAGTCGATGTCCTGCTTAAGTCCACGCGCCATGCGGTCGTCTGACCACTTCTGAAACGCGTAGCCGCCTCCCCAGATGGCCATCCCGGTGACCACGACAAACACCCATCCAGCCCGCGCTCGTCCTGGTCGAGTAAGCCAGTGGATGTCCAGGATCAGTCCCATCATGAGGCCGCCTATCATCTGCGCAATCCAGTACAGCGCGCTGTTCAGCGACCGGGTCCGGATGTTGAACGTCATCCCATTGACGATGTTCTGCTGATACGAGTAGAACACATTGGCACAGAAGAAGAGCGGCAGGATACACAGGACCCTCCAGTCGACGATGGTGTGAAGCGCCAGATGGACGGTCTCCCTCCACCCCCTCTTCCTAGTTTCCAACTCCGTTTCCGGCTGATGCAGCTCGCGAAGTCGCACAGCAGACGGCGGACAGATAAGCACACCCATCAGCCATCCCAGCGCCATAATCGTAAGCAGCGCGACGTACGTCCCGTTCGAAACCGTGCCGCTCATCGAGTGATAATTCAGCCCGAAACTCGCGAGAGATCCCACACCGCCGCCGAGGTTGAAGATAATCCAGAACGCCGCAATCGCCCGCCCCTTTTGAGCCATCGCTGACGTACGTTGTCATGATTGCCCCCTGGGCGACCCAGAGGAAGGATACGCCGACACCGAGTATCGCGCCGGATGCGATGACGAACGCGCCGTTGCCGGTGTGGTTGAAGCAGAGGAGGCTGCCCGCATACAGGGGGTATGTCCAGCCGCCGAGCAGTAAGCAGACGCGTGGGCCAATGTAATCGAAGATGGGGCCGACGATGAAGAGGGCGGTTCCGGCGGTTGCGGGGAGCAGGGCAACGGTGGAATCGACCTAGCCAGAGCCGCCGAGGCCGGACATAGCATTGTACATCTATCTTAGATGTGAGATGAGCTAGCAACAGATACATAGGGGAGAGTGGGGGATAACGTACGCCAAGACAGCAGAAACAGATGAAGCTGATCAGGATGATCTGCGACCAGGGATGGGTATACAGCCGGTACACAGCTGAACGCTGCTGCGTGGATTCTTCTGTAACATCTTGACTCTCCATTGCGATGAATCTGGAGAGGTACGTACTCATTGGCTCAATTGGCATTTATAACCCCAGGTCTACCCCAACGTCGCGTGCTAACCGAGCGGCCCAACCCGCCACCACAACCCTCGATTCGACCCACATGCGACGTTGGAGAAGATGTAACCCTTCCAACGGTCCCTGTTCGCTATGTTTGGCAATAGCTGCAACTCTGCGAGGGCGCAACTCACCAACCAGACACCAACGATAGCCACATAACGTACGATGGACCTCGAGAATCTCGCGCGCCTGTAGACCGAGGCTGTCAATCCTCGCACGGCCCGCATCGACCAGCTATCCACGCTGGAGATGTGCGCTGCGATCAATCACGAGGATCACAATGTCGCCCCGACCATCGTCCCCTGCCTGCCTGAGATCGCCGCCGCTATTGATGCGCTCGCTCCTCGTGTCCAGCGTGGCGGGCGGGTTATCTACGTAGGCGCTGGGATTAGCGGCCGGTCAGCCTATCTCTCTCTGACTCTCTCCAATCTTCTCTCTTATCAAGGAATATGTACCTAATGAGAGCGAAGGACAATGTAGACTCGGAATCCTGGACGCGTCAGAGATCCCTCCAACCTTCGCCGCAGACCCAACCCAATTCCTCGGCCTAATCGCCGGCGGCGATGCAGCCATCCGCCGCGCCCAGGAAGGCGCCGAGGACAGCGCGTCGCTAGCGGAAAGCGACATGCTATCCCGGAACCTGAATCCAGAACTCGACAGCCTCATCGGCATCGCGGCGTCCGGCCGCACACCGTATGTCCTGGCATGTCTGGAATTCGCCAAGCGGCGCGGATGCGTCACGATCGGCGTCGTATGCGCAGACCCGTCTGCGATCGGTCAATCGGGGCATGTCGAGTTCTTGATCAAACCGCTTCCGGGCCCTGAAGTCGTTACGGGCAGCACACGCTTGAAGGCAGGCACGGCGACGAAGATGGTGCTTAATATGCTGAGCACGGGGACGATGATCCGGATTGGCAAGACATATGGGAATATGGTATGTTCATACTCCATTCACTTCCTCTTACCAACCACCAAGCAACCGGTGAAGAGGCAAAAAGGCTAACAAAATTCAATGAATGGTGGTAGATGGTAGACCTGGTCGCCTCAAATGCAAAGCTCCACCAACGCACGCGCGGAATATCCTGCGGCGACTGAGCAAGCACGCCACGACCCTGTCCGACACTGAGCTCGACGGGCTTCTGGTCCGGTGCAACCAGAGCGTGAAGCTCGCGCTGCTAGTCGTGGAGACAGACCATCCTGTGGAACAGTGTCGGCGCGATTTGGAGGTCACCGGCCAGCGCCTTGCACAGGCTCTGTCAGTGTCACGCTCGGATAATAATCATCCCCAGGCTGAGCCGCCTCGATGCGGGGGATCTCCGCATGTTCTTTGTGTCGATGGCGGCGGGACGAAGTGCGCTGCTGTTATTGCTGACCAGAGTGGGAGAGTCCTCGGGCGAGGGGTCGTCGGTCCTTGCAATCTGTAAGTCGTCGCCTCAGGTCTATAGCTTCACGGATATTCGTATATTAACGGTCCAGATCTGACGGCGACTGCGAGAGCGCGATGGCGACGCTAGCAGCAGCAATCGATATTGCTATACAAGACATCGACCCGACACTCGCCCACAGCGATGTCCCACTTCACTTCGAGTCCGCCTGGATCGGGCTTGCGGGGATGGACCGGCCTGGACTCCGCGACAGCCTTGCCGCAAAGATCCCCTTGGTACTAAGCGCCTCAGACCTCCGCTTGACCAACGACGTCGACTTGCTCGCGGCCACCATGTCCCGACATCCACACATCCGCTCGGCGATTGTCCTCATCGCCGGAACGGGGAGTGTCGCGATGCGATACAATGCACAGCAGCAGCCTGGCCCAGGCGCACCAAAGCGCGTCGCCCGGTCTGGCGGTTGGGGACATCTCTTGGGCGACGAAGGGGGGGGGGTTACGCGATTGGAAGAGAGGCGATTCAGCATACGCTACGCGTCGTCGAGGAAATACGTCTTGGCCTACGTGGAGAACCGCTCGGAGAGCTGGAGCAAGCAGTCCTTGGGCAATTCGGTCTCTCTGCGACAGAGGAGCCTGAACCCGATCTCCTGAGCGCGATCCTTCTCGGAGATCCGAATAATCCAAGACAAGACGAAAACGTCAAATCCCGCATCGCGACGGTTGCTAAGCTGGTGCTTACCATAGCCTCGACAGTCTCGACCGCCGCAGCCATCGCCTCGACCCAGGTTTCGAGGCTTGTGGAGACCGCGTTGGGCCTGCTGGTCGACGCAAGGTGTACCAGTGCGGTACCTTTTGCAGAGACTGGCCTTGTTCTCTCCGGAGGGGTGCTGACGCAAGGAGCGACATACCAGAGGCTGCTCATCGAGAAAATGGCTGAGGAAGGGATGGGATTCACCTATGTTGAGACCGCGGGTGATGCTGGCGTTGTCGGGGCAGAATATTGATGTCAGACCTTACAGGTGAGGATTCTTTAATGCTGGATGGTTTGTAGATGTGCGTTGTGCGGTATAGAGGCCGTGGATTAATGATCCGTGATCGAGACGAGACCGAGCGAAGGCCGATCCAGAATCTTGTCAAATCCACGTGGAGCAGCGGAGCAGCCGGTTGAGTTAAACGGGTTTTAAATTAAGTGCAAGTGGAGGGGATTCTCTTGACAGCTGCCCAACATCCAGAGGAACTGACTGCAGTACCTGCCATGTAGTACTTTCAGTACTTTGTAGATAGAATCACGAGAGGCTGGAGCCTCGTCACAGCGCATTCTCACTCGACGCCTCCTGCGCGAGTCACAGTGCATGAAACCCAAGAGGAGGCAGCATCCTGCATCTGAGATTGGGCCAGGCCTTGTCTACGGTGGTCGAATCAGGGCAGCGGAGCGGACGATGGCTCGATGGCTGCGCGACCCGCCAATCAGGCTCGATCAATGACGCAGTGGCTGCGGGATCAAGTGGGGAGGCGTCAAATGGCCATGTTTTGGGATCGCTCGCTTCTCGCCTCCTTCCGACTGACTCTCTTTTCCCCCCTCTGATTCTGTCCTGCCCTGCTCGGTGGCGAGTTGCACCGCTATCGGCTCGAGCCTCATTTCCCTCATAGACCGTAGTGCGGCGATGAGTTAACGGTCAGATGCTTTCCCGAGATAAGCCATCTGCCAACGAGATCGCCATGGCCCAGGAACGCGAGTTCTACAAGTGCGTTCCCTCCCCTCCACTGCAGAATCCTACACTGCCTACGGTTCATCCCGCGTAAGAACGGGACTCTGACTTTTTTCCTTTCCAGGTACTGCCAACTCCCCCAGCGTCCCGGCCTCCTCGAGCGCCCTCCCGTCTCCCCCAGGTCCGAAGCCAACCATGAGCTGCTCCCGCAGTCCTCCAACGACACCACCCTCACTGCGCTGGCGCAGCTGGGCGCCCTCCGACTCAACGCCCAGCGGTGTATGATCTCCCTCTTCGACCGCCGCACACAGTACATCCTCGCCGAAGCCACCCGCACCCTGAGCCTGCAGGACGACCGCGTCCACCTCGACGGCGACGCCCTCTGGCTGGGCAGCAGCGTGATCCCCCGGGCCGAGGGAGTCTGCCACTACGTCTGCGACGAGTCGCGGCTTAACGCCGGCACCGAAACAGACAGCAACAACATCTGCAGCAAGCGCCACTGCGCCTTCGTGATCCCGGACTTGACAAAGGATGACCGGTTCAGCCAACGGCAGTACGTCGTCAACGCCCCGCACCTACGCTTCTACGCCGGTGTCCCGATCCGGAGCCGCCGGGGGATCGCCATCGGCGCTTTTAGCGTGAGTGATGGCCTCATCCGGGCGGGCGGGCTAAGCGCGCTAGAGATTCGCTTCATGACAGATACCGCGGCGGCGATCATGAACCATTTGGAAATGGTACGCAGCCATGAACAGAATCGGCGGAGCGCGAATATGATTGCCGGGCTGGGGAATTTTGTGGATGGCGGCATCTTCCCATCGAGTAGTCTGCGTCGCACGAAGGGCATTATCGATGTTGATCGGGAGGAGGAGCAGGAAGGAACGAAGGCGCCAACTAATGTGCCGGAGGAAAAGCCGTCGAATATCGCGTTGCGTCCTCGGCGCTTTCTAACACGGTACAAAGATCGTTTGTCAAGGGAAAAGTCGCCCGCGCCGGCAGGTAGGATATTAGAGTATACGCATACCGGGTCTTGTTGTCCACTAACCGTGTCGTGATGCAGGTACCGCAGAGTCGAACGAGGGACCCGAGTCTGAGTCCCCTGCATCTGCGCCGTCTACCCCGAAACGCAGCCGCCAGCCTGAGGTGACGCTAACCTCCGGCACGCGGGAAATTTTCGGTCGCGCCGCTCGAGTCCTGCGGGACTCGCTCGACGTCGAAGGTGTAGTCTTTTATGACGCCAGCATAAAATCGTACGCAGGTCTAGTCTGTAACTCAGATGATCGCCCATCGGATGGGGAAAGCAGTAGCGGCTCCAGCGAGACGCAGTCATCAGGGAGTGACAGCGAGAATCCTGCTGCTCACTCGTCAACAGAAACGGATGACATCAACACGTCGGATGTGCTTGGGTTCTCGCTGCAGGACCCGGAGCAGCCGATGGGTGCGATCCGCGAGACCTTCCTCCGGTCTCTCCTTCGAAATTATCCACAGGGCGCGATCTTCAATATCGACGAGAACGGCAGTGTTTCTTCGAGCGAGGGCAGCGATAGTGCGTCGGGGACAAGCGTATCACGAGAAATCTTCTACCGCCGGAACGAAGGACAAAAGGTACACCGCCAATGGAAGCAGCGCAAGCGACACCGGGTTTCCCTGAAGGAGGAAAATAAGGGCCTGATGAAGGTCTTCCCCTCAGCGCGGTGCGTGACGCTGTTCCCACTCTGGGACTCCCGTCGCAACCGGTGGTTCTCTGGATTGTTTGTGTGGACCAAGTCTCCGCGCGTGTTCAGTCTGGGCGGCGAGCTGGCGTACCTCTACGCCTTTTCTAACAACATCATGGCCGAGATCCATCGCTTGGATATGGAGCTAGCGAACCGCGCCCATGCTACGCTTGTTGGTAGCATCTCGCACGAGCTGCGCAGTCCGCTGCATGGTATCCTAGGTAGCACCGAGTTGCTGGGTGACTCGGCGTTGACGCCCGCGCAGACGGCGCTCGTGAATACAGTCGAGCACTGCGGCCGCTCGCTCCTCGACATCATCAACAACATGCTCGATTTCGCCAAGATCAACCAGTTCACTCGCAAGTCGCGATCGTCACGGCTCAAGAAATTCTCGCGGCCGACGCGACGCTCACAAAATAGCGGGCTCAGCAGCGGGCCGAAAGGTCAACCAAACGATGGCATAGTAAACCTGATCGGCGACGTACAGCTCGACGCGGTGCTGGAGGAGGTCGCTGACAGCGTCTTTGCTGGACACTGCTTCAGCTCCAAGGCGAGCAGTCTAGCGCAGGGTGCAACATCGGTCCCGACGCTGAACCAGGACGGTGAGCTCGTGATGGCTAGTCCGACCGAGCGGCCGCTATCTGCATTCAACGAGTCACTCACTGTCGTGTATGACGTTGCGCCGGATGTGCAGTGGCTGTTCGAAACCCAGGCTGGCGCGTGGCGGAGAGTCCTTATGAATCTTTTCGGGAATGCCCTCAAGTACACGCAGTCCGGGCATATCCACGTTTCGCTAAAGTCATCCGCTCCTGCGACTGTTCCTGGCAATCGGAGGCTGTCGCGATCCGAGAGCGATCGAGAAGAGCCGGCGAGCGTTACACTCACCGTCAAAGACACCGGTCAGGGCATCGAGAAGGAATACCTACAAAGCAACCTCTTCCAGCCATTCTCGCAGGAAGACCCGCTCTCTCCTGGTAGTGGTCTTGGACTCAGCATTGTGCATCAAACAGTCATATCCCTGGGCGGGAAAATCGAAATAAATTCGACAAAGGATGTTGGGACCGAGGTCACTGTCCAGTGCGATCTACCCCGAACACCAAACACTGAAGTCGCCGGCGACGATCAGGGACAAGGCATCGTTTTGCAAGCCAGGGAGCTCGTCCGGGGTAAATCGATCGGCCTCGTCGGGTTTGGTACGCCAACCGAGCACAACGACCAGGCTCTCGAGCTCCTGCGGTCGTCGCTCACGGGCACATATCAAGGACACTTCTGTATGGAGGTGAGGTTCGTTGGTCCCGAGACGTCGGACGAGCCATGCGATATGTATGTCGTTCGGCAAACGTATCTAGACGAGGCGGACGAAATCTGTCGCAGAGTAGTAGCAGGTGGTAAAAGCGCTCCTCCAGTTATTGTGATTTGCTCGACACCGCAGGTTGCGCAGAAACTATCGACGAGCTCGAACCAACGCTCGTCTCCATCTGTACACGAATTCATCAGTCAACCATGTGGACCCAGCAAGGCGGCCAACGCGTTGCGAGCATGCATCAACCGACAAAAGGAGCAGGCAGACCAACCGAAGATTAACGGAACCAACAAAAATGAACCGATGCCCAAAGATGCAGGTGTTCTCTCACTTTCACTTCCCCCAAAACCACTCCCGAACGGCACCACGGTCGCCCATGCGGATGTTCAAGTTTCGCCAACCAAGGCCGTTGCGTCGATAACCACGTCGACACTAGACAACAATGCCGTCACGGAAATCTCAGCGACGCTTGAAGCCACGCAGATTGTCCCCTCGGTGTTGTTGGTCGACGACAACACGGTCAACCTCCAGCTCCTGGTCGCTGTCATGAAGAAAGCCAAATTCTCCTACTTGACAGCGACCAACGGGCTTGAGGCACTTGAGGTGTATAAAGCACACTCGAAGGAGATTCAAGTAATCCTCATGGGTAAGTCATCCTCCTCGTTGTTCCCCCACTCACTCACTCACCCCATTGTCCCCTTGTCCTCCAGCCGTCACTAACCAGTGTACCACCAACAGACATCTCGATGCCAGTAATGGACGGTCTCGAGTCGACGCGAGAAATTCGCCTGTTCGAAAAACTGCAGAGGAAAGAGGCGTTCAAGCCGGCGACGATAATCGCGCTGTCGGGGCTGGGGAGCGCGCCGGTGCGGCAGGAGGCGTTCAATTCAGGGGTGGATCTGTTCCTGTCGAAGCCGGTACGGTTCCAGGAGTTGATTAAGCAGATTGACGAGTTGACGAGATGATTTGATCGATTGTTCTTTTTTTTTTGGGTTTAGCGCTGGTATCTAGCGATAAATAACGCGGCGTTGGAACTTGTAGGAATGGATACGATACTTTATTTGTTTTGCTGGAAGAGGCTTCATCTTGCATCAACTCCCGATGACGTATGTTCTTCGTTGACGTGATCTGCCCCTGGTTGGAATTTACGTCATGCCAAGTGACCTTTACCTAATGCAGAGTAGGGCTTCTTCCTAGGGTTACGCCGCCGCATGACGATGAGGATGACAAGTGTATAAGATTTCCAGATTTGCAGATTACTTACTTTTTAACACAGAAACAAAAAGGAAGACTCTTAAAACGCGAGGCTCCTTCTAACATCCGCCAACAGAGAGTTTGTGGATAGAGTTTGGGGCTTGCAGCGCCGTTTTGCGTTGTCATCCAAAAACACATATCGAGCGGGCATATTATTAAAGTTATTCTATATAATATCAGCTTGTATTTACTATGTCTATAGAGAAATTAATCAAGCATAAGCCCCCTCTTCTCTCCAACAGGCCCCAATTGCACCCTTACCCCCCGCGCCATCTTCTCCATCCCGCTAACTGTTGCATGCGCATCACCATCCTCCTGATAGACATCATGGGCCCCGAATCTAGTTAACCCATGATAAAGCACAGCAAGAATCGACGTCTTCCATAACTTCAGCCCCCTCCGATGATTCGTAAATATCGTCGCGCCCAAGAAGACAAGGCCCAGCACCGTCAGCGCCGCCGGCAATATAATCCACCACCACTCGACCGAGACATACACCTCGGCGTTGTAGATTGTGCCACTAACGGTTGTGTTGGTTGCCATGAGCGCGCGCTTCGTATAACTCGCCGCGATGCGGCGCATGGACTCCTCAAGCCCGATCGTCCTGATCCGCTTAATCTGCGGGTCCGTGTTGAGCTCAGGCACGATCTGGCCCGTACCCGACATATACTGGACGCGTTTTTGGCCCTCGAGATACTGCGCCGCAACGAATTCAGAGACGGGGCAGAATGCGCTCTCGGCTTCGTTCACCCACGTCGTGTTGGTGTTCGGGGTCAGCTGCACCGCAGAGCCATCATCATGCGGCCGCCAACACGTCGAATGGTTCGCGCGGGCAAACGCTGAACTAATATCCCACTCGGGATGCTTCCCCGGAAGGGCCGTTCCATTGCGCTTGTCAACCCAAAACTGCGCGCCGTAGTTCGGCTCGCCTTTTTCGAGCGATATGCTCCCGCTGGACACCGTCATGTTGTATGCCTGCTGGCACAGCCTGAGCGTACACTCTGTTGCTTTTGTCACGGTGAATATCGTCCCGATGTCAAGGCCAGCGGGATACCCGTGCAGATACTGGTCCGGGTCTTTGACAGCAATCTGTGCATGCACGACTGCGGCCGCCGGGTAGGGGAGGTCATTATCAGCCCAGGCACCGAGAGTCTGCGACCATATGACCTCGTCGGCCATCTCAATATAGAAACTCCCGTTGGTGTTGTCGAACAGCGTGAGCTTGCTGGGTCCGTATCCACGCGGGCTTTGAACACCGCAGCTCTGCGTCACGCCGTCGAATTCGGGCAGCGTCGTGTTGACTGGGAAACTGGGGCAGGCGACGTATGTCGTGTTCGTGATGTCCGCGCACTGGCTGCACATCTCGACGGAGTTATAGACGGGCCACGTGCAGTTGCCAGAGGGACACGAGGGCGCGACCGTGAAGTCGTCGGACCACTGGCCGATCTGCACGATGTCTTCCTCGTCATCACCAAGGAGCGGGAGGAGGAGGGACGTCGCGCGCTGCGCGGGCGCCGCGGGCGAGTCCGTCGCAATGATCGTGTTTCGAATTGGATACGTCAGGATCTGCTGCACGAATGCATCGTATGGTGTCGACAGGAGCATAATAAGCGCGCCGAGACTAACGAGAGAGCGGCCCTTGTGCTGGAACAGGACCATCAACGCACCAAGCGGCCCACGACTCGCACTATCGAAGAGCTGCATGCCGTTCAGCGGTTTCCGGACCCCGCCTTTGTAGAACCACAGCCATTTTAATTGCCCAGTGCACTCGCTAATCATGAATATAAGCGAAGCCTTTGATGCTGTGGCAAGGATGGAGATGACTGTGTTGAGCGTGAGACTGTATGCGAATTTCGGCGTTGGTTTGCCATCAAATGCCGCGAGGATCCCGACAATCGAGACGAAGCAGCCGACGCTGAAGACGGTTGCTAAGATCTCGTAGAACCATGTGTCCAGGATATGGGATCTTTTCGAGGATGACGAGGCGGTTCCTTCAGATCGTACTTCGTCTATTTGAGGTCCGTCTATAATTTTGTTTTCGAAGGCTCTGACATTTCGATAGCTTCCCTGAGTGTCATTGCTCTCATAAATTCCTTGGTTATTAACGCCGGTCATGTTGCGGGCCATGGTGAAGTGGGGAAGATAATCACGATCCGACCTCCAGGAAAGTGCTTGAAGAAAGGAAGGATGGTTTGCCTTATTGACTAGATTTAGTGATATTGTGTCTCAGTAGCAAGTAGTGAGAGCCTTCGGGATTTATTTCATCAGTCAAGCCTTGCAAGCGATTATAGCGTTTGTCTCCTGAGCAGAATAGTGTTGGACAGCGTGGTACATACATAGGGGATCTAAGCGCTTGCTTACCCTGGCAGCCAGCTGCACATCTAACCTCATAGACAGACACAAGGCATGTAAATATCCTCGTTCCTAAATAACGGGTTGGAGGAAGCAAAGAGTATGGCAGATCCAACAATCCCTTTGAAACGGATTATAAATTGCCCTGTTGGCGCCAGACCCTCGTCGGTGTTCTTCCAAGGTTGTCGGCGGCTAGGGATGCTTGTCAGGGACTGGGGATTGGATCCTGTGGATTGGGGGGCTCAAGAGGCTTGATGATGATTGGTGTGGCCGGGGCTCGGGTTGGGAGGGTTGTGGGGACCCCTGTTGGGGGCGGGCGGGTGTGGCACTTATCATCATGGACTGTGCACCCTGTCTTGAGTGATTCGAGGTTAAGTCCATGAGGTAGAGAGGATGCACATAATTTCAAGCATGCCGTGACACTATTATGTGTCTATCTTACTTATATCATCATGTTAGACAAAACCCTGCCAGCATGATACCAAAACATCCGTGGAGACTCGGATCACTGCCGCTTGCGTTTAGTGGATACGACAACCTTGAATGTCTTCCACGAATGATCCGATTGGCTGACAGGCGCTACCTGGCCCTGACACGTGACCAAACAATTCCCCTTCTTTACTTTACTTCTGTGCAACTGCATTACTTATGCAGTGGTAATGCAGCCCAGATCGTCAAATTGCTTAAAAGGACGGGTGCTGCTGTACCCTATTGTCTTCCAAGCGACCAAGCTCCTATGATTACAAGCAACTACGCAAAGAAACTTCGTACTTTTGGTCTATGCATCTTTTGATTAAACTTGATAATCTCTTCCACTACAGTGTTCTTATATAGCATAGGCTCAAGCCACATCCTTATCACTTCACGGATACAGACACTACTATAGCGAGGGCGCAAGCTATCTCCCAGTATGATTAGTGGGGGGAAGTATGGAGTAAGTAGCAGCCTGAGGTATTCGCAATTTACCCAATACAGAATAGGGCTTCTTCCGAGGGCTACGCCGGTCGCATGACAAGTTGACAACAAAGATTGCCGATGCCGTACTCCGTATTAGGGTTGCATATTACTTGCATGTCAAGTAACACAGAAAGAACAAAGAAACACTCTTTGAAACACGAGGCTCCTTCTGACTGTCAATACGCCGTTTGCGGATATAGTTTGTGGGTTGAAAAATGTCGGGGGTGGGGGGGCCGCGCCATTTTGCGCTTCTCATCCCGGACATTGAAGAAATATATATTTGCGAAATGCAATCATGTACCGTTTCATGGGTAAGATCTTACACTTCTACGGTATTTAGGAGTTTGTTTGCGATCCGCGATCCAGAGTACATACTCGGGCTCTCTTACAAAAATGAACAAACACGTTTTTCGTGGAATATGATCGCGTTGAGCACTGGCAAGAAGTCAAAAACAACATCCAACATACGATCCACGAGCCAAGTTTGAAATTAAATGTGGAGTAAGCCACGTACATTGCCTGATCCGGGGAAACATACGATCCGGATCATGTGGCGAAGCAAACAAAGGCTGAAATGAGGAAATCCTTGCCGTCGTTCTGCTGAGATTTGCAGGGGGTGGCTACGCCTTGCGAGCTTGCGAGCGGGAGCGGAGCTCGTTTCAGTTCAGCTCAGCTCAGCTCTAATCTTAAGTCCAACTCAGCCGACGAATTTTCCAGTCCACTCTGCCGATCTATCTACGGAGAAATCTAAAAATTAAGCAAGAGAAAATCACGTTGGGTACTTTTATCCGTGGCATAAATTCGTCATAAAAAAAAAGTCGGACCAGGTAGAAGAACTAGCTAGCTACGTGGCCGAAGATGGTAGAAGAAGTCACTCTTTTGATATGTACAATCAAGCGGGCACAGCCGTCAAAAGGTGAAAAAAGAAATTTGGTTTCCCAAAAAAAAGGGGTTGAAGAAGTGAAGTAAAAAAGGTCAGGAGAGCATCGACCAGGATCCTAGCCTAGGCCTTGATGCAGTACTGGTAGCCCAGCCACAGGTTGGTGCAGTCTTCCTTCAGCCCGGAGTTCAACTCGCGCAGCTGGTCGACCGAGATGCCAATGTCCGACTCGACCTTGAGGCAGTAGTCGCCGGAGATGACGGTGTAGTACTCCTGGCAGTCGGAGTCGGCGCCGGGATAGATGGGGGCTGCGGTCGAGGAAGAGGAGGCTGCGGCGGGCGCCGAGGTAGCAGGGGGCTGGGTCGTCGTGGTTGTCGACGGGGTTGGGATGACGGTGACGACCGTGTAGGTGGTGGTTGTCGTGGACGAGGACTCAGTTGTTGGGGCAGGGGCAGCAGTGGTCGTTGTGCTGGTGGTGGTTGTTGTCGTTGTCGGAGCCTGGGTGGTGGTGGAGGTGACGGTCGTGGTCGTCGTGCTGGTAGTGGTAGTGTCGCTGGAATCACTGGGGCTGGAAGTGTCGGTGCCAGTGCCAGAGCTGGCGAAGCGGAAGTTGGTGGTGAGAGCCGCAGTCAGAGTGCCAATGGTATTGGCCACGCAGCTGCTGGGACCGGTAGCCCAGCCTGTGAGACGGTTGCCGACGTCGGACGAGTAGCAGTGAGTCGCGACACCGAGACCAAGATTGCCGGAGGAGTCGATGGAGCCAGAGTTGTAGATGCGCGCAGCGCGGTAGTAGTTGGCCACATCGCCGGTTCCACCAGCCGTCTTGAGGCAGCCGACGAGGCCGTCACCAGTCGAGGTACCGACCGTGCCGTCTGTGATCATCTGCTTGATCTGATCATACGGGCAGGGGTTGGAGACCGCACCGTTGTTGCAGGAGCCCGAACCGCTGTGGCTCTGCATGAGACCCGGGTTGACCAGGCCGGGAATACCCACGTCGGTGGTGGGAGCGCGGACACAGCCGTTGCTCTCCTGAATGACGATAGCCAGGATGAAGCGAGCGTCGACACCGGACGAGGACGCGACCTCCTGGATGGCCTTGGAGATGTCGCTGATCTCGTCGTCGGAGTTGTTGGGGACGTTCCATTGAGTGCAGGAGTTCGCCATGGTGTCGTGGTTGGCCTCGAACATCTCGTCGAAGGTCGGCCACCAGTTGTCGAGGGAGGGCCATCCCGCGGCAACCTTGCCGTCTCCGCCGAGGATGTTGTAGAGGGTGGTGCGCTTGTTGAGCGAGAGGGAGGGTTTGAAAGAAGCAGCTTCTTCGGGTTGCGCGACGCTCAAGGGAGAGGACGGGATCGGAGCCCCAGCAATGAGAGTGGACAGGCTGCCAGCAGCCAGGAGGATGAAAGGAATGTTCAGCATTGTAGCTGGTTTTTGAGCGCCGGGCACAAGGAAAAGAGAGAACTGAAGGAGTGACAGAAGCGTTGCTTGAGGGGGGAAAGGAAAGGGAAGGCAGAGCGGCCGGCAAACTGCTGCTTCTTTATACCGCTGAACAGGAACGGGCAGAGTGCAAATTGTGCCTCGCTAAGCTTCAGAGGCGAGCGCCAATCGCAGGCGCCGAGCTCAGCATCCCTCGCAGCTGGTGGCTGAACCTGAAACGCCCTAAGCCGATCGAAAAGGGGCCGAACACGAGTTCCTGGCGCCTCACCCTGCGTATCATTGGCCCGCTGCAAGTGGCGACTCTCGCGGTCTTTGAGTCGTCCAAAAGCAGCCGACCGGGCGCGGGCGAGCGTGTTGGTTGGTTTTGTCCGCTTGACACATGGGCACCTCATCTCATCTCACATGCAGGTTACATTACGAAGTACATCTCTTTCATTATTCTTCCTCTGTCTGTCTAACTTAATTCTCCTGCCGCCCGACGTGCGCCGTCAGATCCAGCAGCCGATTCGAATACCCCCACTCGTTGTCGTACCAGGCCATGATCTTGAAGAACTGCGGATTCAGCTCGCTACAGGCGGCGGCGTCGACGACAGCGCTGTGCGAGTTCCCCAGATAGTCGCTGCTCACCAGCTCCTCGTCGTTGACGCTGAGCACCCCGGTCAGCTCGCCCTTGGCTGCGCGCCTGAAAGCCGCCAGGATCTCGGCCAGCGAGGTCGGCGTCTCTGTGCTGACCGTCAAGTCGATCATTGACACGTTGGGCCTGGGAGTAAAATTAATGAGTCAGCGTTTCCCTCCCTTCTTCTTCTTTTCGACTTATCAAATTCTCGTTTTTCTGCGTGGTTCCCCAAAATGAGACTTACGTTGGCACACGAATCGACACACCAGTCACCTTGCCCGACAGCTCAGGCAGCACTGTGGCAATCGCCTTAGCGGCCCCTGTTGTCGTCGGAATAATATTATCGAAGACGCTGCGTCCTGCAAGAACAATCACATCAGCCAGCTGTCAAGAAATGTCGGTGTCAGGTGTCATTCGGGTAGAGAGAATAATTTACCGAGCCGTCGGTTCTTCTTGCTGTACCCGTCCAGCACCTGCTGCGACCGCGTGGCCGCATGCACCGTGGTGAGAAACCCTTGTGCGATGCCAAACTCCCTGTGCAGCACTTTCAGGACGGGCGTCACACAGTTGGTCGTACAGCTGGCGCACGAGACGACGCGCCGGTCCTCATCCGCCGCATACCTCGCCTCGTTGACGCCGTACACATACGTCGGCGAGTCGGAGCTGGGCGCCGAGATGACCACCCGCTTCGCGCCGCCGTACGTGACATGGTCCAGCGCGAGCTCCCGCTTCGTGAACTTGCCCGTGCACTCGACGACGTAGTCGACGCCCAGGGAGGCCCAGTCGAGCTTCTTCAGGTCGCGCTCTGAGGTGAGGGCGATCTGCTGGCCACTGACGCTGATGACGGAGTCGGAGAGGGCGTGCAGGGGGATCTTGTCGGCGAGCTTGCCCATGGAGGAGTCGTAGCGGATGAGGTAGAGGAGGTCTTGCACGGAGATGCAGGTGTGGTTGATGGCGACAATCTGGATGTCGGAGCGGACGAGGGCTGCGCGGAGGACGTTGCGGCCTGATCGAGGTGAGGTGAGGTGAGTTGTTAGCACGAACAGAGATACATCTCTCGTCACTGCTCCCAGACGGCAGCCACGATCACACGGAGACACAAACACAAACGCGGACACGTCACGTCACATACCTATCCGGCCGAACCCGTTGATGCCGATGCGGCAGGCCTGGGGAGAGGCGTCCCCGATGGGAAAGTCGTTGATAGAGGGTGCCATTATTGGTAGGTGAGATGCAGTTCAATTCAGGTCGTCGTGTCGTTTATGCTAGACAAAGTATAACGGTATATAGATAGATGGATAGATCACTCTCTATCTAAGCCTTTTAAATGAAATCCCTTCCAAGTACCACCGGCACCACCCCTCGGAACCTCTTCTGCTATATATACATCCGCTCCCAAGCAAAAGCTCTATACTCGGCCTGGGGACGACAATATCGCTCGCCTCCCATTGGCTCCGAAATAATCCACGCCATAAGCTCCGTAATTAACGGCAGCCTGATCGGAAGTGAATACGGTACGCTCGAGGCGATGCCCCAGACTTTCTGCGCTCGCGGGCGCTTGGGAAAGAAACTGCCGGTCTTCGGCACTATTGCGCGGCTGGCCCCATCGGATAAACCCCTCCTGGAAGTACCTGCTTTTCCGTTACAGGTACCCGAGTGGACAAGCCGATGCTGTGATTGGGCTTTTTCTCTTGCTGGACTATTCTAATCTTCGATCTCGAGCAGGGTTGATGATGGCGGATCGTCATGGTAATTAGGTATATCTTGTTGCTTTATCTTATAGTGCACTCTTACTGGCACAGCAGCAGGGAGACCCCACATCATTATTCACGACCTCTCAAACCCCAACGATTATCGCCAATCCTTTTCCTCCAAAACCAAGACTTGAAGGTGCGGCATTTTGTACTAACAATGGCCGGACTTGTTTAGTCCGGCGCATCATCGGAGGAAGCGATTGCAACGCTACTCCGTATGGACACAACTGTCCGTCCGAAACCCGGAGGTATCGCTTTCTCGCTTGACGTCAAATAAAGCGATGCGATTCCACACATTTGCCGGCTACGTTTCCGGAGGGGTCTACTTTTCGGTACTCCGGGTACGTACCACAAGTACTATCTTTAAGGCTCTCAGGGTCTGATCCAGGCCTTCGCAGTCTGGAATCTGGAGTTGAAGGCGCTCGGCTCGAGACGAGTTTCTCCAGGTCTCTTCGGGCAGTGGGGCTCGATGCGAGGTCTTGCTGTGGTTCCTAGTGTAAGCGTAGTCAGATCAGATCATTGTGCAAGACAATTCTTGAACGTCAATAATAGGTGGATACAATTCTAAACCTCGTGGACTCTATATACATGATTTGGCGTTACTTTCATTTCGCTTTCGCTTTCGCTCTGATTCGCTCTCTAAGCCTCCTCCTTCTGCTCGTACTCGATGCCATCCTTCTTCGCGACAGCCGCCAGCTGCGCCTCAGCAACCTCACCCTCCGGCAGATGACGCGCCATCGAGACAATCTCCCACGGAGACGACGCATCGCGGAAGACCTGGTTGATCAGCTCGAGGTTGCGGTTCATGGTCTCCGGGTAGAAGAAGTAGACGCCGATGGGGATCATGGCGGACAGGATGGTGTACATGACATAGTAGCCATACCCGATCGTGTCCAGCGCGACGGGAGTGACCATGACGACGACGAAGTTCCACAGCCAGTGGTTGGCCGTCGAGACGGCGGACATGGCCATGCGTAGACGCGCGGGGGCGACTTCGGTCGTGTACAGGAAGTTCCCGCCGAGGAAGCCGATCGGGTAGAAGAGGTTGAAGAGGAAGATGAAGGCGGCGGAGGCGATGGAGGCAGCGCGGTTCTCCTCGCCGAAGGAGCTGGTGACGGCCATGGCGAGCATGCAGCAGGCCATGCCCGCGCCAGAGACCATGAAGCAGATGCGGCGGCCGAGGCGGTCGATGGCGAAGAAGGAGATGAAGCAGCAGAGGAACTTCCAGGTGAGGGCGCAGGAGGCGAGGATCTTGGACAGGCTGGAGCCGAGGCCCAGGTTCTCCTCGAAGATGGTGGACGCGTACACGGAGATGAGGTTTCCTCCACACATCTGCTGGAAGAATTGCAGCATGACGCATAGCGTGAAGCGGTAGAGGAGACGTTCCTGGTCGTCCTTCTTGAACATCTCGGAGAGGGACCCCTTGGAGTGCGCGGTCATCTCGAGCGAGGTGTGGATGCCTGCGATTTCGGCGCGGACTTCCTCCGCACTGGCCTCGTCGCCCTTGAAGATGGCGAGCGAGGCCTCGGCCTGCTCGATGCGGTTGACCTGGACCAGCCAGCGCGGGGATTCGGGGAAGAGGAAGATGGAGGTGAGGATCATGAGGGAGGGGAGGAGCGAGAGGGCCAGCGGCACGCGCCACTGCGTGTTGCTCTGGGGCACACGGCTCAGGCCGAAGTCGATCCAGTTGCACAGGGCATAACCCAGACACATGAACATGCCGTCGAGGATAACGTGCTGGCCACGGTTCTTGGCCGACGAGGATTCAGACTGCCACACGGGGACGGCGACGCTGAACTGACCGACGCCGAGACCGAGGATGATACGACCGATGACAAACTGGACGAGATCAAACGACGCCACCTGGAGGACCTGCCCGATGATGGTGAGGATGGCGCCGAGGAAGATGGTCTTGCGGCGGCCGATGCGGTCTGAGAAGAAAGTAGTCGACAGGGCACCGATGAGAGCGCCCAGCTGGAAGGCCGCAATGACGGCGCCCTTGCTGGTCGAGTTGTGGCTGCGCTGCGCACCCTCCGTGTTGACGGTGTCGATATCGGGGAACTGGTGCACCCAGCTCTGCAGGGTGGCCAGAGGGCCGACGCCGGCCTGGTTGTATCCAAAGACAACAAAGGCCGGGGCGCCGATGAGTACCACCTGGGCCATGTGCAGGGCCCGGCCCGTGAGGCCAAAGATAGTCGGAACCCCCGAAGGCATGGTGAAGGATAAAGCGAGGAGAGGAGAGGAGGGGGGGGTTGCGAGCGAGGGGAAGAAAGTTCTGAACAAAAGTAGTTGATCCCAAACGGACGGGGTTAGAGAACTTATACCCCCCAGGGCACACCGAGGAGTGCTGGAGGACCCCGTGGAGACGCAATATTTTCACCCCTCTCCCCTCATCCTCTCCTCAACAGACCCCGTCCGTGTGTCTCCACGTCGGCCGGTGAAGCTGAGGGGACTGTTCCTTGGGTGGAATCATAATAATGGGGTGCTTTCTCAGCAGCGAGACATCGGAGGCACACCCTTGGGTCAGGCAGGTCGCCACGCCGCCGACCCACCGCACATTCCTTGTCCGTTCACCTGCTGCCATTTAACAGTCGTTGGAGTAGGCTTGGCTTCGCTTACAGTGGAGAGGAGGATTCGGTCCGTCTGGCTATACACGGGCAGCCGATGACGTTGACTGCAGTTTACTACTGCACGAAGGAGAAGGTCTACGGGCTGGAGAATATTCACACAGCAACTGTTACGAGATTCCGATCGCAAACCCTGACACATGGAAACCATCGGCTGATCATCGGAGAGAAAAAAAAAAAAAAGCCCCGATGTCAGCAGTCAACGTGGTTATGGGTGTGTGAGAAGGGGGTGGACTCGGCCAACTTCCGACAGGCTGTAACAGGCTCAACAAAAACCGCCCGATCGGCATCGCGCACCCCAAACCCAAACGCCCAGCCCGAGAGGAAAGGCTTGACTGCGCGCAAGACACGGAATTTCTCAGCATGGCTGAAAGCTTTTCAATGCTTGGCCGCCTTCTGGCTAAATCCCGAGTGGTGTCCACCAGCTACCAGCGCCTTCTGCGAACACAACTTGAACCCGCCCTGCGAGTCCAGCGTCAGCGTCACCCCGCGAGATTCGATATATATGTATCGGCACGATCGCCACGACGCATTTTCGTACTGACCCTCGTGTATCTCCAAACACGCGAAACCGGCGGGAACCGAGCTCTTTAAATTAACCGCGATGGACAGCGTGGGGTCACCAGACAAAAAAAACTCTGCTCATCAAGGACAAAGACACCTCCGGGCACGGCGGCGAGATCCCGAGAAGAGGCTTCAGACTCGGTCGGAACAGAAGGCAACAGGTCAAGTCTCCATTAGAAGGACGGCGTCCTCATTGGTGCACCGGGCTACCTTCCCCCTCTTATGGCCCCAGGGAGTGAGCCGCGTCCACTGGTCGGCGCCCCGCCCGACCCAGACCCGGTCTTGCGAGTCCGCTGGATTTGGAGAATACCATATCATCATTGGGGGCCGGCTCCATACATGGCCACCTTGCTCCTGAACCGCCGTCAGCATCACAGCACGTATATTGCTCGCATCTATCCCGCATCCCGGGAATTTCTCGCCAATGCGGGGATCTCGACTAAACCGTCCTCGCGAGACCCGGGGACAGGTGGAGGTGAATGAAGACCTGCTCCAAGGAGGAAGGAGCTGATCCTGGGCCTAGACTCAGTCTCGGGGCGATGTATGCGGCCTGCCACGTACTGCTCGGGTTGCACTTTGCCATGATCACTACGAGTCAGCTCGGCGAAATCCGGCTTCGCAGTTGCACTACTACTCTCGTTACTACTGCCTATCGTCGCCTTGGCGAGAATCCTGTCCGGAGGTTGTGCGAGCGTTACGTGAATGAATCGTGCTGATGCGCCCGCCGATTCAGAATATCGCTAGTCCGACGCTCGCTTCGTTGAGCAATATCATCTACCGCGTCGTCGCTTCGGGAGTTCGACTGAAACGCCGTGTATCGGGAGCGATGATGCACCACGCCCGTCCGGTATAGGATGCTCGCCGTGTACCTTCCCTCCATGGGGACTAGATATGTGGCCCTGTCCGCTCAGCCCAGCTCAGCAACTCGGACTCGTATCGTTTTGGCCGAGACATGAAAGGGGGGCATGCGCGCACCAACTCCGATGTACCAGTCTTGCTTGAGGAAGGCAGCGTGTGTCCGTGTGCGAGCCGATAGGGGGGGGGGGGGGGGGGGGTTACGTTACGCTGATTATTGCGTCCTCAAAGGGAGAGGAGTGCACGGGTTCTATTGGGTCGAGCTTACTCCGGATTCGGTCGTTAGTCCCTTTACTCTCGGGAGGATACGGGTGCTCTTGACGGACAGGAGACACTGATGATGATGCTATTGATGGTAAGAAGTAGACATAGCGTGACGCTGTTGCTGATGATGTGGCCTTTCTGGTCAGCTTTAGGTTTGTGCGCACAAGGCTGTTCTTCGCTTCTCAGCTATGTGCTTTTACGATGGACGTTGGAGGTTTCGAGACGGAATACATGCCGTAAATGGCCTTGCCCGACGAAATTGAGGAGCTGGGCGTGCTCCTGATGTTATATCTGTGATCCCCTAAATTTAACCGCTGCGGGGCATTATTGCACGAGCGGAGGCAAATGCGGACGTAACAGGTCAGACTCGACGGAAGGGAATAACGAAACATATTCCATTCCGCAGCTGGAGCTTTCGCTGCAGGCAAGCTGAGCCGCCTATCGATATGCACGAAACCTTAAGGCTATCACAGAACCCTGCCCGTCCTAGAGCAGGGAGCCTTACACCCGCCACCTGTGTGCATATGCAGGAACCTATGTCCCGTTGCATTTGGGTAGGCTAATCAAAGCAATCGTAGAGTAATCACACCTCATCCTGCTCTACGGATGGCTATGAAGGACCCTCGCCGGTCTGCCTAGGAACTCCAGCTGCACATAACGGTCGACGAATATGTATATACTTCCTTCCGCCGCCGCCCCCGCAGGCCTGTACCCCCTTAAAAGCGCCCCTTCCCTCCTCCGCCCCAAACTGCACCGCCCCGTTCCAGCCTAAAACCCCTACCACTTCCCAGCAACACCAGTGATGCCCCCCGACGGCCCCCCCACCTGACTGGCTTCACGGACGGCACACAAGTACCTCTATGGTACATAATACCCCTGAAAAAGCAACTACCATCTGTCTAAAAGGCCCAGGTCGCATAAGCACCGTCTCCATCCTCAATCCTCAACTCCGCACAAGCCTGATCCGAGCTGCTGGGCAAGAGAGCCGCGATGCACTCCGAGTGGAGAGCCTATTTGCAAAGCTGTACGTCTTACCTTCTTCCTCGTACCCTTGTCAATTTTTACCGGAATTTCTATTAATCGGAAGTACCAGATGCGGTTAATTAGGTAGATTTTAATCACTCTCGTCCCGAACAGCGCACGATGCATGCCACGCCTACCGCAAAGCGATGCATCGCGGGCGGAATCATCTTTCAGGACCGGAGTCGGTTATTTCCCCCGAATACTTGGTTCACAGATCCACGTTCCCTACGTCTGTTTCACACGAACCCCTTCTATGCTATTTCTCATGGACAGGAAACTGGGGTAGCGAAGAAGCGAGGTAGGGCCGGCCTTCTGCGACGACGCGACTGACCCCCTCGCGCTTTGATCCAACTCGGTTACTGGGCAGCCCCTCTCCGGAAAAAAGGATCCGCACATACTGGTCCTCGGGCTCCGGCGGCGCATCCATCCCCGTCGAATGCTTGTTGCGTCGATTGTGTACCTGGGGATCGCGGCAACGGTTGGGGCGCTTCGGGTTGCGAAGGTAAGGAGGAATAGAGAGGTTGAAATTCCGAATCGGAGGTTAGAGGGTTCGATGAAGAACTTGAAGGTGCAAAGATTACGCAGAGGCTATGAAGGGATGGTTGATGGAAAGTGAGATGGAAGAAGGAATCTATCAGGCGTACGACTCCTTTCCGCTGGATATATTCCACTAATAATGATGAGAAGAGATATCATTGCCCATATATAAAAGTGTATATATATAGTATGTCAATCCTCTACGCCTCAATAGGCCCACGCTGCGCCTCCATAAGCTCGTTCTCAATCGCGTCGCGTCGAGCGCGCTCCGCACTGCTCGAGTTGTCCTTGAAGACGGCATCCATCTGCTCCAGGGTCCGACCACTTGTCTCGGGAACGAGGAAGTAGGCCCAGATAAAGGCGAGGACGCAAAAGACGGCGAAGAAGACATAAGCTCCGTAGCCTGTGTCTTGGATGAGAGGGGGTGTGATGAGGCCCTGATTTTTGTTGTTGTTAGTGATGAGAGAGAATAAATGAGAGCGAGTGGAAGGGGGGATGACGTACGATGATGAAGTTGAAGAACCAGTTGCCACACGTTGCGAGAGCGACACCCTTGGCGCGGAGGAAGGAAGAGAAGACCTCTGTGACTTGTTAGATACATTCTCGGGTCAAATGAAAGGCGAGGGTGCTTACCAGACGGCAAAGCCCATCCCACTGAGCCCCAGGTACCTCCAAAGGCGAGCATGTACAGGAACAAAAAGGCGACGCTGGTCCAACCCTGTGGCCGGTGTGAGGGCCAGTCGTCCGAGTAGATTCCAACCAAAGCGGCAATGATGATGTGCGAGATTCCCATGATGGCTGCTCCGATAAGAAGGAGGGGACGACGACCGAGGCCATCCATCGTCCAGACACTGGTGACGACGCCGACCAGCTGGGTGACGTTGATGATACCGCCCATCAGCAGCTGCATGTCGTATTCAAGGCCCATGGTTTTGAAGAGTGTGGGGGAGTAGTAAATGAGAGCGTTGATGCCGACAAACTAGTCAAGTCAGAATGGATCTACAACGATAGATAAAGCGAGTGAGACGTACCTGTTGGAAGAACATGACCATGACAGCAACCTGAGTGCGCCTCCAGCATCCGCTCCGGAAGCAGTCTGCGAAGCCGGCCAGTTCTCGCATAACCCCCGTCTTGAGTCCCGACCCTTGCAATTTAGGGTGTTTCTCTGCATTCAACTCCTGGTGGAAGCGCACCTCAATCTGGATGTCGAGCAGTTCTTGTTGGATACGGTGATCGGTGGGCGGCAGTCGGCGGATCTTGGATAGACTGGCCAGCGCTTCTTCGTTGCGCTGTTTCGAGGCGAGCCATCGCGGGGAGAATGGTAGGACAATGACACCAGCCAGCAGGACAAAGGCAGGCACCATCTGCAGGAGGAAGGGCAACCGCCAGGCCCACTCGCCGGCCATGTACCGGGTGCCATACGTGGTCCAGTAGGCAATGACAATGCCGAAGACAATACAAAACTCCTCAAGCACAAGAAGGGCACCGCGGGTCTCGGGGGGACTGATCTCAGAGATATACAGGGGAGCAACCATGGACAGCATACCGATGCCTATACCTCCGATGGTACGGCCGACGGTGAGCATCGCGTAGTCGACAGCGGCGGTTTGTAGGACTGCTCCGATGATAAAGATTATGACAGCAACGACGATGGAGTACCTCCGAGAGATTTTATCGGCCAGCCATCCCTGGTTGAGGGCCCCGACAAACGCACCCAATTCCAACATGGCCGTCATCAGACCCTTCCAGAACCCCGAACCTGGGTGGCCGTCGGCGATTTCCACGAAACGCTCGAGGAACTGGTCCATCACGAGGGTAACGGAGATGACACCTTGATCGTAGCCAAAGCTCAGACCACCGAGGGTTGAGCAGGCGGCGCACATGAAGACAAACGGGTTGGCGAGGACGCCCTTGAGACCCGAAGGGCCGTATGGCTCCCTCTGTCGGGAGACCTCTGCATGGTGGGCACTGTGCTTGATCGATGACTGGCTATCCCGGACGGAAGTGTGGGGAGTGATCTGGCCCTCGGAGGGCTCGACCTTGTCTGCCATTGTGGTAGTAGAGTGTGAAGAGAAGAGAGGAATGGGCTGCTCAGCTGACCTGGACAAACGCAACGAGGACTGGGAAAGGAGAGCGAATTTAAGGTGTCGGCAGGGGGCCGAGCATGAGGCCGGTCAAAGGCCGATCCACTAGACTTGGCAACATGCGGTTAACGCTGCAGTTGTGAGGCACAGCAACGATGAACGCCTCATCCGGGGATACTCCGGGGTTGGCAAGTGGGGGGCTGCCATAATCCAGGAAGTGTGATTGGTCTCTGCTTAATCCTGATCGGCGATGGTGCGTTTCACCCTTAGAAGATTCCAGCAGCCTAGACAAGATTGACAACCCTATCTGCAAGAGTACAGGCAAATAAGGAGCAGAAGAGTGATATCTCCATTCGGACCACGTTGTTGGTGGTTTCCCAAGCATAAAACAATGGTAAGCGCGACCGACTCGCTTGGCCTCCGACCCCACGGGGAACCTCAGGAAATCGCGGCCTCCGTTTGCGGGAGCAGTGGGACCGTCCAGGCCGATCGTCCCCAATGAGATTCTTGACAAGGAATTGGCTGTTCAGCAACCCACGGATTCCATCTTCCGAGTTCGACGTCATCTCACGCGAAGAACCCTCCCCAGATTTCAGGATCCGGGGGTCCCATTGGCTGCTCTCTGTGCCCCCAGGCTACGGAAATTGCCTTACAGGGCAGGAGCGGCCGTCACCCTGACCTCGCTGTCAGTTGCTCTCGGAGGGAATCTTCAAGCCCGAAGATAAGCTACAACCTTGCTGTACACGGCAACCCGTCCTCCTTGCAGAGCACTGTGGCGGTCTCTGGTCTGGATCACCCCCATATGCCGAAACCGAGTCTAGATCCGGTTTCTTCCGCCCTTGCATGTGTTGTCCCAGCTCCAGTCTTTGATCCCCTTCAATAAACAACCTTCAATTGCTGCTATTTCAGCCTGTAACTTGCTAAATACGCACTGCATCATAGCGGATGAGAGAGATTCCCAACACACTCCGCCCAGCTAATCCGGTTTCCTGTCCCGCTCGTCCGGCTGCGAACACACCAGCTAATCTCTGGGTGGGTTGATTTCCTGGCGCTCGCTGCGCCTGATGAACTTGACTGTTCTAACCCTGCAAGTCCTGGAGCTTGTCCTCTAGCCGGACCAGTTTGGTGCCTCTATTTAATCTATATCCAAAGGTAGAAACCCCCCTCCCCCACCCCTGATTGATTAATATCCCACCGGCAGCGATTAAAACGCACTATAACCGCGGCCCTAAAGATCCTTCTACTATATTATCTTGGACCCTCTTAGCGTACTGGTCCGAGGCCCAAGCCCAACCCGCCTCCACTCGACGTGAGATGGATATGGGATGCGGCGTTCCCTTAATATATCCGCGCCGGCGCCTGATAGTAGTTGACCTGCCGTAGAGACTGTTCCCATTCTTTCTTAGACATTAGTGTGACCGGATAAACAATCGGGCAGAGTGTTTAAGGCGAGTAATTAAAATTCATAGATAGAGCCGTTGTGATAGGCCTATCTCGGTGTAGGATGAGGAAAAAGACTTGGAAGGCGTGGAGTTGGAAGGTGGGTAGTTTTTAAAAAACCCTCTGGGCGTAGAATACAACACTTGATGGCAAACTCAGCCATGACTATCACATCTCAGGGGTGATAGCTCAGTTGGGAGAGCGCGCGACTGAAGCCTCACTCCAGTTCTTACTTAAGTTATCGCGAGGTCGCCGGTTCAATCCCGGCTCGCCCCATTTATTTTTTCCTTCCTTGTTTTTTTTTTTTCAGCTGTCTTATAAATAACAAAACGCACCCACCACCCTATTAAACAATATCAACTTATTAAGTCTGCTCGTGACCATACAGACTCGTCCTTGGATTAGTATATACATGTCGGCGTCGTTGTTAACTGCCAGATTCAATATATATAATGTCTGTTGCCTTCCTTCTTTGTGTTTTGCGATTATCAGATATCCGACCGAGCACAACCATAAATAAGTCCGGAAAAACCGCTACATGTAATAAAGACTAAATAAAATACGAGAAATTCCTAGATACATCAACCCCATCCATCCATCCAGCTTCAAGCAAAGGCCGGCGCAACCCCATCAAACCGCCCAATCGCCCTGCCCACCGAAACAGAAGCCCAAAGATCCAGCACCGCAAGCCCGATAAACTCCCAGAACCCTTCCACGCCCATCCCCTTCTCCCCGCGGACCATCGCCGCCGTCAAGAATGAGCAACTCGCCGCAAGCCGGATCGGGACTGAGACGGCGAGCACCTGGTTCTCTTCGATCGGCATGTACGCACTTAGCAGGGAGGGCGCCATCAAGCAGCAGGTGACGATCCCCAGGAGGGTGTTTGTGCTGGCGATTCGTGGCGTTGTTGCGGTTGGGACAAAGGGTTCGAGGGGTTTGGCGGTTCTCGGATGTCTGAGGCTGCGCAGTGGCCAGGGGAGGCGGGATGTGATGGCGATGTGGAGGGAGAGGAGGAAGAGGGCTCCGTTTGAGAGGAGGATCGGGAGGGGGAGGTTGATGGGGCGGAGGAACATGGTGTAGGATTGAATTCTTGGAGGGTATGAGTAAGAAGGTTAGATTGGGCTTTTGCCAAAATGGGTTTGATATACGGTTGTAGCACGAACTGGGGTGTCAAGTGGCTACGTTGCCGTTGTATTGGAAGAAGGGGGCTCTTATATCTGGGGGAGGGACGGCACAACTTTTCATCCGAGGATTCGAAGTCTATACGAATCGGTCGAATGAGGTTGAACTGGTTGGGCTTTACGGGGGAATAGACTATCCGAAGGGAGGTCGAATACGAGGCCGGCCATTAAGGCCAGGACAGGCACATGGTAAGAGACAGGGTTCTATTAGGGCGCTTCTTGGCCTGTGACTATCAGTCACACTGCTAGAAAGTCACCCGGAAAGACTGCTTTGCAGCGAAAACATCACATATCCCAGACATATAATAGCAAGCTACCTACCCCCCGCCCCGATGCAATCATCTCAGACAAGTTACTCCTCCTTCACCCCTCCATACTTCCCCGTCAACCTCTCAACACAAACCCGCCCCAACATCTCAATCGTGCCCCCATTGAGGATCTCCAGCGTACTAGTCTCGACCTCCAACCTCCGCCTTAGCCAGTTCCGAATCTCCACAATGACCAGCGAGTCCACGCCAAGCGTTACAAGCGCCTTCGAGACATCCAGCTCGTCAATGGGCTTCAGCATGAACTCGTAGATCTTGATTCCGATTTCGCGTGTCACGAAGGGGAGGGTGTCCGGGTGGGTTAGGACAGACGGGTCTGATCGGACAGTCATCATGAGCGATGCGAGTTTGTCTTCGCCATCTTCGTTGTTGCCAGAACTGCCGTTAGTGCTCGCTAGTAGCGTGGCTTCAATGTTTCGGTAGATGTCGACGCGGCGGTCATGCTTCCATAGCACGCGGTTGCTGGGGTCGTCCATGGGCTTTGTGGAGCGGATACCGAGGGCTAGCTGGCTGCTGTTGGTAAAACTGCTCGCCTCGCGACCTGCTGCAAGTCTTCCACTCTGATCCGGAAACTGCTGGGACATCGACAAATGCAGCACCGCGAAGAAATCACCCTCGGAGAGGAACGGCATCCCCGCGGCCCGGAAATACTCCTCAACGCTCCTGTTCTCGCTCACGTACCCGACACTAGCCATGGCGCCGATATTGAGCACCGAGGCGGGTAGACCCAGGCTGTGCCGGTACTGCACGAACGAGTCCTGGAATGTATTCGCAGCGCCGTAGTTGGCCTGGTGTGCGATGCCGAATGAGCCCGAGATAGAGCCGAACATGACGAAGAAGTCGAGGGTTGTGTTTGTTTCAAGTAGGGCATTGTGGAGGTTCCATGTCCCCTCGACCTTGGGTTGAAGGGCTCTTTGCCAGTCTTCGTGTGCCATGTCCATGAACGGGTGGTCATCTAGGACCATCCCCAAGTGCAGGACTCCAGCGATAGGTAGCTGAGTATTGTGAATGGTGGTGGTGACATCCGCGAGGCTCGACACATCTCCTTTAATAGCCTGGACGGAGCAGCCCTGGCTTTCGAGCTCGCGGAAGAAGGTTCGATGTGCTTGAGACTCTCCCGCCGTTCGAGAGAGATAGATCAATTGACGGGCACCGCGCTCGACCAGGTATGTCGAAACCGACTGGCCTAACCCGCCTAGACCTCCGACAAGAAGGTATGCTGCATCCGAGCGGAGGCTGAGTTTGGGGTCTGCGGGAATCACTGGAAGGGACTTGGCGGCGCTTGAGATGTCGAGAACTGCCGCCCCGACGGGCCCAAGAGAGCTCAAAAGGTCAGATGCGGTCGCAATTTCTAGATTCGCGAGAGTGATAGTTGATATCGGGGTAATGGGTCTGATAAGACCCTGCTTGTAAAGGCGCAAAGTCTCACTCAGAAGCCTATCACCGTTATTAGCGAGGTTGACGCACACCGAGTACGACGAGACTTACTCCGGATATAGGTCCTGCAGCGTGGCGACATCAACGCTGACCAAGCTTCTATTCCCACTGAAGATGTCGAGCTCTAAGCCGGCGAGAGCGTGAGGGTCGGCCTTTCCGAGAACAATCATCTGCGAAACAATCAGCGTTTTTTTGACTTTTGTTGTAACCAAATTCACTCAGAAATATACCTTGCCTCTGCGGGCTACACATCTCCAATGCCCAGAAAGTACTTTAGCAGACACGGAACCGTGAACGAGGACGGCATCGACCCCAAATCCTCCAGTGGCGTCCATCAACCCGGCACGAAACGAAGCGTCGCCGGCCTGGAATATGTGGTCGGGATGAACATTGCACTGCATAGCCAAGTACTCTCGTCCATCATCAGACACAGCTGTGCAATAAACATCAACCCCAAGCATCTGACAGAGTTGGATCGCAGCAAGACCCCCTGCACTGGCTGCATCATGAACCAACACAGTCTGCCCTTTCCTCATATTGGCCACTGTTACGAGGGCATAAATGGCGGCGGAGAATGGCAGAAGCACGCTTGCTGCTTCCTCAAGCCCTAGCACGTCCGGGATCTTTATAGCCTGCACTGTAGGTATTGTGATACTAGTCGCTAAGCTGTTCTCGGCGAGGAACATGACCCGATCGCCTGGGCTCATGGTGTGCACATCAGATCCGACTGCTGTGACAGTACCGGAGCCTGTGAGACTGGATAGAGGGTCCTGGAACAGTGTCAGCAGTGCCTACAATGTGAGGCGAGTGGAGGGTCGTAAATGAAAGACGCACCTCGAGAGTAGAGAGTCCTGTGTATGCAGGCGAAATCGCGACATCCATCGTACTGAGTGGCGACGGGGGAGTCGGGGCCCAATTCAACACTTTTGATCCCCCATTCCGTCGGGATTCTAGTCGCAGGGGGTAACTGGAAGCGCCGTTGGCCTCTGCAAGGTCCTCTGAAACCTTTGTCCAGTGATATCTGCCGACATGTACCACTCCATTTCGTAGGGTATACTCGTAGTCTGGATTCACATCTGAAGCATTCTCTCGGAAATGATCCAGGACGTTGAGTATTATCTCCGCCACGTTACCATCAACCCTGTCAACCTCCAGTGTCGCGAGCGAAGGCGACAGCTCAGCACGAATACCCCGCATGAAACCGAGCGCGAGACCGTGAAGCGGGTTCTGTACGGGCTCAAGCTGGGCGGATCCCATTACCCAGAGCAGCTTCGACGAGGAGAGCCTACCAAGAACCTTCTGTAGGGAAGAGAAGTCATCTGGGCTAATGTCGCTCAAGAAGGGCATGTCTACACCGAGCAGGGAGATGACGTCTTGGTATACTGGTAACGGCGAGCCCAGGGGACAAATGTCGACATGGTAGCCGCGGGCGTGTAATAAGTCCTTCACCAGAGTGATTGAGTGAGATTCGTTATGCGCTTGACTCTCTTGTATCAGAAGGGTCACCCTCGAAAACCCAAGTGCTGCCTCAATGGCTCTCGGCTTCGCAATGATGTTGACCCCGAGGTGATCGCGGCCATTGGGATCATCATGAACAACGCACTCAACGCCCTCAAAGCCCGCCCCCTTTAACTCCGCATCCCACCGCTCAGGCGAGACCAGAGGCTCACTGCCGCGTCCATCGGCCTCTCCCAGCCACCATCCTGGCAATGGGCCCATTATAAGATTAATCATTTTGGCGGCGGAGGGCGTGAGCTCCTGAAGGAAGAATCTGCCCTTTGGCTGCAGGAGCTTCTGGACATGTCTAAGTGTCTTACTCAACGTTTCCGTCGCGTGGATTACATTCGACGCAATGATGAGGTCATAATTGCCCGCATCAAAGCCCTGCGACTCCGGGTCTCTTTCAATATCCAGGACTTTGAATTCGATAGCAGGATACTCCGCGAATCGCTCCTTTGCGGCAGCGAAGAATCCGGATGAGACGTCGGTAAACCTATTAGGGCTTTGGTTAGCACTGAATATGGACGTGTGGCCATGAGCACATACGTGTAACTCCCATACATCGGCTCCCCGTTGAAAGATGTGAGAGCCTGCAGAGCCAACAAGGTAGTTCCCCCAGTTCCAGCACCGATCTCTAGAATACGCATCGTTGGATTTGTATGTCCGGCTGTGATAAAGAACTCAGTAGAATCGATTCTTTCGCCAGTGAGATTGTATAGCGCTGTGAGACCGTTATCGCGTACGAAAACTTCCAGGATCTCTGTCTGGCCGTTGAACACGTCCACGCAGTTGTCCACGAGGCGAGTGACCAGCTCAGCCACTGCTGCGAACTCGCCGATCTGAACTTGGCCCTGTACTTGGTGGATGAGGGTGCGCCGATCCTGTGGGCTGAGGCTTACCCATTTGGTACTCTCGGGCACAAGCCGACTACCTACTGCGCTGCTACCCTCATTCACCTGCTCGTCAATCCAGCGGCTGAACCTGCCCCAATGACCTTGGTAAGGGGCGCCCTGACGGATTCGATCTTGGATCTCTAGTATCGCGAGGAAGACATATGCTTCCATGAGCTGCAACGCGGACAAATCTTTAGGCTGTGAGATCATGAGACTTTCCAGGGGAACGAAATCCAAATGTGGTCTCCAGGTCAACCGCGCCGCGGCGATCCTGTCGTCTCTATCCAGGGCCTGTGTCTGCTGCTCGAATGTTGAAAGCTTGCAACCCTGTGCCGTGAGGAGAATTTGGCCGGAGTTGTTAACGATGTTTATCGCTCCGTTGATATCTCCGGTGTCAAGGATGGGAGTGGCGGATGTTGTTGAGCGAAGTGTTGCCGTGTTTTGGCGCGATGGTTGAACATATACGTGCTCTATCCCGGTTGGCAAGAGGATATTAGCAAAGTGGTACCCGAGTCCTTCTGCCGAGGCCAAACCAAGAAGCTGCAGGCCTTGATCGATAGTTGTCGGATGCAGAGCGTAGCCCGAGGCTGTCACCGGAGGATTATCAAGGGATGCAGCGGCTTGTCTGCCCCCCGGTAAAGCAGACACGCCCCGTAGGCCCTGGAAGGTGGGACCATAGTGGAGGCCAACACTTGTGAAGATGGAATATGGCGAGCGCACTTGTCGTGGAAGTTCCATGGGCGTACAGGTAGACTGAGGCTCCGACAATTCCTCATCCTTCCCCCCCTTGCTTTGTCCGGTGCAATGGACAGTCCAGGCGTTGCCATTATGGGAGTAGATAGAAAAATCGTACCATGTTTCTGTGCTCGCCATCGCACTATAATCAGTCGGTCTAAAAGAGGTAACTACCTCAACTGTCTTATCCTCGGCCAATATCATTGCTGTGCTGATATTCAATCGGCGGATACTAAAGTCCTCGAGTCCAGTGATCTGTCGCACGGCCTCGCCGACCATGGCGATGTAGCCAGCGCAGGGAAAGACAACATCATTAAGCACCTTGTGGTCCTGAAGCCAGGGTGCATCTTTCAAACGCAGTAGCTTGCGCCATGTAGGCTCGACATCATTACCTTCGAGGAGCCGGGCGCCGAGTAGTTCATGGGGAGAATACTTTCTCGTTCTCCTATAGGTATGATTAGCACTGGGAACGAGGTGAGTAAAGAAGATCTATCAAAGCTTACCACTCCCTTACTGCTCGGCTCTCGCTCCAGTGCGAGGTCTCATGGTGCCAGGGGTAAGCTGGGAGGTCGGTCAATGTTGTGCCTCCCGAGGTTAATTTCTCTAGTTGAAGGTCCACTGCCTGCAGATATAACTGGCCGCAAGTCTGCAGAATACATTCTAAGCCATCCTTGCCACGTACTAGGGTGGGAAGATATGTTAGGCGCCCCTTGGTGGAAGTAGTCTTGAAAATTTGTCTGAGGGGCCCTCCGAGCGCGGAATGTGGCCCAATCTCGAGGTATAACTGGTCCTGCGACTGTTGACTGGCAATTAGTGTTTTGACCCCAGGGAAGAACTTGACGGGAGACTCAAGGTTCCGTCTCCAGTATCCAGCATCAAGGAGGGCCGTGCCCGCTGCCTTTCCAGTAACGGTAGATAGGAACGGAACAGACGCAGGCTTTGCATGCAAAGACGGCCGAAGATACTCTTCATATATACTGCCAACGTCCTGCATGTGATGGGAATGATACGCCATCCCGTCTGTCTTCAGCAACCGGATGAATAGGTCCTTATCATCCGCCTTCATCTGCTGGATCACTGTCTCGAGTGCTTCGCTATCCCCAGACAAAGTCACACTGTTGGGCCCATTATCGCATGCAACAACCACGCCGTCCTCGAGATACAGTGTCGCCTCAGCACGGCCCATTCCAACCGCTGCCATCCCTCCTGATCGTGTCCTCGGAGCCCCGGCCACAGCAAGACCGCGGTAGTAGGCGACTACGATAGCTTCCTCAGCGGTAATTGCTCCTGCCGCATACGCCGCTGCTATCTCTCCGCTGGAGTGGCCGGTAACTGCGGAGGGCGTGACGCCGACCGAGGCGAGGAGATTGACAAGCGCAACTTGGAGAGCCGTGCAGAGTGGCTGGGCATACTCGGCCTTGTTGATCTGGCTTTTCGTCTCGGGTCGGAGCAATTCATCCATCAGATTCCAGGCTGGCGGGTGAGGGAGCTGGGCGAGGATATTGGCCATGTGGCTGAGATCGTCTTTGAACCGAGGAAAATGTTCTATGAGCTCTTTCCCCATCGTTGCCCATTGTGCGCCTTGGCCTGTGAACACAAAGTTGATTGTTGGAGGCTTCTGGATTTTCTCTGAGGCAAAAGTGACGTCTGAATCGTTCAGGCAGAAGGCGCGATGACCCAGCTGGGCGCGTCGGCTGGCCAGGGTATAAGAGAGGTCTTTTGCCCGCTCTGGATAATCGCTGAGGTAGGTTTGAATCTGAGCTGCCTTCTTCTTCAGCGAATCTGAGGTGTTTGCTGAGAAAGTGAAGAGGTTCAGGGGCAGAGAACTGGAGTTCCCATTAAGCTGGGCATGAACCACCTGGTTAAATGTGGCAGACTCTATAATCGCATGAGCATTTGCCCCTGTGATACCGAATGAATTGATGCTGATCCGTTCAGGTCGGTCTGCAGGCCACTGTAAGGGCTCCAGGGGTACAACTAGCTGCGATTCGTCGAACGGGATATTGGGGTTCGGCGTTACAAAGTTGACTTGTGGAAGAATTGTGCGGTGTTCCAGCATGAGAACAGCTTTGATGACGCTGCTTAGTCCAGAAGCACCCTCCCCATGGCCTATATTGGCCTTGATGCTACCGATAAACGTGTCGTTACCCCTTCCGAACACGCGGCTAATCGCCTGCAGTTCGAGAGGATCACCGCTCGGGGTCCCGGTCCCATGGGCCTCGACAAAGGGCGTTTCGAGTGACTTGCCCGCGAGTCCGGCGACTTCGTACGCGCGCCTGATCATCGCCTCGTGTGCTGCAGGATTAGGCAAACTGAGCCCCGCGCTTTGCCCATCGCAGTTAATCGCGGTTCCTCGAACCACCGCGCGGACTGGGTCATTGTCTCGCACGGCGTCGCTTAGTCGTTTGATGAAGATGGCATTAATGGCTTCACCTCGAGCGTATCCATTTGCGGAAGCATCAAATGAGCGACATTGGCCTGTGGGTGATAGTACCCCAGCCTCGGTCTGTGCGATTGTCTGGGTTGGCGTGATGATCAGATTTGTGCCCGCTACAATGGCGGCGTCGCAGCTTCCTTCTCGGAGAGCCTGGCATGCTTGGTGGAGGCAGATCATTGATGAGGCACATGCAGCCTTGATTGTCATGCTGCACATTCTTTTTTAGCTGCCCATTCCAACGCTACAATAAAGAGATGAGACTCACCTCGGCCCTGTTAGATTATACTCATAGGAAATCCGATTCGAGATTGCAAAGTCGCCCGCACCAGATACATTGAGCATTCCTCCAGTCTGCTGCGGATCCTTGGCTAGAAAGTCCTGCCAGTCGTCACCCCAGGTGCCGACAAAGACGCCCGTCTTGGAGCCCTTCCAGCCGACCTGGCCGGCGTTCTCCATGCACTCCCACACTACCTCGAGGAGCATGCGTTGCTGCGGATCCAGCTTTTCAACCTCTGCTTTCCCCATGCCAAAGAAGGACGTGTCCAGACCGTCCAAGTCATCTGATTCATCCAGGAAATGGCCACGCTGCGTCTGGATGCCGCCTGGCATTTTGGACTCCGAGTAGAAACCATCAACGTTGAATCTACTACTTGGAATCGGGCCGCTCGTCTCCTTCTTGTTGATGAGCAGATCCCAGAGCGCCTCTGCACTATGGATCTTCCCAGGCAGTCTCATCCCCATTCCCACTATTGCGATGGGCTCTGGGACAATTGGGCTATACCCGTTTGTCGCTCCATTGGTCGACCCGTTCATGTCAATGTTCCTCATTGTGGTTGTGGTGGTGCTAATCGTGCGAATTCAGCAATGTGCAACGCATGGTCGATAGAAGAGCTTACAACAAGTTGTATAGCATCGTCTGCTTGGTTCGAGTATTACCTTCAGGAGCTGTACTGTCTCGTATTGCATAATACCATGACAAGGCGTTACTAGTCCACGATGGAGTGCATATCGCGTCATTTAGACAGTCTACCTATGTGGGTCAGCCACTTCCTCACAGTGAAACGTCCATGCAGAAAGAAGAAGACAGAAGCGACGCGATTCCTGGGTCCGCCTACCCCGGTTGATCGGCCCGCTTAAACCAGGCCCGAGCGCTGTTCATTGTTGGAGACATTTATTCTTGACACATTCAGACCTGGCTCAGAGCTGCCCCAGAGCGTAGGCCACTGATTCGTTACGAGACCGATCTCTCCCTCCAGCCCAGTATGGCCGAATCCTACGAGAACGTGCAATTCAAGACTTTGGACGGTACCGTCCTTCGCGGGAGGCTGTATCCCGCAGCCCAACGGGGTCCAGCTGTGATTCTCAGCCCAGGGGTACGCATCTCTCCGTGAAACCTCCGCTCCCCTTCTTCCGATCACTATCCTCTGCACTCTCCTCGCTTAGTCCATCGCTAACCAATCGATAGTACAATGTGACCATATCAATTTTCCCCCCGGGTGTCCCCGAAGAACTCCAAAAGTCGGGGATAACAGCCCTAGTCTTCGACCCGCGCAACACCGGCACCAGCGGCGGCTTCCCACGCAACCACATCGACCCCTTCGCACAAGTCGAAGACTACTCGGACGCATGGTGCTACCTGTCCACACTGGCGATTGTCGATCGCGCCGCAATTTTCTACTGGGGGATCTCGCTGTCCGCGGGGATTGCGCTCGCGGCGGCCTCTGTGGACCGCCGCATCGCGGGGGTGATTGCTATTGCGCCGATCTTCAAGTTCCTCCCCGTCACTGAGGCCGATGCACGCCGGCTCAAGAGCAAAATGGCTAAGGATCGCGAGGCGCAGCTTCTGAGGGGCGAGGAGGGGTATGTCCTGCCGATTATGGAGAGTTTGGCGGAGATTCCGTTCAACTCGCATGTGAATGCTAACCTGAATGGTTCGAACGGTGCATCCGTTGGAGACGACCCTGAAGCGAACGGAGTGAACGGGATGAGCCAGAATGCGGGTGAGGAAGGAGATAGCAATGATGAGGGAGGAGGCCTAACGCACAACGCCTACGGGACAACGATCCAATCGTACCACCGGATGTTTCTCTTCGAGCCCGTCCCCGAGGCGATGGCGAGGGAGATCCACCCAACCCCCTGCATGTTTCTTACCCCGGAGCAGGACCAGATTTCGCCGCCGGAGAAGCAAACCGCGGTGTTCGAGTCGCTGCGGGGCCCCAACAAGAGGCAGAATTTTGCGCCGGGCAAGGAGCACGTCTATGTTCTGCACGGACCGGAAATGCCGTTGCTGATGAAGTGGCAGGTGGAGTTCATTTGGCAGGTTGTGCGCGGGGGATGAATTTGTTGGGGGCGGAAATGTGGAGGCGCAATAATAAGTGAAGCTGGAACTAGCGATACATACCTATGGAGTAGTACTGTACTATTCAGCTAGCTATCGTCACTACTATCTACCGCCTATCGTACGATGTTGTTGTCTTAGACGTTTTTTAGGCTAAGATAACCGACCTAATCGCAACCGCAGAGAGGTCTTAGCTTCAGCTTACATCTGCAGGTAAGCAACGTGTCAGCCTGATTGCGCAAGCGTATCCTGACCAGGAAAGAATGCTTGTGCACTAGGCACTGCATGCAGCGTTAGAGCTGGGGTAACGTGGGGGCCAAAGCTGCACGGAGAAAGGGTCCGTTCCGATATAAGCACGGCAATTTCATACAAGCGCCCCGCGCGGGGAGCTATCGAGGCGTCCAGAACGCACGATGGAGATGAAGAGAATCTTTTCAGTGTCGCTTCCAGGTCTGTGGTGGCGCAGACTAGGGAGCTTCCCGCAAGGCAATAGTTACCGCCTGTATTGAGTAGAGCCTAAGCTCAGGAGTCTGTCTAGGCACTGTATGTACTAAGTGGCGGTATTGACAACTAAATTTCGCTTGGCAGGTGTGTCCATTCGGCCTCAGGCTTCGCCTGGTCATCTATACGTATATGCACATGTGCTGGACACCGCAAGACAATACCATCTGTTTGCTCCTTCCCCTACAGTAGATCGACGACGAAGTTCCGTCACCATGCCTGTTCCAGAACCCATCGCAATAATAGGTCTGTCATGCCGCTTCCCCGGCGGCGCAGACACCCCTGACAAGCTGTGGGACATCATCTCCAGCGGTCGACAATGCTGGTCGGATGTCCCCCCGTCGCGATACAACCAGCGAGCTTTCCACCATCCAGACCCAGACGCACAAGGCACGCACAATGCGTGCGGCGGGCACTTCCTCGAAGAGGATATTTCAGCATTCGACGCGCCCTTCTTCGGCATTCCAGCCGCCGAAGCCGCCGCGATAGACCCGCAGCAACGACTCCTTCTCGAAGTCTCATACGAGGCGCTTGAAAATGCCGGCCTCAGCGCGGAATCGGTCAGGGGCACGCGGACGGGCGTGTACGTTGCACTGGTAAGCCGTGACTACGACCGGCAGGTGTATAAGGACCCGTCACAGATTCCGAAACACCATCTGACGGGCTGTGGGGATGCGACGGCTTGCGGGCGGATCTCGTATGTGCTTGATCTGAAGGGGCCGTGTATGTCACTAGACACGGGTTGCTCCGGGGGGATGGTTGCTCTGCATCTGGCGTGCCAGGCACTGAGAGCAGGGGAGGCGGATGCGGCGATCGTGGGCGGGACGAATCTGCTGCTGGGGCCGGATATGACGATTGCGATGAGCGCGCTACAGTAAGCAAAAATCTGTTTATAGAATGCGTATCGCAGGTTCCTGACCAAAACCAATGTAGTATGATCAACGAGAACGGGCGATGTTACCCATTCGACAGCCGTGGCTCTGGGTATGGGCGTGCAGATGGCGTTGCAGCGTTAGTGGTCAAGCGGCTAGCAGACGCTGTGAGGGATGGCGATCCCATCCGCGCTGTGATCCGGAATTCAGGAGTAAACCAGGATGGCAAGACGAACGGAATCTTACTCCCAAGTTCCGAATCCCAGCAGCAGCTGGCTGCGTCGTTATACCGGCAGGCTGGGCTCGACCCTCGAGATGTTTGCTATGTTGAAGCGCATGGAACAGGCACACAAGCAGGGGATCTCGCAGAAGTCACATCGATCAAAAGCGTCTTTGCCAGTGGCGCAGAGCGGCGAGAGCGACCGCTTTTCCTGGGCTCGATCAAGGCGAATCTTGGCCATTCGGAGAGCACGAGTGGGTTGGCGGGAGTGATAAAATCGGTCATGGCACTGGAGAGGGCCGTTATCCCGCCTGTCGCCGGATTAGAGAGATTGAAGCCTGATCTCGTACCGTTGCTCGAGGGTGGTGGAATAGTTGTAAGTTGTTCGTTCCGGTTAAAAATTCTACGACTAGGCTCACGGTTATTGAACGGCAGGTTCCCCGAGAGTCATATCCGTGGCCTGATCAAGGGTCGCGACTGGCTTCTGTGAACAGCTTCGGCTTCGGAGGAACGAATGCTCATGTTATCCTGGAGTCGGCAACCCCGGTATACCCCAACGGTGTTGTCAACGGACATCCTAGCCCGACAATCGGGATTATGACTCCTCCAAGCGACAGCAAAGACGTGGAAACAGATTATAGCGTGGATGAGGAGCAGAATCCTCTGCTCTTCACCTTCTCCGCCAAATCCAAGGCATCGCTAGAGAAAAGTATCCGGAATGCGAGGCAATGGTGCTTGGTACATGGAGCAACATATACGAAGAGAGAATCACTTGCAAAAACACTCTCCCTTCGACGATCTGTCTTCAAATGGCGTTCTAGCATTACTGCATCCTCTTACCCCAGTCTTCTATCTGCGTTAGAGGAACCCCGTTTCTCCAAATCGACTACCAATCCACAAGTGGCATTCGTCTTCACGGGCCAGGGCTCTCAGTATGCGATGATGGGCCGAGAACTGATCCATAAAAAGAACAGTTTCTCGCGTTCCCTTTACAGATCGCAGGAAATCCTCGCGGACCTCGGGGCGTCCTGGAATCTAATAGACGAGCTCTACCGTGACGAGTCCACATCACGAATCAACTCGACTGAGATCTCACAGCCAACCACGACTGCTATTCAGATCGCTCTTGTCGATGTATTGGCAGATTTGGACGTCAAACCGTCCGCGGTGCTTGGACATTCCAGCGGCGAGGTCGCCGCAGCCTATGCCGCCGGAATCATCGACCATACGGAGGCGCTGACAATCGCGTATCACAAGGGGTTCGTGGCCAGCTGGTGCAAACAGACGTCTTTACCCAAGGGCGCCATGTTGGCGGTTGGTCTTGGGGAGGCTCAGGCGCTGAAATATGTCCAACAGGGTCGGTTGGGCCGATGTACGGTAGCCTGCATAAACAGTCCGTCGAGCGTAACTCTTTCTGGCGACGAAGTTGCTATAGTAGAGGTCCAAAAGCTGCTCAACCACGACTCAGTTTTCAACCGGCTTTTGAAGGTCGATATCGCGTACCACTCTCACCACATGGCAGCCGTCGCTGACAGGTTCTACGACTGCATACGGAGCGTGCCTGCAAGAAGCGCTCAAGATTCGACTCGGTTTTTCTCGTCTGTAACGGGATCGCAAACCACGTCGCCGCTCGACGCCTCTTACTGGGTGGACAACCTCATCTCCCAAGTGCGCTTTTCACCGGCACTGGAGGAGATGAGCAGGGTGTACAGCGAGTCAACATTGGAACACTTGCTTCTGCTCGAGATAGGCCCCCATTCTGCGCTACAGGGCCCAATCCGCCAGATAATGAATGCCACGGCAAACACCCCAGCGAAGTGGTCATACACGGCTAGCATGGTCCGGAAAAAAGATGCTGGTCTGGCTGCCCTGGAAATGGTGGGCAGTCTGTATGAACAGGGTGTCCCTGTTCGTCCCATAACAAACTTCTCTCAGCCAGATCCTGCAAGCCATACCCACCTTCCCGTCCTGACCAATCTGCACCCATACCCCTGGGACCATTCCGAGTCCAACCGCTATTGGCACGAATCCCGTCTAAGCAAAGAATATCGCTTGCGCGAGCACCCGCCCCACGATCTATGTGGGCTCCGGCTCACCGGCAGCAGCACGATCGAGCCGATCTTCAGACAGATCCTGAGCGTGGACGATCTGCCGTGGGTGCAAGAACATATCATCGACGGCTTCGCGTTGTATCCCGGCTCTGCGTTTTTGTGCATGGGTATTGAAGCCCTGAGGCAAGTATCACAGGACCGAGGTGAGAAGAGGGAAATTGCGAAATACTTCTTCCGCGACGTCTCGTTCTCCAAGGCCCTTGTTGTCCCAGATTCACCAGGAAGCATTGAGGTCCTGCTGAGCCTCAGGCCATCGAGAGCCAAGTGGGAGGAGTTCCGGATCACCTCTGTTGGCGCTGAAGGGGGTTGGAGCGAACATTGTAAGGGTTTTATAATGGCCGAGTTCCAGACGACGCATGCTGGAGATGAAGATGGGTTTGGTCACCAGGGAATCTCCGATTCCGTAGCTAGGAAGCGCCTCGATATAACAAGACAATCCTGCCAAGAGAGCGTTGCATCCAGCGACATTTACTCTGAAATGCGCAAGAACGGGATCGATTACGGCGAGACCTTCACTATCATCCATGATCTGCAACTCGGCGACCACAAAGCACTCGGCCACCTCCGCGTCCCCGATATTAGAAGAATAATGCCTTCCCAGCACATGCAGCCGCATATCATCCACCCAGCGACCTTCGACGCATTCATGCACATCGCATTGCCCCTTTATCACCGACATTGCAGCCGGGGACCGGTTATGCTCACATCCATTGGGGAGGTATCAATATCAGCGGACGTTATTAACAGGCCCGGTGATAAGTTGATAGCCGCGTGTCAGTTGACTCAGGCTGCGCGAAGACATGGATCTGTTGACGTGTCCATTTTCCAGCACGATGAGGAAGGGAATCCTGTTGAGGTGGCTTCGTTATCGCGACAGGACTTCCGCGCGATTGGTGAGGGTAGTTCTGAGAAACCTTCAATGTCAGAGTCAGACATTCCTCCTGCTTGTTACAATATAAACTGGGTCCCTGTTGCCCTGGAGGATGGCCCGGGGGTCAACGGCAAGAGCACCAACAGCCAGAATATCAACGTCTTCTGCATTCCGGAGACGCCATCGACGCTAGGCCTCGTGAAGGACATGCACTCTTATCTCAATACAGACACAAAAAGGGAGGGGTTTGCTGTGGCTACCAATGGAGAGGTCGCTTCCCCATCCTCTATCAATGTGGTTTTCATAGACGGGCTCGACGGGCCGCTAGTCACTGAGTACGTCGTGCCTCTCTTGCGCGAGCACAAGCGATTCCTGCTCGTGACTACATCCATAGAAAATAGTTCAGAGAGTACTGAGCCAGTACTATGTGTTGCCGGCCTCGCGCGGGTGTGGCAGCATGAGATGGCAGACTCGTCCATCGTGACTCTTGACTACCAAGACACGCTGTCTTCGGACAGGACGAGGCTTTACAATACCGTGACAGAAATCTTGCACCAATCATTCGCAAACGGTGATGGAGAGGATAACGCCCGGGCCGTTGATCGCGAATATATGTACCGAGAGGGCCGTCTCCTTGTCCCAAGGCTCGAGCCAGACACAGATGCTAACCAGTGGTTAAAATCCAACGCCACCGGCGAAGCCTTCACAGCCTCAGCTGCCTTCCATGACGGAGACCGCAGGCTGGAACTGGCCTTCAAGACACCGGGTCTTTTCGACAGCGCCGTGTTTGTACCTGGTCCAGACACACTAGGCTCGGTAGGGCCTGGCGAGGTCTCAGTAAAGGTATACGCGCATGGAGTGAATGCAGTCGACATATCGATTGCGCTGGACCGTGCGGACCCGACGGAGACAATGATGGGCGAGTTTGCTGGTGTGGTCGTCGAGGTTGGAGAAGAGTGTCAGGACCTCTACAAGCCGGGAGACCGGGTGTGTGGGTGGGGGGCAAGACCATACACCAACGTAGCCGTTGTCAAACAACACCTGCTGTACCGGCTTGACGAGTCCATCTCCTTTGCGGAGGGCGCGTCGATACCTGTTGCGCTCTTAACAGCAATGTATGCGCTGGATACCATTGCACGCCTTGAGCCAGGCCAGACGGTCCTCATCCATGGAGCAGCTGGCGCTACAGGTCAGGCAGCAATCTCGATCGCACAGTATGTCGCCGCAGATGTCTACGCCACGGTCGACTCCCATGAGGAGAAGCAAAGGCTCGTTGAGCAGGCTGGAATCCCTGGTAGCAGAATATTCTCCACCCGCAATAAGGCGCTCAAAAGCGCCATCTTACAGTTGACTGCGGGAGAGGGCGTGGATGTTATACTCGACTGCTCATCTGGCGGACTGACTGACGAGAGCGAACACATTGTGGCAGATGGCGGGTACGTGATTGACCTTGCAGGGTCGAAGACACCACCAGTGACCCACAGAATGAGGAGAAATGTCACCTTTGTCTCTGTCAACCTGCAACTTCTCGCCACGCGACGGCCCAGGCAGGTCGAGAAACTATTCTCGAAGATCATGACACTATACAATGCGGGGAAATTGAAACCCACAATGCCGCTGGTGACAATGTCGCTGGCAGAGATCGGCGGTGCTTTCAGACGCCTTCACAGCCAGCGGTGTTCTGGAAAGATTGTCCTAGAAGTTGACGACCTAACCTTTGTCATGCAAACTGCTCCAACGCCACAGCCTCCTGTTTTAACGGAGGATCGGCTCTACGCTGTGGTCGGGGGCTCTTCTAGTTTGAACCACGCACTCTGCACTTTCCTCGAGCAAAGGGGAGCTGGCCAGATCGTCAGCGTGATGGATTCCAGTGCAGATACAAAGCAGAACGGCCTAGGTTTTCCCCAGTTTCAACATATTACCCTTGGCCGCTGGGAGGAGCTCTCGTCTTTGACGGAATCGAGATTGAAGGGTATTATACATGTTGACTGCGTGGCTGGGCGTCGCCCGTTGACAGACATGACGCTCGAGGAGTTCCGGATGAGCGCAAATGAGATGCACGAAAGCAAGGCAGCCATTCGAGATATCGCAGCAGGAGTCGACGTGGACTTTTGCATTACTATCGCCCCCTCTGCAGGCATCTTGGGCTCTGCAGGTCATGGCATATACGCGACAGGTAGCGCCTTGGATGTGCCACCTGCGCCTCATTGCTTGACAGTTCGCCTGGGTGTAATTGAGGGGGTGGAGGCTTGGGACTCCGAAGGAGATAGTACGGCGCCTATGAGGTTGGGAGAGGTGTACAATGTCCTCGACTACTCAATTACTGCGGTCGCAAACCAGAAGGACGATACCCGCCGTGGAATAGTTACAGGACTCACCCAGGCGACATGCCCACAAGAAAATCCAATGTTCAATGTAGTTCACGAGGCCGGCCATCAACCCGCAGCACAACAAACGCAATTATCAGCCATAAGGATCGACCAGCAAATTGCCGCTGCAGAGAGCATGGACGAAGTCCACCGGATCGTACTCGATGCCGCAGTGGCGCAGCTGTCCTCCTTCCTGGCTCTTGATGAAGATGAAATCAACGAGAACAGCTCAATTTCAAACCTGGGTCTGGACTCGCTCCTCGCGATTGAGTTCAAGAACTGGCTCGTGCGGACGACCCAGGCGCCTGTGCAGACCTCGGAGGTGCTCGATGCTCCGAGTCTGTTACAGTTAGTTGAAATGGTTATGAAGCGGTCCAAGCTGGTGCACAAGGCAAACGGTGCAATAGATGAACCTACTCCGATAGGAAAGTTGAATGGAACACCTAATGGTGTATCCGTGGCTGAGTCGAGTCTTGATATCCCTCCTCCACTTCCCATCCCCGATTTGAATCTCATAATCGACCGAAATTTGTCCTACCTCCGAGCCCACGCGACTGACGCAGAATACCAAACAACACTCGCACTAGCCACAGACTTCCAAGCCCCCGGCAGCATGGGAAGACGCCTCTACGACCGCCTCAAAGCCATACGCGCTGCTAACCCACACACGTGGTACCACGACTTATACCTGCGCAACCAATACCTGGTTCGCAATGGGCCGCTAGCACCCTACATGGCCTTTTTCTTCACGCACCCTGTGCTAGCGGTACCATCACAGTCACAAGCAGAGCGAGCTGCTCTCGTGGTCTCAACCGTGATTCGATACAAGGCGAGACTGGAAAAGGGGGAGATACAACCAAGAATTGTCAATGAGGAGCCCCTGTGTATGGATCTCTACAAGTATTTGTTCAATACGACGCGCGAACCTGCCACTGGGGAGGATAAGTTAGTACAGTATCCAGGGAGTGGGCATTTTGTCGTGCTTCGCCGGGGACAGGTTTATAAGGTTCCTCTGGATCAATTGGATCAATTGGAACGAATCTTCGACCAAATACTTCTGGATTCAGCTGCAAGGGAGGTCGACTGGCTGGGAATTCTAACTACGGACGGCCGGATAACTTGGACAAAGGTACCCCACCGCTGGAATGCCTCTCACCTTCTCAATTACCGTACTAACACAGTTTGAAAAAACCACAGAATCGACGGGCATTCATAGATGGCAGCCCCGAGAACGAGGCTTACCTTCGAACCATTGAGGAATCAGCATTTGTCGTATCCCTAGACGATAGCTCTCCAGAAACTGCAGAGGAGCGAGGCCGCGACTTCCAGTTTTCGGATGGCTCCAATCGCTGGCACGACAAGCCGATCCATTTCATTATCACCGCGAATGGAGTATCGGGCCTATTGGGCGATCACACCGGACTGGACGCGACGACTGTACACGATTTGAATACAGAAATCGCCGATGTGATCCGGCGACATCGACCACAGCTAAACGGCAGCACAATACATACCAACGGGACTACAGGTGAAGCAGATCCTATAACCGTAGAGCGAATTACACATTCTCCAATCACGAGCTCCATGCAATCGCGCATCGAGCACCTCCGCACCTCGTATGCTACCGCCACAGCCGCCCGCGAGCACCGCTACCCGGCGCCCACCCCCTACGGCTCCGCCCTAATGCAACGCCACAAGATCCCCCCGAACAGCGGATTCCAGTTGCTCATCCAGCTCGCAGGGCGGTACTACTTTGGGTACTCCCCTCCCTGCTGGGAGACTGTTCTACAGAGCAATTTTGCCACGGGCCGTGTGGAGATCAACCAGGTCGTTTCAGTGCAGATTGCTGCGTTCGTCGATGCCGCTATCGCTCTCGATGACAATGGCAGCGAGAATGGGGTTACTTCTCTGCTCGAGGCTCGAAAGTTATTTGTCGAAGCAGCTCGCGCGCATTCGAGCACGGTGCTTGCCTGTACACGCGTCGGGGGATCTGACCGGTTTCTGTCAATTCTGAGAGATATCGTAGATCGTGAACAGGGCGAGGAGGAACCGGGCCTGTTTCGTGATCCGGTCTTCGTTAGGGCGCGACCGCGCAAGTTCATCAGCAATTGCTTTGCTACGGGGATGGCGGAGAATGGGTGTGTGTTGCGCGACAAGGACGGGGTTTGGTTACATTATGAGGTTGGGTCTGCAGGGTTAGTTTTTCTTTCCTGTTCTTGCTTTTTGCTCATTGATGCCAGCTTTGATAATCATGATGATGATGATGATGCTAATTTCTATGTGAGTAGGGCTAAGTTCGCCATTGTAGGACCGGCTGGGCAGACGGAGAGGTTTAGTGAGTGTCTGGTTAGGGCAACAGAGAAGGTTCGAGCTATTGTGGAGGCTGTCTAGCTTACATACATATATTATTCATTTTTTTAAATCCAAGATTGATAGATATCACATTGTAATTTCCGTTGCGTTGAATGCTACTTTGATTTTCTACTCTCGCGTGCCCACCACCTTGAATCTAACCCCCTTCGACTGGGGGCTCTCCAGCCCAACAAAACAGTCTCTCATCGTGCGAACGTCTCTCTCCTCCACCACATCGAACAACTCAAAATTGAACCGGCGCAGAATGACTCCGATTCCAAGATACATTTGGGCATTTGCCAGACTACAGAGCACCGTCGTCAGACAGTTCTTCATATACAGAGGGTAAAGGGGCACTTACTTGACACCTAGACACCCCCGGGTCCCTTTCGAGAAAGGCGCAAAGTACTTATCCAGATCCTGGCCCTTCTTTGCCGCCTCGATCCAACGTTCGGGTCTGTACGCCGTCGGGTCAGGGTAGATCTTTTCATCCATGTGCATGTGGTATAGATTCATTGCAATCGGAGTCCCCGGTGGAATCACCCAATCCTTATACACCAGCGCATCAACAGGCTCGGCCAGCATGATATTGTCCGCGATGATCTTGCTGATGCGCAGGTTCTCTTTTATGCAGGCCGTCAAGATGGGCAGGGCTTGCAGCTCCGAGAGTGTTACCGCATCATCCGGAGACTTCATCACAGACTCCAACTCCTCTCGCACCTTCCCCAACCACTCTGGGTTCGCGTGCAGATAATACATCAGATTCGACATTGCCTTGCCGGTCGTATACCCGCCTGCAACAACCATCCCAAACGCCTCCTCCGTCATACGCTTCGGCGTCTTGTCTCTAGGTAAGAGGGTAGGACTGTCCAGGATATCGTAGAAGATCGTCCTCTTCCGTCTCTTTTCGGGGTCGCGGCCTTCTGCCTTGGCTCTCTGGTCCGCCTCCCACTCTTTCGTCACCTGCGAGACTTTCGCGTCATTCGCGGCCTCCATGATGAAAAACTGCTCCATGCTCGGGTTCGTGAACCGCGCCACGATCTGCGGCACCCAGAACAGCATGTTCGCGAAGAAGGTCCAGTTGCGTAGAAAGGGGATGCTCCCGAGCATATCCCAAAAGATGCGCCGCCACTCGGGCGCAAGGTCAGGCTTCTGCAGACAGCCGAAGCTCTGGTCGAAGCAGTAATCCGTTATCACGTCGAGGGTAAGCGCCCCAAAGGCGACGCCCGCCTCGAGCACATCCCCCGTCTTCAGGAAGCCTTGCTCGATACGTTCCGAAAGCTGGTCGACCTTGTCGATGATCTGCGGCTCCAGGGTCGTCAAGCTCCGCTTGGAAAAGAATCGGGTGAGCGCTCCGCGGCGCCGCTTGTGGTCGGATGCGAGGAGCGTGCCCTGCACGGAGCCCTGCCCCTCTGTGCCCTGGCGGCTGTACCGATCGCGACGGCCGCCGGCAAAAAAGGTGTCGAGATAATCAGGGTCTTGGATAGACAGCTCTTCGGGTGTCTTGCGGATGATGGGCCCGTACCGGCGGTGCAGGCTGTCGATGTTCCAGCTGCTTCCTGGGTATGGGCCCCTGAACCAGTCGTGGTAGATTTCGTACCAGAATGTTGCAGCTGCGAGCTTGGGACCCGGGAAGTGGCGGAGAGGGTGGAAGTAGAGCCGGTAGATGACTAGGTAGGCACCATATCCGAGAGAGCACAGGGCTGCTAAAGCGACGAGGTGGAGCGGGGCCATGGTTGAATGGTTGCTACTGCCTCAGTTCGTTGCGTGCTCTTAGGGAGGGAACAGTATGCATCGTGGGTGATGATAAATATCGCAGTCAGCACAAATACAGCCAAGCAAGAGTGGGCCTTCGCGTACAATGCGTATCCGGGGGTGTCGGGCTCATCTGCGGGTTTCTTCAGTCGTGAGCGCCCCGAAGGAACACGGAAATGGACTCCGTCCCCGATATGGCCGAGTCTGCATCTCCAACGCCGGACAGGGATCTGATCCCCTGCTAAGCTCATGTTTTAGTGCGCTTACCCATGACAGTAACCATACCGTATCTGCTCGTACATGTTTCACGCTGAATGAATTGAAGTTTCGGCTGTAGTCATGGAATAAGTCCGGGTGATAAGAGAGGATCGTAGCAATTGCGAGTGATCGAGATAACCTTCCAACAGCGTCCATGTCTTCTACCGTGACAGAAAAGTCTGAGTCAGGCCGAGGCGGCGCCGATGCCGTGCTTGACGTTGGGGAGAAAGGAGCCAGCGAGGACCACAAGCCCCCAGCCAAAGGGCCAGGCATGGGCGCCTACTTCCGCGTCTGGCGATATTCGACCCCTAGAGGCCACCTCGTCCGAGCGTGTGGTCTTCTCGCTGCTATTGGAAACGGTGCGGCCCTCCCGCTCATGAACATCGTCTTAGGCACGCTGATCGACAACTTCAACGACTGGGAAGCTGGCCTCCTCTCCGCAGCTGAATTCCGGTCCCGTGTGTCGAAAAATGCACTCTGGTTCACATACCTCTTTATCGCAATCTTTGTCCTCTCTTCAACCAGCGCCGCATGTCTCCGCTTCACTGCTGCCCGATCCGTCAAGAGCGTAAGACGACACTTTCTCCGATCGATCCTCCGGCAGGACATCGCGTATTTCGACACAACGTGTCTCCCGGGAAGTGTTTCAACCCTGCTCTCCAGCAATGCAGATCTTATTGAGATTGCGATGGGTGACAAGCTCGGCCTCGCCCTGGAGGGTGTGGCTCAGCTCGTCGCTGCGTTTGTGGTGGCGTTCACGCGGCAGTGGAAACTTACTCTTGTCGTTGCTGCGACGCTTCCTATTGCGATTCTTGTGGTTGTGGTGACTGTGATCATGGACACCAAGGTCAGTGGTAAGATCCTCGACCTCTATAGCAAGGCTGGGGGTCTTGCAGAGGAGGCTTTGTCGACAGTCCAGATTGTCACCGCTTTCAATGCCGCAAGCAAACTGCAGGCGAGATACGACTCCTACTTGGAGGGTGCGAAGCAGCTGGGTATCCGCCGGGGTCCCATACGGGGAGTGCAGTACGGTGTGCAATTCGCGGTTATGTTCTGCGCATACGCTTTGGCCTGGTTTTATGGGATTCGGTTGCTGGTGAATGACGAGATCAACAGCGGAGGGTATCTGATCACGTACGATGCTCTGTCCCAACCTGCGAAGAGTGAGCAAAGACTAATCTATCCAGCGTCCTCACATCTGTGCTCATCGGTAGCCAGGCACTTACACTAGTCGCACCGTTCCTAGGCGAAGTCTCCAAGACGTCTGCCGCGGCGCAGGACCTCTTCGACATTATTGATAGAGAGTCCAAAATGGATTCTCTTTCCACGCAGGGCAGCGCCCTACCTCTCGTCACCGGACATATATCGCTGCGCAACATCTCGTTTGCATACCCCAGCCGGCCAACTATGAAGGTCCTCGACGACCTAAGCCTCGACTTCGCAGCTGGTAAGACCACCGCGATCGTCGGCAGTTCTGGCAGCGGGAAGAGCACTATCCTCGCGCTAATTTCTAGGTGGTCCGATGCTGAGTCGGGCACGATTACCCTCGACGGGCAGAATATTCGAAATCTCAACATCCGCTCCCTGCGCAGGCATATTGGATCCGTGCAACAGGAGCCTGTCCTCTTCAGCGACACCATATTTAATAACGTCTCACATGGATTTTTCGGAACGGACAATGACCATTTACCTGAAGTTACAAAACGCGCTCTTGTAGCGAAAGCATGCGAGGACGCATTCGCCCACGACTTCATCCAAAAGCTCCCTGATCAGTACGATACCCTCGTTGGGGGCGATGCTGGCCTGTTGAGTGGCGGACAGAAGCAACGAATTGCAATCGCTCGCAGCATTATCCGGGACCCCCCTATCCTTCTGTTGGACGAGGCTACCTCCGCCCTTGATCCTACCGCAGAGAAGATCGTCCAGGCTGCCCTTGACAACGTCTCCAAGACACGAACAACCATAATTGTCGCTCACAAATTATCTACAGTTCAACGAGCTGACAAGATCATGGTGTTAGACAAGGGACAGCTCGTCGAAGAAGGGACTCACCAGGAGCTCCTCTCACATCGCGGCAAGTACTTTGATCTGGTCACTGCGCAGGCTCGAGATATTACTCCCCGGACAGGAGACGAAGGTCAAGATCAGAACGATCAAGGTCTGCCGACGAAGGAATTTTTCGAGGGCTCCACAGCCGACACTCATGACAGTGCTCCTTCGACAACAACAATCACAACGAAAGATACTTCTACCAAGAATCGTTCATCACTACCCCGATCGCTGTGGACCCTGCTTCGCGGCCAGCCCCAACTCTGGCCATTTTTTCTCGGTGGCTTCGCCGTCTCCATCGGAGCTGGCAGCGTCTTCCCCGTCCAGGCCGTTGTATTCAGCAGAGCAATCCTGATCTTCCAACTCCCACTCCCGGCCTCCGCAGGCAAGATGCTCCACGATGGGACATTCTGGGGCATAATCTACATCGTGCTCGCAGTGTGCGTCCTAATATGCTACGCGGGGCTCGGCCTTTTCTTCACAGTCGCGGCCTCGCGCCTGACGGCCTTCTACCGGAGTCGGTATTTCGCTTCAATGCTGAACCAGGATGTCAGCTTCTTCGAGGGTTTGGATCATTCTGCTGGCGTGATGACTGGGCGCCTCGACTCTGACCCGCAGCGGATTGAGGACTTCGTCGCAACCTGCCTTGGGTATATCCTCCTCGGCATTGTGAATGTACTCGGCTCGTCGGTTCTCGCCTTGGCCGTGGGCTGGAGACTCGCCCTCGTGGCCATCTTCGGCTGTCTCCCGCCGTTGTTCGTTACAGGGTATGTGCGCATCCAACTGGAAATGACGAGCCAGGAGAGGACAAATAAGCTGTACCTTGAGAGCGCCCGATTCGCAACAGAAGCGATCAGCGCGATTCGGACAGTGTCTAGTCTGACGTTGGAAGAGAAGATTCTTGCGTTGTACGAGGAGCGGCTCGCGCGTACCTCGACGCAGTTTGTAAAGATTACGCTCATCTCATCAGTTTTGCTGGGGCTATGCGAGAGTCTGTATCTGGCAACGTTGGCCCTCATATTCTGGTACGGGGTGAGGCTGCTTTCGAGAGGGGAGTATAGCGTGCAGATCTTCTTTATGGTCTTTGTTGCGATCATATTCGGGGGGCAGGCCGCGGGCTTCTTATTTGGGTATACCGTTAGTATGTATCTTGACATCCCAGCCATGTTATCTGCTCTAACAGATCAATTTTTTTAGACGCCGCAAAAGCACACGACGCTGCAAATAACATCATCCCCTTGTTGCGCTCCAGGCCCCCCATTAACGCATCCACAGGAGAACAGCTGATGCCCCAAACCAAAGACTCAGTCGCAATCATCGAGTTCAGAAATGTCCGCTTCAGCTACCCCAGCCGTCCTTCCATTCCAATCCTGCGAGGCCTCTCATTCACCATTCAAAGGGGGGAGCACATAGGGATAGTCGGAGCCTCAGGTAGTGGTAAAACAACCGTCATTTCTCTGATCGAGCGGTTCTATGACACTGCGTCGGGCGAGATCCTCATCAATGGCGTCCCGCTCCAAAGTCTCGACGTGCACGCCCATCGTTCTCGGACTGGTTTGGTGACTCAAAATACAACGCTCTATCAGGGTTCTATTCGAGATAACGTCTTACTGGGTATTGACGGCGATGCTGATTCCCATAATGATGAGCTAGATCAGAAACTAGTCCTCGCATCCAAAGCCGCCAACATCCACTCCTTCATCTGCTCCCTTCCCGACGGGTACAACACCTCCGCCGGCGCGCGTGGCCTCTCCCTCTCCGGCGGCCAGAGGCAGCGTCTCGCCATTGCAAGAGCCCTCATCCGCGACCCAGAGATCCTGCTGTTCGACGAGGCGACCAGCGCTCTGGACAGCGAGAATGAAAGGGTCGTTCAGGACGCGATCGAAGATGCGTCGAGGGGACCCGGGAGGACAACGATTGCCGTGGCGCACCGGTTGTCGACTGTTAGGCGGTGCGATCGGATCTTGGTACTCGGTGATGGTAAGGTGGTGGAGGCTGGCGCGCATGCGGAGTTGATGGAGAGGAGAGGGGTGTATTTCCAGATGGTGCAGGCGCAGGGGCTAGACCAGTGAGATGCAGGTAGACAACCATGCGTCCTTGAGCAATCCAATTGTGTCTTTTTTTATTTCCTAGATTTCATTCCTTTCTTTAAAAACCGTGCTCTTTAAGTTTGAGTTCGTGCGGTGCAAAGAGCATCCATGTCTTCCTAATATCTGGTTCTTCCATTGTTGCTGTATAGCCTTCCAAGATAGGCCGATTTATCTGGTTATGACTCCCGCGCGCATTGCATGGTCAACAAGATCACTCTCCGGTTCGGACCCCATCTTGCTGGTGTTTACCTTGGGGACACCAGAAGACCTGTAATCTACTTCGTTCCCCCTGCCGTTTGGATCACGGTCTGGGGATTTCTCTGTACGATTCAAGGGGTACTTACGTAGCAGAAATTCGGGCCAAAGGCTGTGGCTACCTGAAGAGCAAGTCATGACCGTGTTTGCTCCTGAGGATGGCTGGGTTGTGGGGGAGTGTTTTGTTTTCGTGATCCATCTGACATGCGTGAGGCGTTGCTGCCTTAAGCAGTGTATAAAATAAGTGGAAGAAGCGCCCAGTTTGCTCGGCAGATAGCCAGCCACACGAACTCTGTACATATGGGTATGTACCTATTTTGGGCGGAAGCGACCTTCGTCTCCATCAAGCTGCAGAAAGCTGCAACATCTCGGCGAAGCAGACTGTTCCTCACTGGATCGGCTGTGTTTGTCTCGGCTATGCCAGCATCAACTGTGGCTGCCTGAATGGTGCGGCGGGGCAGTCTGCACGTATTTGCGTCTCAGGTGTCCAGGCAATTAGCATACCTGAGAAAGATACCAGCGCCTAGCTTCAGCATCGACCAATCTTTCGTGTTAACTACAGATTCCTTTTTCTATTTCCGACCTAGTCTACATAGAGCTAGGGGTGTGGACTACGTACGTGGGCTGTTTGCGGGAGGTGAGCAGGTATAGCATCATTCAGCTGCGCCACCTGGAGGAACAACACAATGGTTGGCACTTTATACGTATCCACGACATGAGCCTTTTATGTATAAAAGACACGTTCAATCTCCTCCTTCACATTCCTCGTTCATCCTCGAAGCATCACAATAGCATTTCCCAGTTTCCACCATTTTATCGCATACTTACTAGAAGCCCCACCGCTCAAAGTTCGTTCCCCCCTCAGAATCCTCCCTAGCCCACCGGCTAACTTCTTAAGAAAAGATGTCCTACACAATCACAGTGATCGTGGTCAACACAACCAGCAACGCCCTCTCCATCGTCGAAAAAGCCTCGTGGCACTACGGTGGCGGCGGCACCTGGTCCGAGCACACCGGCGGCAGCCAGCACACACTGACAATGGGCAGCAGCGGGACCTCCGGCTCGCTGCGCTTCCAATCCGCCAACGGCGAGTTCTTTAACGTCGTGGTCGGCGTGCACAACTACGCGCCTTGGGGAGACGTGCAGGTGGACCTGGTCGGCCACGACACGGCCGTCAAGCTGCTGCCGGAGTATTACAGTGGCGGAAGGCTGAGCGGCGAGGCGCATCGCGATATCAAGCGGACGAGTGCGCACGGGACGAATGTGCGGGTTCTCTTTGATGCGATTCCTGCGCTGGAGCATAGGCTGTTTGCTGTTGTTCAGGTCTACTAGATTACGTAGTATATGTAGTCTGAGACGATATAGTTGAACCTGTTGGACGGTGGAAAGGTCATGGACGCAATGCAATGGTAGTATAAACAGCAGGGCGCATCATTTAAAATCTTTATAATTAAAGATCGAACGCAGTATATTCTTATCGTAAAACTCCATTGCGTCCTCCAATCCATTATCGAGCATCAAACGACCACATTTTCTCAGCCTTAGCTACTGTCAGATCCTCTCCCCGAGCCTCGGATTCTCTAGCTGTCTGTATCTATTCGTCGTACGCCGCGCGATGCGCATCCCTCGCAGCATCCCGCTTGCCATCCGGAACCCAGCCATCCGAGTTCGTCTGAAGGGAGCACTTGAGCCATAATTTAAGTCCCTGCACCGTCTCAAAGTCCTAGTACGCCCGCTTGTGCTCTTGCAGTTCCTTGTCACTCGGTGAGTATGGACATGCCCCCTGGAGCCCCATCCCGGACATACGCGGATTGCTGCATCGCAGAGAGCGGGAAAGTCAAACTGGATATATCGTGATTTTCGTTCAAGTTCATCTCGATTAAGCCATCTTCCACCAGTATAGGATTGGAGGTCATGACCTTCACCAAAGAGTTAGCAAGAGCAATGGTCCAACAGGCTACTGAGCCTGGCCGCCACCAACGGGATGTCGGGCCAGGATCTGGCAAGGGCGCGGAGCTTTTGATTCCCATGTCGAAGAAGCTACGTCAGATACAGCAGCCTAGTCGGAGTGTGAGATTTGCTGGTGAAGGGGCCTTGAATTGTCTTTATTGCTTCTGTATAATCATTGATGGAATATGTGCTCAATGGAAAGTGAGAGTCGGGGAGAGGATGCAGTAAGCGATCGACGGGAACCAAAGTCTGGCTGATGAGTCATTATGAGTGGTGATGATGCTTGGTTCAGGTTAAAAGCCCTGTAAATCCGTGAATCCTCATAATCCATTCCGAGTAATAATATTCAGAAATATAGGTATACAAAGCCCCGAGATGGCCCAAGAAACCCACGCGATCGTCTTCGGTGCAGCTGGACTGCTCGGATGGGCGACCGTCAACCAGCTCCTCTCGGATTACCCCACCTCAACGCCGTTCACGAAAGTGACGGCAGTGCTTAACCGGCCCGTATCCCAAGATGAACTATACTGGCCTTCCGGAGCCGATTCTCCGTCTCTGGAGCTTATTTCCGGGGTCGACCTGATGCATGGGACAGGCGATGATCTGGCAGCGCAGCTGAGGGAGAAAGTCCCCGGAGTTGAGGGGGTGACACATGTGTTTTATTTTGGTGTGTCTACGCGAATTAAATGGTTTTTTTTGGTGTATACTCACCTTCGCAGTATTTTCGGCGTACAACGAAGACCATATCGAAGAGTGTAACCGCAACTGCGCCATGATGCAGCGCGTCGCCGACGCATTGAACATCGTATCCCCAAAATTGAAATCATTTGTCTACCCAGGAGGCTCCAGGGTACGTATTGCAGGCTACTTCACAACGCTTTGGATAACTAGTATTAACAATTCCAGGGCTACGGCATCTACACCCCTGGAGGAACCTTCACACCCCCGCTGCACGAGTCGCTCGCCGACACTCTACCCGCCGACTACGCCCGAACAGTGGCATACCCATGGTTCCGGCAGATCCTAACTGACGCCAGCAAAGGACGGAGCTGGACATGGACAGAGGTATGCCCCGACGCCGTCATCGGGTTCACACCGAACGGGTCCGCGTTTTCGCTCGCGCTTCATTGGGCGCAGTACCTCTCGCTATACGCGTATAATCAGCATCGCGAGGGGAAGAAGGACGAGGTTGAGGTGGCGTTCCCCGGGACAGAGGCGGGATATCAATCGCTGTACACGCCGGTCTCGGGGAGGATCCTCGGTCGGATTGCGATTCATGCTGCGCTGAATCCAGAGTCGTGTGGAGGGAAGGTGATCAACATGCTTGATCAGGACAAGCCGATTTCCGCGGGCGACATCTGGCCTGCGATTGCGGCCTGGTTTGGGTTACGGGGCGTTGGGCCGCGTCCCGGTCCTAGTCATGCCACCTGTGATCTCAAACCGGGGGAGTACATCGAGAAATACCATCATATCTTTGCCGAGAATGGGAAACCCAGGGCGTTAACGTGTGGTGTTGGCGCAGGGAATAAGCAGCTGGATTCAATTGGCTGGTGGTTGGAGTTTGATCGGCAGTTCAGTTCGCAGAGACTGCGGTCTGTGGGGTTCAACGAGCAGAGAGATCCTGTTGAGGGGTGGATTGAGGCGTTTTCGGCCTTCAGGAGGGCGGGGATCATACTGTGATCGAAATATATACCGTTGCTAAATGCGGAGTAAGGGCGTGTTTAGGCTTTGACTTGAGAATATTCACAGGCAAAAGCACAAGTCTTGTCATTATTGGTTCGGCAATTAAGATGCAGAATTAATAAATAAAAGATTACAATAGACAATGGTTGTATTTATTCTTTTTCTCACGTGAAGGAGCAACAATCATGTGGCCGCCAGTTGAGTTACTGCCAAGATCTCTGGACTGGGTTATACAGCATTAAAACGCTTGATAGCACATTGACTGTGGTAAAATATAGTTGGGAGATAGCACGACTGAAGTTCCAATTTGGTCTTCAACTGTTCAATTGAAATCGTGAGATCGCCGGTTCCCCCGGCTTCCCCTGTTCTTCTCTGGTCTTCTCTTACTTAACCTCTTGTCCCCACTCGGGGCAGGTGTGTCGACCTTCGTGGGGTTTATGGATTCAATATTACATTATCTCAATCACATTGTTTACCAATTTTATTATATATCATCATTTACTTTCCGCATCACAAAAAGTCCGCCATTAATGCGAGCGCGATCCAAATCTCACAGGGGTGGATTTAGAGAACAGCCGCCGCAGCTGCGATGACTACACCAACAAGACTAGCAGGAATCTTGCCGATGAAGCCCGATTGAAGATTCGATGCAGCTCCGGTGAAACTGCCTCCAGCGGCACTCGAGGTTCCCGAAACGATCTGCTTTTCTGAAGAAGAGGAGGAAGAGACGACGGAGGAGGAGGGGCTCATTGATTCGGAGCTAAACGGGATCACGATATGACTCCAGGATGGTGTGTTCGTCGCGAGAGAGGAGCTGAAAGTAGCAGGCTGATTACCAGCGGCAGTAACGCCAGTCACCGTGGGTACATCGACAGGAATAACTGTGAAGCCACCCGTAGGTTCGCTAGCCACTGTTCCAGGGAATGGTGGGTGGACAGTCTGCTGGCTTGCCGGGCAATCCGTTACCCACGACGGGCATGCGATGACAGTATGACCGTATGTTTCATATATCGTCTCGACAGTGGCATCGGTGGTCGCAGATGCTGGGGACTGGGTAGTTACCGTAGGAAAACCGGTGGCTGTTTCTGTTGCGGTGACAGGGCAAATCGTCGTATAGATGGAGAGTGTCTCTGTGATGAAATATGTGGTTTTATCGGCGGCCGGGCAGTTGCGCACAGAGGAGGGACACGCGGTTATTGTGTGGACGTCGGTCACGGTGACGGTAGATGTAGTCATCGCCATTGGGGTTGTGGTTGTAGGGGAGGGGGGCTGGGTTGCTTCGGGGGTTGTGATTCCAGTAGTTGCAGGTCCAGTCTCTGTGCGTGATTCAGCCTCAGAGATTGACGTTTGTGAAGTCAGAGTGTCGGCCTCAGAGCTGGATGTTTGCGTGGTTTCAGAGGCAGTTTCGCTGCCCAAAGGGGTGTTGGAAGTAGAAATCGACGTAGTATCAGAACCAGTCTCTGTGCGTGTTTCGCTTGTAATTGCAGCACTGGATGGAGGCGGACTGGGTGTTGGAATGTGAGACGAGGCCGGAGGAGATGCAGGACGTGGAGACGGGGTGCCCGAAGGTATGATGGGGCGAGAGGACGAAGGTGAAGAACTAGGAATAGAAGGAGAGACAGCAGGCGAGCTTAATGCTGTCGATGAAGATGATGTATCCGAGAGAGTAGGCGTCAGAGTAGGCGTTGGCGTGATAGAGTAAGTCACTATCTCCGTGGCAGTGACAACATCTTCTACAGTAGTAACGATCGTTGTCTCGCAGGGCTGGTAGTCAGGACTAAATCGGTAGGCCGCTTGGTAAGGTCCACCTGGGGTGATAGTAAGTTCACCCGTCATGAAGTAGCAGATGCGAGCTCCAGCGTCGTAGGTGGCACCGGTGCACAGCGCGTTAGTAGCACACCCCGCCATACAAGCCCTGAGGGATAGAGCAGCGCCAGTCCAGTATCTAGTGCCGGTGACCGTAGCGGCGCAGAATTCTTGCCATTTTCCACCATAGGTGTCGTAGTATCCGTCGATACAGTTAATACTAGGCATACTGCTCACTGAGCAGTCGTCGAGTGTTGAAGTAGAGGTGGTGACAGATGTTGTAGTATAGATAGAAGTGATTGTAGTGGTGCCGATGCTGGCTGTAGCGAGTGGACAAATGGCCGCCACGAGGGCGATTATTTTAGCGCTGGATAGCTTCATGATAGGTTGTAATGCTGTAAAGACTGACGAAAAGAGTGAATGTACTGAGTAAAGAGCGACTGGTAGAAACAGAATCTAGCGGGAGAAGAAATGTTCAAGATAGACGTCGCACAAGTGGACTTTTAATGTCCATTTGGGCCTGTGCCGCTAAGAACCCGACTATTGGATGTATACAAACCTGGCGATAATTGCCGACGAAGCGGCTCGATTAGTACATAGCGCCACGGCCATCTCCGAGGGCGTGGCGAAACTTGAGCTCGATTCCGGTCTAGATAGTGGGTCTCGTCGCTTACGATGGACAAATCTACAAACCTATGCCTACTAAAAAAGATCTTAGACTAGTAGTGGAAAGAACTGAACTGACCACCTCAAGCTTCCTCGACTCAGTATTTCCAAATGGTTGAAGCAAACCCAGCATGTGCAGCAACGGCCTCACTATGTGCAGTGTTTGAATGAGTAGATAACTGTAATGCAGAATATAGATGTAGAGGGCATTCTCCGAAACAGGAGATGTAGTCAAGTGAGCCAGAACAAAGTACATTGACGCTATAAACCTATCTGACGATGCATTCTAAGGCACAACGAAGCGAATACCACAAACCCAAACCATCAGCTAAGTATTCCAAGCCTCCTCTGACCCATACCACACTAATATGCTAGGGTCGGTCTATATAGAGGATAGTACTTCCTTCCAGAGTTCCCATATGCAGACAGTTCAATCGTCTAAGCTTACGAAACCCACTCATAGCTCAGAACCGGAATCTCAAACGGCTCCGCCGAACAAGTCGCGTTAAAGAACGCATCATGCTCGCAAGTGAGTTGAAAGTCCGTACTCCCCGAGTACGTAATCTGCCGCCCATCATCACAAGTCAGGGCATGCCCATTCCCAAGAACATAATCCATATGCCCTGTAGAGACATCCTCATTCGAAGATCCATAGAACGAGACAATGCGGCCCAGCCCCCTATCGGCATACCCACAGTTACTCTCCCCATGGCCGATATCATGCACGCGATACCCGATATATTGATCGGCGCAGGTGAGCCCGTCGGCGAAGTCGATTTCCAGCGTCTGTGGTGGCCCGTACCCCCAGGGTTGGTAGTTGGGCATCCCCGTGTAGCATACGTTTACCCAGCTGCCGTTGCAGGTGGCCTGGTTCGGTTCGCACCAGGTGTTGCCGCAGAGGCACCCCATGGCATTGATGTCGGCTTCGTTGTGGATGCAGTCGAGGCTGTGCGAGCCGTTGTACCAGGCGAGGTTGGTGACTTGCCAGGTGGGGAGGGGGCAGCCTGTTGGTGGGGTTATGGAGCGGGGGCGCAGGGCGAGGGAGGAGGCAGAGGGGGAGAGAGAGAGGATTCCCGCGAGGATAGCAAAGGCAGCCATCGTGAAGGTAGGTCAGGGAGTTTGATTTGCGTCTTGAGGTTGTTATACTTCAAGGACGAGAAGAGAGGGCAAGGCCGCTTTATATGTACTTGTATCTGAGACAAAGACAAGGATACTCCAATCCTGCCTATGCAAGTTCAATGCAGATAATCAGTTAGTCATTGATACCTCTGAGTTGTATGAGACATGGCTGAGCTGCATTATCCTCTGTAGTATAAGCGTCCGAGACAGCGTGGAGATCTTCCCGCGTGAAGACATCTTATCGTAAGTTGTGGCGTTCGACCGCTCGATTTTTCCACGAGAGATCTCGGAGTCCCGGTTCGTGTAATGGTGGGGTTTCAGTTTGGAGCAGGGATTTGTGGTTCAATGACAAGAAAAAATGGGCTGATCATTGGAGTCTAGAACGGCGGAACAAGCATAATATGAGACACGAGCGGCATTCGACTGGGAGAGCGTATGCCGAGCGGGGAAGACAAGTCTTTCTGCTTGCTTATGCTGCAGTAGTCGCTGCGGCATTGAACAGGGATCACAGACAGCCATCCACTCATATGCGCAGGCTGGAGCTTGCTTTTTCTTCATGGGCCAGGAAAGGTATTTTATTGCACCACAGGATGAGACAACAAAAGACAGGCCGATGATTAGGCGAGAAAGGCCGGCTGTTGCTTGGAACTTTTAGATAGATGTCTCTGTCTCGAACTCGCTATATTCACCGTAGAGGGTTAGATACACTAAGACAAAATCAAGATAGCAGCCCACGAGGCAATGCTGCGCCAAGGATGAACATTGTAAGTTCAAATCCTGCGAGTTGAACAATCTAATGCGAACCCGAAGCCGAGAGGACACTTCCAGGAGGCAACTCGCAGGTAACCCCCGCATCCTGGGGCCTACATTGCAGCCAAACCAGCCTTGTGCCTGGTATGTATCTCGCGCAAGATATCCCTTGGCGCTGGTGGCTGCTTGCTTGTGTCGCCTGGCAGCCTTGCGAGATTTTTTCATTTCGCAGCCTAAACGCATGCCCCACCAATAACCACGCGTTCACATGAGTTATCCAAACTTTATGCTCTTTGTCCTCCCTCTAGCGCCCATTTTTATCACTCTCGCTTGCGGCTCAACTAGACTTAGTCGGCTTAGTGCACCACTGGAGGGAAGCCGATGCTCCCGATCGCCGCTTTATAAAATGACTCCCCACGCGGTCCCTGAAAATCCGCCCAAACATTTTTTCGTCGGTCGCTGGTTTCGCACTTTCTTACCTCCGCTCTCGAATCAGGGAGATTGTCCTTAAATTTCACACGATGGGCGCCCTCGCATCGCTCTACCGCCTCCTGGCAATCCCTCTCCTCACCTTGTGGACGCTAACAGCGCTTTCCTTCGCCGCCCTCGATGTGCTCAACAGCAACCGCAGCCCCATCGAGCCGATCGCGTCGATCAGCCTGCTGACCTACCTCGTCTGCCGCCTGTTGATCGTCTCGCAACCGCAACCCGCCACACAACGTGCAAATCAAAGCGGAAATGGAAACGAAGATGATAATTCAAGCATCGCACACACCCTCACAACCTTCCACCGCCGCTCCCCACTCGGCGGGCTGATCTCGCTCGCGCTCGCGGTCTCGTGGCTGTACGAGCTGCTCTTCAAGGGAGTGCTCATGTTCTTCGTGACGATCTTCGGGGGTGTGTTCGCGACGGCGATTTATAACGGCGCGTTCGATCAGGATAATAATAATTCTGGCTCATCCGAACCCCTTTTCGGTGACAGCGAGGACGTTAATCTCAGTGGGGTGGAGACAACTGCTCTCGCGGAATTCGATGAGCTCAAGGCGAAGACGGGTGTTGATCCGACCGTGGTGATTAAGATGATTCCACCGAAGCTGCTTGTTTATGTTGTTGCGGCTGTGTGGTTGAATTTTGCGACGCTGGGGCTGTATATTATTCGGCATGCGTGGAGGTCGTTGAGGGTTGCCTTTGGGGGGTCGAAGAAGGTGGCTGCGACTTTGAGTGAGGAAGTCGTCGCTGAGAAGTCCACCTGATAATCTACTACGCATTCTGTTGCACCGCCTTGGAACAATATTTTCATTTATAATTCAAACATACCCCTGCCGTGTAATAATATTATATCCCGGATCCTCAATCTGGATATCCGTATCAACCAGAAACTGCAACGGCATCTCAACAAGCGTTCCCCGGATCTTCGCTAACTCCTCCTTAACCTGCCTCACGCCCTCCTCGCCACTGGCAAAATTACTCTTCTGCACATGCCCCCACTGCGCCATATGGAGCCCCTCCGGCCCCGTGAACCGCTTCCAGAACAGGCTCTGGTACTGCAGCCAGGTCTTCGCCGTGTCGTCTGGCATGGGCGCGAAGACCTTGCGGAAGGCGAGCGTGTTCGTATGTGCGACTTTGTTCCACTGGTTCACGAAGGCATCGCTGAGCGGGTCCGCGACGAGGGTATCCTCTGCACACCCGTAGTCGTACTCATTCGGGACGGGGGAAGGCATGAAATGCCCGTCTGGCTTGCGCATGTCCTGCGGGCGGAGGAGACCCATGTGCTTGCGATAGAGGTATCGCCGGAGGGTCGCGGCGAATTTACTCGCCTGGAACGGCTGTCCGTGCATGGTCGAGTCGAGGGGTGTTTTATCCTCGATGACGAGGGCGATCTCCGAGTCGCGGCTCCCCTTGAGCGAGCGGTCGTTCAAATTCGCGGAGCCGCAGATGACGACGCGGTCGTCGGCGATGAGAACCTTGGAATGGACGTAGAGCTCCTCGCTGACGAACGCATCGATTTCAGGCACTGACCCGCCCGCTGGCCAAGGGACGTTGCGGATGTCCTCGCCGCCGAGCATATAGCACGAGCTGACGGTGTCCCAGGCGCTGTGGCCGGTGGAGGCGTTCTGGTACTTGCGGTAGGCCTCGTGGTCTGGTGTGATTTTTGTCGCTTCAAATTCGCCAATCTCCTTTTGTGCGCGGAGGCCGAACGGATCGACGATGTCGTCGTGCTCCTGGCTGGCGGCATTGTAGTCGACGTGGCTGGCCTCGGTCGCATGCTGGAGGGCACCGCTCTCGTTGATGCGATCGTAGCTGCGAAGGTTGTAGAAGTGGATGTACTCGTCCGGATTGACCCCCGCTCGCTTGATCTTGTCAATGATACTGAGCCCTCCGCGGTTGATTGATTTGTACTGCAGCTTCATGATTGCGCGAGGCGGGTGCCCGGTGATCAGTGCTTGGAGGTCGCCAGGGAATGCAGGGACAGAAGGCATGATGACGACTGCTTTGTAGCGCTTCTTCTCACGGGCGGCGCGCAGGATCCGATTGACTAGAGCTTCGCCGACGCGGTTCCAGACGGCACCCAGCCAGTTGCCTGTTGAGGTGATGAAGAACTGCTGCTCAAGATACACAAAATGCTCACTCTTCTGGATGATGTCGATGTAGGCATTGTAGATGCTATTCTCCGTTACGAGTCCGTTGCTCCACTGCGAGATACTGCGGACGAGCTGGCAGGAGACCGAGCCGGCGTGAGCTGCGCCTGAAACGACGGGCTGCTTCAGCGGGGGAAGAGCTTCGTAGTTGCGCATGAGAGGAAGGTCAGTGTTGTACTTGAGGTTATGGATGAAATTCCAACGTTCGACGAAGTGGTGGCACAAGTCAGCGACGACCGGGCCTGTCAGACTGACAGAGATATCCTGCCACCCCATGCGTGAGGTAGTTAAGCGGCTGAGCTTATTGTGCTCCCAGTTGTCGAGGTTCTTGAAGTCCATGACCCGGGCGTTATTGTAATCCTGGCCCGGGAAGACGATGTCGTCAAGGTCACCGGGGTGCGCATCGGCAATGGGATGCTGGATGGTATCCCAGCGGCCGTACGAGAGATCAATACCACCCATGAATGCGAGTTGCTGATCGCAGATGACGAGCTTCTCGTGGTGTGCCCAGAGGAGGGTCGGTCCACCCGCCATACCGAAGAGTGTTTGCAGGGTTTCATCCGAGACTTTGCCTAGGCCTGTGGCACCTGCGGCGGTGACGCTTTGAAGCAGACTCTTTGTTGACGAGAAGACTCCTTGTACTCCAGAGATATGGTCTGGGTAGCGGAAGACGGAGATATTCGGGTGCAGCGCCTCGAGGGCCTGCTTGGTGTGTTTGGACGAGACTGGAGTCGTTAGACAATATATGGACATGGAGATGGAGTTCTTACGGTACATGACTTGAGGAACCTCTTTGAAGACCACGACGTTGACTTTGACACCGCGCTCGGCGGCGGCCAGAAGCATGCGATCGAGTCGAAACTGCTCATTCTCCGACGGGGGACGTCTAAGATACACCTCTGGCGATACCCACCCTGCAGGGCATTTAGAAATGAAGCAACGCAACAGACGAGAAGGGGAACCTACAGCCAAGGATCCAAATAGACTCTTTAACCGTCAGCAGAGCCTCTGAGACAGCCCAGAAATAGGCGCAGCCATCGACGTGAAATTTGACATTGTTCCCGTCGCTGGAAGCGGCTGACGATGAATATCGATTTCCGCTGGCTGCGTGCTCCACCTCGCGAGTGCTGGAAAATGCACCAGCCAGATTGGAAAGTCCTAGTTTGCTGGTTACGTTGTCGAGGCTAACAGGGCTGTGGATGGAAGGCGCCTTGAAGTTCTTCGCGGCGTCGCTGGCCTTGCTCAAGAGAGAGGGCATCATATTGTGCTAAAGGACGATTTACCAGACACAATAGTTTTCTGTCGGACGAAGTTCGCATAGTCCTCGTGGCAGATATACTTCCTTCTTCGAGGTGTGCAGATGGTGGGGTTGGACTCAGTCAGCCACCAAATAGGCCTGCGTACGAGCACGGCTGGCTGAGTGGCCGAGCCAGCTGCAGCTTTCACCAGAAAAAGTGCCGCATCTCAGCCACGGAACCTGAGAGAGCTGAAAAAGCGTAGTCATCTTCGAATAATAGTCTAAACACGCCCACCATCGATCTTTCAATCGCTTGGTCCAAGGGAAGTCGAGCTTGGTGGAGCTGAACCTACTCAGCCAGCAGGACCACTCCACGGTCATGCGTACCACGCGAATGCGGGATTGCCTGCTGGTGGCCTTCAGCTTTCGTGCGTCGGCCGTGTGTAGGTGTGGATTGCCGTCGGAAGCCCAAGTACGAACGTATATAGTGCGCTGGGAGTACTAAGGTCTCGCTCTGCCGCCGAGCGCCTGGTCACCAACGCTGACTTTGTCTTCCAAGTCTTCACACTCCTTTCGAATTTCAAGATGTTTGGTCTTGGAGGCCCCGATATCAACTCGTTCAAAAGCGTACACCCCGACCCGGAAATCACAATATTCCCCAGCGCATCCACCGACGATGCCGCGTATTCTCTCGAAGAAGGTCCCCTCCGCTCAGCCATCTTTATCCCCGACGAATTCAAGTTCGGCCGCGATGGCAAGACGCCCGTCATACTCGTCCCCGGAACAGGAACATACGGCGGCGAAGCCTTTGCACACAATTTCGCCAAACTCCTGAAAGGAAGCTCCTTCGGCGACCCCGTCTGGCTCAACATCCCGGGTCGCATGTGCGATTCCTCCCCGGTAAACGCACAATACGTCGCATACGCCACCCATTACATCTCCACGCGCTCGCAGAAACAAGTCGCCGCCGTCGGCTGGTCGCAGGGGAACCTCTCCATCCAGTGGACACTGAAATACTGGCCGAGCACGCGCGCGAAAGTGAGCAACTTCATTGCGCTATCAGCCGACTTCGCTGGGACAATCGAAGCGTGGGGTCTAACGCCCTTCTCGCACGCAGTACCAGGTACTCCTGCCGTGTGGCACCAGCGCCGTAACGCAGACTTTATCGCCACCCTGCGCTCAAACGGCGGCGACTCCGCCTACGTCCCGACAACATCGATCTACAGCGCGACAGATGAAGTCGTGCAACCGCAGTCCGGCCACCGCGCATCGGCACTCATGCACGACGCGCGCGGGGTCGGCGTGACGAACTGCGAGCTGCAAGTCGCAGCGCGCTTCAAGCCCGCGGGGCTGATCTATACGCACGAGTCGGTAATGTCCAACGCGCTCGCGTGGGCGTTGGCCGAAGATGTGATCCGAAACGGCGGGCCGGGCCGGTACGAGCGCATCGATATGGATAAAGTGTGCATGCACGCCAAGGCGCCCGGGTTGAGCGTGCTCGATGTCGCGGGGACGCAGGCGTTGACTGCGACCGCGCTTAAGAACATTCTGCTGTATATGCCGAAGCCATGGAGCGAGCCGGCGCTCCCGCTTTATGCGACGGTGGAGGAGAAGACGTATGTGGCGGAGGATGTTACTACTGCGGAAGATGCGGGCAAGGTTCCTCCTGCCGCGATTGCGGAGGTGGGGGTGGCGCCGGTCGCGGCTTCCTAGTTAGGGTTCGGTTTTGCTGCCCAGGAGATTGTGGGCACCAAGTCGGTTGCTCCTACCCTATTTGGGGCAAGAGTCGTGCTTCCCGTTTTGAGATTATTGAACCATCGATTACCACAAATGCCCGTAGCTTGAGAATCTAGTCGACAGTCACTAGTCATACCTCCATTGTGCTGAATGACAGTTTTTGAACCCAGGGCGTCCACGGTTACAGTCTTGGAAAACTTTTAATTCAGCCAAAGCTCGGCTCCCAATAGTGCAGGTCCTCCTGAGGTGCCCCCCCGCTCCCCCAACACATTATAGGGCGCTGTTTTGCATGGTGCAGCATTCTCGCCCATTCACAGGGTTCACAGCGTATCTTGCTTCACTGTCGTGGCAAACCGTACTGTACCCCTCCCTACGTGGTACAGAGTTCGAAGGATCGTCAGGGGAGCGACTCGACCCGGCCCATGGCCCGAGGGATACTTGTTACCTACCAAGTGCATGGGTGAGCCAGCGTTGCGGGAAGTCACGAAAGATTCTGGGCTTGCGTGCTTGGGGTCTGATGGAAGTGATACTTTGGGGTTTTGAGTTTTGTCAAAGCGCAGAGGAATAACGGCAAGCCTTCGGCCGCCGGATCATTGTGAGCAATTGCTCATTTGGTGTCGCCGCGTATTTATACCACGATTGGACGTCTAGATACTTTGCAGCAGTACACTGCCAACTCGTCTTGTCCGACAAGTCGATGCAGTGTACTCTACTCCACGAATGCCCTACAATTGAGCCGGCCGAGGACTCAGAAACCCTCCGACGTACCACCCGACATATCCTGGGCCTCGACCAAACTCGGACCGACATGTTGCTTGCTGTCCCAGAAACCTTGCGTATACCTCCAAACACCGAGAGCCAAAAAGAGTTTCTCTGTGGGGAGCACAACGTCACAACGTAGAACATATCAAGCAGCTGGTCAATGCTCGGCCACAACTATGTTTAGAACCAGAGTTGAGAGAAATGGCCTCGGACCTTCCAGCCGAGCCAATTATTCCTGTGTTTGGAGCTTCCCGCCCAGCCCTGGGCCCCCAAAGTTACTAGAACCGTTGTGGCCACTCACCTCCACACTTCGCACGGATCCAGTACAGCGTTTTCAACCGTGGTGTACGAGTCATACTGACAGTCGGCCCTCCCTTATATCTCTCTTGGGTAACCAGTAGAGACTCGCGGTCTCTATAATCTGCGCAGGGGGGGGGGGATCCAACGTTTAACCAGCCCTCAAATCCCAGCAGGTCAAGATATCTTTTATAAGTGGATATTAATAATTCCATACTGATATAAGAACTTTAAGATCTGGCAACCTTACCCCAAGCGCATGGCAATGTTGGGTCTGATTCATAGATGATATAAAGGTTAAGCAACACTTTCGCTTCGATTGGTTGGCGCTCATGGGCATCTTCTGGATATGTTGGCAGTAATCGAACCTTATCAGCATCGCCTGATTTAACGGAACCAGCGGCGTTTGGCTAACGCTAGGTCTATAAACTTCCTCGAATCCCCGCCACCACTTTGGAATCTCGGCTTGGCTTTATTGCCATGTCCGTTTTAATGAAGATCGCTTTTCATCCTCCTTGTCCTTCATATCTGAAATATGAGGCTATGTTTGCTGTCGTGATTGTGACCGTGGCTACACTTTTCGTACTAAAGACGAATGCTCATCTCGTCCCGCGACAGCAGCCCGCCTGTGAGCACACGCCGACGACCAGACACTGCTGGGGACAGTATAACCTGAGCACGGACTATTATAATGTTATCCCCGATACCGGCGTTGTCCGAGAGGTACTGTACAGAGTCCCCCGCCACTCCGTACTTGTCATATTTCCGCCTTCACTCACTTTCGTACCGTTTGAACAGTACTGGCTCAGTGTCCAAAATTCCACCCTCGCCCCGGACGGCTATCAACGGCAGGTGTTGGCCGTCAACGGGACACTTCCCGGACCAGCGATAACCGGCGACTGGGGAGATCATTTTGTTATCCACGTTACTAATAACCTAGAGAATAATGGGTATGTCTCTTCCTGTGGGAAGTTAGAACGCAAGCTTACAAACCTACAGGACTGCGATTCACTGGCACGGGATTCGCAATTTGAATAGTAATCAGTACGACGGTACATAGGCCTACTAGAGTCCATTGCCATAGCTGAAAATAAATACTTCTAGGTGTCCCTGGAGTCACCCAATGCCCCATCGCTCCAGGCGAAACAATGACGTACCGATTTCGGGCCACGCAGTACGGAACATCGTGGTACCACTCGCACTTTAGCGCGCAGATGGTCGACGGCATGTACGGCCCCATTGTCATACACGGGCCGGCATCCGCCAACTACGACGTTGACGTGGGCTCCATCTTCCTGGCCGACTGGGCGCACATCCCCTCCTGCGTGCTCTGGGAAACAGCCTGGAAGTTCGGCCGGCTGATCGTCACATCCCCCGTCGTAGCCAGCGGGTTAATCAACGGAATGAACTCCTATCCGTGCAACACGACCGCCGACCCGGCGTGTCTTGGAACAGGCCGACGCTTCGAGCTGCGCTTCCAGCGCAGAAAACAATACCTGCTCCGCTTGGTGAGCCCGGTCGCAGACGGGTGGATGACATTCAGCATCGATAATCACGACTTCCTGGTCATCGCAAATGACCTCGTCCCGCTCGTTCCATACCGCACGAATAACCTCATCATAACCTCTGGGCAGCGATACGACATCGTTGTCGAAGCGAACCAGGAGATCGACAACTACTGGATGCGCGCCACGCCGCAGATCAAGGCGTGCGATACAGGTTTCAACTATAAACCGGATAATATCCGCGGCATCATCCGGTACGAGGATGCGGACGGCGGGGATAATAGCAGCGATACAACGGCGGATCCAACGAGTGCGCCCTGGCCTGTCACGGTAACATGCGGCGATGAACCGTACAACGCGCTCGTGCCGTACCTGGCGAAGAACGTCGAGAACGGGATCTCGGAGACTTGGCTGCGCGTCGGGTGGTATTTCCACTGGAAAAACATCTTTCACTGGACGCTCGGCACGCGCGATTTGGTTATCGACTGGAAGAACCCGACGAATCGAATTATTACGCAGGGTCACGCGATTTTCCCGTCTGAGTATAATATCTATGAGGTGCCGTTGCGGAATCAGGTGTGATCCTAGCCCCTGTCTCCCCTGAAGCTGCATGAACCCGCCACATCTGACGGTTGGATGTAAATAGTGGACGTACTGGATCATCCAAGACGAATCCGTCGTGAACGCGTGGCATCCGTTCCACCTTCACGGCCATGACTTTTACCTCCTCGCCCAGGGGGAAGGCCACTATAATCCCTTGAATGTACGATTGAACCTACAGAACCCGCCACGGCGAGATACGGCCACCATGGCCGGGGGCGGGTACATCATCATTGCGTTCCTTAGCGATAACCCGGGGTAAGCATTGAGCCTTTTCCTGTGCACCCACTGCTTCCTTCGACCATCACTCACCATGAATACAATAGATCCTGGCTCTTCCACTGCCACATTGCCTGGCACTCCAGCCAGGGCCTGTCGCTGCAGTTCATAGAGCGGCAATCTGAGATCCCTGGTATGGTCAACGGTACCGACGCCCAGTTCGACCGGATCTGCCAATCTTGGAATGCGTATGCGGATACCGCGCAATACGGCCAGGTAGATTCGGGGATTTGATACAGATCGGATTGGATCGAATCGCCGCGTGCGCGGCCAAATACGCTGACGCGGGTAGGATTAATGATTGCGTTGCTTATCTGCTATCCGAGAATCTTGCAACTCAAAAGGGAAATCAACATAGCGGTAGCCGGAAATCAACGCCAGAACAGCTAAATTAACAATACTCAACTTATGGAAAGACGAGGAAACGGGGTTGAGGCTATTGGAAGGGATATTTCAGGTGTTGGTTGCCCAAGACAGCCATATTTTCACTTGAAGAGATCATGCATTAGCCACGGATCAAATAGAAGCCCTTTTTTTCGTTACCTTACGTATTTTTTCCAGTACCTCCAGTTTATAATCTGGGAGCGAGGCCGCTCCTTTCCAACAGCCAGATGCACAAATTTCAAATTGTCAACATTAATTCTGACCGCATTTATATAAAAATTCACAAGGAGAAGAGAATATGAACCATTTTTGTCACAAAAGAGGATGCGCCTTTCGCTCCGAGCGAGGAACTCAAGAGGAGGGTTCCTTTGGGGTTCCTACATTTCGGCAAGATGATGTCCATCATCCAATCCACCTCCGGCAGTTCGGGCCCGGAAAAGGTGACGATGTTCAAATAGATCCCAAACCTCAGTCATTGTTAACTCTACCGTCGGTGAAAACAACGATGCGTGAAGTGCTAACCTATGTTCAAGATGACATGCAGTGCGTGATATATATTCGGCGTAATGTCGCCCTGTTGCTAGTCGGTGCCGAGTCGAGCCCGGCCTAAATCACATACGACGGCTGTCACACACGATATAGGGAGCGGTGGTGAGGGGTAATTTGTACGATCCTCAAGAGTCTTTCGCGGCACAGGCACTTCTAATTCTGCCTGCTCGAACTTAGATAGAATTGAATCCTTCTTGATACCAAGGAGAATATTACTTGGCTGGAGATCTAAGCCATCAATTAGTACCTCCTATATCTCCGTCACGCCGGTAGCACTGACCAGTATGTGTAACTCTAGCCTCCATGTAGAGGAATTTCAGGGCCGATAGGATATTCCGAACGGTCACCAATGCGGGCTGGAAAGAAATTTTCGAGTCTGTAGGTGGGTATTGACCCTTCTTCAACGGGTAAAGACGTGCTGATGGTTTCTCACCCTGAGCTAAAGACGAGGTGCGGCTCAGAGCGAGGGGGAATTAGCCATGCCACGCTTGTTTAATCCTATATTTGGAACAGTGGCAGGGATGTTCGGATGGGAAAAGCATTCCCACAGCCTATTACGGGAGTTTTCTGTCTCGTCTGTGTAAAGCCGAACACCATACTTCAGATCAGCTTGCTTGAAGGGTAGTTTTGCGCTTTCAGTAGATTGCTTTAAGAAGAACCAAATCCAATACTTGAGTTAGAAGGCCGAGGATATCAATTGCGCATATCTTACATCCGCCGACACAGTTTCTCTCGACAGCCCTTCATAAATGTACCAGGGAATATCAAGCAGTGCCTGGGAAATCATGTTATGTGTTATTGCAGTGTCCAGAAACAGTGCTCCAGGTATGTATATACCAATCCCGTGAACCATCCTTCCGACGGACGTCGTTGAGCCTCCCGGACAGCCAGTCCATGGTGAGCTGCTTAGCACGTTTAGTAATTGCGCGACCGTAGATACCGCAAATATTATTAGCTACTACACTCAATTCGAAAAGCAGGCTGCCACGTCACCAGAGTTTGCCTTTGGCCATCCAATAGAAGAGTTTACGAGCGGACTAACTCGATCAGTCCGCGGCGTCTTGCGCACCTGTCCTGCCCACCCAATCACACGACCAGAAAGGGCTCGAGCTCATCCTCAGCCTCATCCACGACGGACGCCAGAGTTAATGGGGCGTTGGGGAACCAGATGCGAATCTATACTGGTCCCTTCCTCTGGAGAGGGTTAATAACCTGGAGTTCTTCCTACGCCTAATTTCCATTTGGTGTGGGTATTATGAATTTAGTTGTGTGAAGGGACGCTGCCACATTAACGTGGTGCAGGATAATTTTTTTTACGCTTCCTGAGATGGCGGTCTTGGACATTGTCATCACAGAGGAAATCCCCTTCCCTGCCTGCCACAATATCTTCAACCGCATTCAGACTTTCCTGTTACGCAACCCTAGACGGACGCAGGCTGACAGATATTCCTGGTCACTGCCCAAGCAGGTTGAGAAAGCCTAGAAACTGCCTTGGCCTGGTTATGTGGCTGTGCAATAGAAAAAGCAAACATTTCAGCCTCTTTGAGTCGTCGACCCCCGCCCGTTAGATCTGACGAGACATCATAACCTCTTTTCCTTTACCTCCCTCCAGCTTTCATATCTAAACTACGTTGGGCGGCTCGACAGTTGTCTACCTTTTTGTCGACACTCTGAAGATCAAACATTGGAACTCTGCCAGCGCTCACAGTCGACTGATGGAAATGGTTAACACGGATGACTTTACCGTCGGATGGATATGCGCCCTCTCAATTGAGTTTGCTGCCGCAAGATATTTGCTTGACGAGATATACGAGGCTCCCAATATTAATCCCGATGATCCCAATGCATATACCGTCGGTCGTATTGCCCAACATCTCGTGGTTATTGCCTCTCTCCCGCCTGGGGCGTATGGCAGGAGTGCGGCTACCAAAGTCTCTGTTCACATGTTACGAACATTCAAGAATATAAAACTTGGCCTCCTAGTCGGTATCGGGAGTGGAGTACCTAGCCCAACCCATGACATTCGGTTGGGCGATGTCGTGATCGGTCAACCTGGGCCAAGCCACCCAGGCGTGATCCAGTATGACTTCACTGGCGCTGGCCGATTCGCACAAACTGGAGCCCTCAACAGACCCCCAAGTGTGCTTTTGACTGCCTCGTCCACAATTCGGGCTCAGCACATGCTCGAAGGGCCGAAATTCGTGGAGTATTTATCAGAAGCAGTCGCGCGGGATCCGAAAACAAAGGATTTCTGGTCACATCCAGGAGCTCAGCATGATAGGTTGTACACGAGTCAATACAAGCATCCCGCGGCCCAAAATGATTGTTCTCATTGCGATGTTAGATCTATGATACTCCGACCTCCAAGGGCTTCGACCACGCCTCACATTCACTATGGCTTGATTGGTTCGGGAAACAGCGTAATCAGAGATGGGGAGGTGAGAGATAATCTGAGTCAGGAGCTAGGAATCATGTGCTTTGAAATGGAAGCTGCAGGATTGATGGACGACTTTCCGTGCTTGGTTATTAGGGGCATCTGCGACTATGCCGACTCCCATAAAAACAAAGAATGGCAAGGTTATGCTGCGGCTACCGCAGCCGCATATGCCAAGGAAATTCTGCGTTACGTTGACCCAACTCAAGTCAGATCTACCGTGCCCGCCATCGATTATCTTGACCTGGATATCTGCGACGATAATCAGACGGACTTGGCCAGTATTAGTATTGCGACTATGTTGGATGACTCGGACAATGAGGTGATTGACGAAGCAGCTGAAAAAGTTGCTGATATTCTGACAGCGGACAAGCAGCTGAAGGCAGTTTTCTCTGCATGTGTTTCCCGGATGACAGGACCCATGTTCCAGAGGCGCATAATCCCAATCCTATTCTCGTACGGCACCAACATGAAAACCTCGGTTCAGACGCCATTGGGACAGTCAGTGGCGTTTGTGATAAAACACCGCAAGGAGCTCATCTCCTCCTGCATCGTTAGAACCATATTTCGATCCCCGAGTGAACTCACCAGTGAAGGATCGCAGTTTGGAGAGATGCCAGCACAAGAAACGGAGCGCCTGAGGCATTTAATAGCGAGCCGATTCGCAATAACTCAATCTGGAGCAGCAGGGCAGCCTCACCTCGACGAGACTGAAGTGGAGGAGGTCGATCGAGTGGATGACGCAGACCCTAAAGAGAAAATAGCTGGCATTGTATCTTTTTTGGCTATTGTTGATGTTATAAACATCTCCCCCGTTCTGTGTTCGGGCGAGCCATACCGCGAAGCTTGCAGACAGCTAAGATCCGTGGCATTCCCTACCCCTATACAGGAATTGAGAAGAGTGCTGCAAAGACACATCTCAAAAGACACCTCTCCGTATGTGGTCAACTGCTTGATTCACTGGGAAGTATTTGAGTTCATGGAGGCCGAGGGGATCATGGTCAACGAGCTTGACTCTATCTTCACATTGACTGGCACCTTTGACCGGTCGGCGGCTTACAGGCTAGGCGATTACTTGCATCGGAGATGGCAATCAGGGGATGCAATTCTGAGTGCCTTCAAAAAGCTGGTTACGCCGTACCTTAGCGAAGACAAGGACGAAATGTATGCGCAAGGAGTTACCACGGTACTCCTGCCGGGCCATGAGTTTCATATTCAAGTACTCCCAGACTCAGAAATGAAACAGGCATTGCTTCATGTCAAAGGAAACTTTAATCAGATTTGTGAGACGTTGGAGCAATTCTCATGGTTGGCGACAACCCTACGACGAGGTACGGGAGGGATGCTCATGGTGTCAGAAATCAGGTTCCGATTTGCTACTCCCTCTGAACAACTATTTGAATTATCATTATTCGAGCAATCAAACGATCGAAAGCCGGACCCGAATGAGACCGGACAGTGCTGGACATCATTGTTCACAGAGAGCAACCTAGCGTACGGGTTCTCGCTGTGTGATGAGGATCGACCCGACGAGATGATTGGACTTGAAATTCCATTTCTGCCCATGGCAGCATTTGCCGGCGTGAAATATCCTGTTGATTTTGCGGGGCGAACTGTTCTGGCGGGGCCATCGACGTTACTGACTCCTATTATGTCGTCGGATGGTTGCATTCAGTGGCATTACTCCCACGGGGAAGACCGCTTTGATGATTGCAGGCAAAATCTTACAGCCCTGCACTCCAAGGTCCATGCCATAACCTGGAGTGAGTTTACAGCTGCTCGGTCATTCCTCGGACTCGGAAGTAACGCCGAGATTCTTCTAGGCACCAAGTACGGATCCGATATCTCAGAGTCGAAAGCTCCTCGAGCAGGTGGAAGGTTGTCAATGATGGCAGAAGGGCCAATCATGATGGAAGTGAGCGCCCAAGGTTTCTTCAAAGTCGGCCTGGGTGGTGTCTGGAAAGCAGCCCGTGCAGGGGAACGTGCCCAGCTAGAACCCCAGCAACGGACGCTGATTGATTGCATTCGTCCTTGTCAATATGCTCCAGCTTTGCTGTACGACTACGAGGCTGCACGAGCGTTTCTTGTTCCCGAGTTGAGCGTCATACTACATATGGTCTCTGCGTATTTGCGTACATGTTCTTCGCTGCCTACGGATGAAATACCCTGCGCTGAACCATGTCCAAATAGTGGGGAAGCTGCCTTTAGGGTGGTCGAGCAAAAGCAAAACCTAGCTATTCCATTCCGAATTGGGGACAGTCGCAAGTACCGTGATATCGTTAATGATTTTGTCGCTATATGGGAGCAACGGAAGTTCCAAACTGCAGTAAGACAAGCAGAATTCAACGTCCAGCTCAGCAGCAGTATCAGAGGATGGGATTTTGTTGACATGCAAGGCAAGTTGCCTGAGTTCTTCGAACGAGAAATTCCAACTAGTTTTCTTTCTCGACAAACTCAGCCCATCTGGTGGAAGGTCTTCACTAAACAGCCCTGCATGGTAGTCTTCGGAGGAAATATCGGATGTCCTATCCGCAAGATCGCACACGATATTAACCAGCCCTATTGCAATGCATGGGCGGATATACCGACTGGGAATCACCTCCTCCTTGCAAATGTTTCTTCTCTCACTCAACTAACGACAAAATGCTGTTCACAATCACAATCAAAAAGCAAACACCGACCCTACCAAATGATTACAGAGGAGCTAGCATGGGCGCGGCCCAAAGGGTCAACTCTGTTCGAGCCCTGTGTGCAAGGCGACTCGTGCACACCTGTGCAAACCATGAGCAAGGTCAGCCGGTGGCATCAATGGGATAAGTCTCACGAGAGAACACCTGGGGATACTGGAAATCATCAAAATGGTGCGGTTCTCTTCGCAGATGACCCGAGGGACTTTGCGCCCCGTCCTTGCAGTTTCGTGCTCCCGGGGCCACCAAACCCACCACCAGCCAACATCTTACCTGTTGATATTTCCATCATCTGTTACATCTGGGCAGGATGCTTTTGCTTTGTGTATCTACTGTCCATTTTCTGAACCATAAATTCCGTTATATGACTATAATACTTTATCATTGTCTTTGCCTGCGGTCGCAAGACGGTGTAGGGCTCTCTTTTTGGGGATGTCCTCGCATCGCTCGCGTGCGGACATCTCGCGGGTCAGAAAACCGGCCAGCTTTTTGGAGCAGCCTCAGGAAGCGGCCCGCGGACTCCATGAACCGACTTTAGTGAATAGTCCCATCTTTGATGGGTTGCTGTAGCGCTTCCTCTGATCGCTTAGAAGGCGGGCCGGGTATTTCGAGGTCCACCCCGTTGTTAATTGACTTGATGGTCGAGGTTGTGGCCCCCAATCGCTCATAAAGACCCCGTCCCAGTTCCATTCCTCCCTCTCAGTATTAATGAGTAGTTCCTTTGATGCGTCGCATAGTGCCCATTTACCTTGTTGTACGTTGTCATCATGCACCAGGGTCCTGCATCACGAACGACCATCTTAAACGGCAGCAAGTAGACCTCGCTCAGGGCACGGGTCGCGACACTGACGTTGTACTTGAAGCGCGTGGTCTCCTCGTCGTTGGGTTCATTGTGTTGGTCGTGCACCAGAAATGATGGCATGGGGAAGATACATACCAACAAAGCGTTTGGGCGTGGCACGAACATTGGGCGATTGGGTTCCCCAAACATAGGCGACGCCCAGCTTTCCAGTGAGGTGAGCATTTCTTAGTGGGAGGGGAAGTCTAGACAAGCTTAGGCCCCGCTGGGAGAAGCGTGGGGTCGCAAGTAAAACGAGAGAGGGTGGGGTGATGGAAGGTGAGATGAATTTGGGAAGGGGACCGCAGAACACGTGAAAAGGAGGGGCTATGCAAGAGGCTGAGAAAAAGCAAGCGCTCACGGCGTTGGTGCCTGCTATATCTGGCCTATTACAGCCCCTGACGGTGCCTTCTGGGCGAGATGATCAGCCTTTCTAGCCCATGGATCGAGTCATAGATTACGCCGCGGTCGAATATATACCGCCCACGATAGAAGCCATATGTGGTGAATTGTTTCTGTCGCGCACCCTACTTTTAGAACAGGCCTCAATTCATTTTCTCTGTTTGGTGCTCACGTGGTTTAGATACAGTTTCTCGCTGAAGGTGTATTCATAGAGTCATGGCGACTCGGATTGTCAACAAGCGAGCATTCACAGTGTAAACCCCTGCTGCTGCATTTCTTTCGCGTGGCGGGCGTATAGGTTCGAATCCTATAAGCCTTGGTTCATTGATAAGAATGACTATAAGTTAATAGTAGACTGCTCGTTTTCCAAACGAAGCGTGTGGATTCAAGTTCGGCTGGTCATAGAGTAAGGAGTACATATGTAAGATGTCGTCCACCAGCAGGCTAACAAAGATCTCAAAAATCGACCTCACGGGGAAATTGCCGCGCCTATAACTGCGAGCTTACCTCTGAATCCGAGACTATCCGATTTCTGCCATCCCTCCCCTTGAATTTGCAAAGGAGACCCAAATACAAGATCTCTCATTGGCCGACTGAAATAAGCAATTGAACGAACCCTCGGAAGAGATCCGACCCCGGACGCAGTGGGGTTTCGGTAGAACAAACTACCGACCGGACATAAATTCCTCATTCCCCGCAAGGTGCGATTTGCGAACGGACATGAACTCAGGATCGCTTTCTTCTGACCAGCAAAATGACGGACCCGCGATTGCCGTCCGTCCAGGAGGTCCTGCAACACAACAAACCCGACGACTGCTGGCTCGTCATCTCCGGTGAAGTCTGGGACTTGACGAATTTCGCGAATGAGCATCCTGGAGGTGCTTCCAGTAAGTCTATTTAAATCTCACATGCGGCCAGAATATTATATTAATGAATCTAGTCATCTTCAAATACGCCGGCCACGACGCCACACAAGCGTTCCTGGAAGTGCACGCAATATCAATCATCCGAGAGAATATCCCCTTCTCTTGCTTCAAGGGCAACCTTGATCAGTCGACAATCACACCAGAATGGAAGAAACCGACCTCAAAATCCCCGTCATCCAAGCGCGCAAAACCTCCTCTTCATTCTCTCATAAACAGGTCCGTCGCTCTTCTCTCCGTGATCTGACTACAGTAACTCCTCGGATAAAAATCCGGCCCATCTGACCCCACACACCTACAGCCACGACTTCCAACGCGCTACAGCGATAAGCGCCCCACCAAAAGCTTACGCATTCTACTCAACAGCCGACACAGACTGCTGGACAAGAGATGCAAACGAGTCTATGCTAAAGCGGATTTTCTTCCGGCCTCGGGTGATGCGCGATGTCTCCTCGGTCGACCTATCCTCGTCCATACTGGGCATCTCGATCTCAATGCCGCTCTTTATCTGTCCAACGGGCGTGGCCCGCCTAATCAACCCTGATGCAGAGAAAGCCCTTGCGCGCGCGGCAAAGAGTACAGGTATTCTTGAAATAATCAGCACGAACTCGGGCCATCCACTCGATGAAGTAATCGCCGAAGCACCGGACTACCCCTTTTTCTTCCAGCTGTATCTCAACAAAGAGCGCTCGAAGTCGCGTGACCTACTCAAGAAAGTCGAATCTCTTGGTTTGAAAGCCATCTTCCTAACCGTTGACGCGGCCGGTCGCGGCAAACGTGAAGCCGATGAGCGCCTGAAAAGCGACGACACGATCATCGACCCCGTCACGGGCAAACCAGTCAAGGCAACTGGGGGCCTGACAAGGGTTATGGGGTCGTACATTGACCAGTCTATGACCTGGGAGGCGATCGCGTGGATCCGCTCCGTGACAAACCTCCCGATTATTCTCAAGGGTATAACAAGCGCGGAGGATGCGAAGCTCGCACTGAAGTACAAAGTCGATGGGATCGTGGTGAGTAACCATGGCGGGCGGAATCTTGATTACTCGCCGCCCGCTATCCTTGTCCTCCTTGAACTGCACAGGAACTGCCCCGAGGTTTTTGACAAGATGGATGTGTATATCGACGGCGGGTTCAGGCGCGGCAGCGATATCCTCAAGGCGCTGTGTCTCGGGGCGAAAGCTGTCGGTATTGGGCGGAGCTTTTTATTCGCGTTGCACTATGGGACGGAAGGGGTTGAGCATCTTGTACAACGTAAGTCGTCTCTTCTTCCGATCCGCATGCTCAAGCTAACGCGACATCCAGTGCTACGAGGAGAGATGGAGAGCGCAATGAAGCTACTGGGAATCAAGGATTTGTCTGAGGTCCATCCGGGGCTGGTGAATACATCCGACGTTGACTATCTTGTTCCAACTGGGGCGAATCACCCTTATATAAAATGGAGGTCCCGGCCCCATCTCTGATCAAGGGGGTTTGCATTAGATCCAACCGGAGCTCTACTGGCTGGAATAAACCATGCATAGACGAATTGGCTGTTTCATGCTGCATAGCGTATAGACAATCAAAGATATTTATAAGGGAGAATCAGCATGAAATCCCCCCCGCACCTCCATCTTTACATACCACTCACGCACTTAGTTATCGAATCGTCAGATACGATCCTCATAGATCAGGATCCCACTTCGGACGCGGCTTAAGCCCAGTCTCCAGGCTTTTTCAGGTCCTCAACCCCCCAGCCCCGATCATACTCCGGAGGCGTCCAAGCGTCGCCTCTCGCCTCGACAAGGCTCCTCCTGAGCACCTTGCTCTCGCTTGAAAATTCAATATCAGATCCTACCAATAATTACCACATCATTTCCCCTCGGCCCCTTCGTTGTAGCAAGCTTCCTGCGCGGCCTTATTATTATTTTTATTGTTCTTCGAAAGTTGAATCTTATCTATCAACTCGCCGCCCCTGCCTATCCCTCTTAAAATACTGATATAGCACCTTCCTTAACCTCGCGCGCGGCTGTCCACGCCGGGCACTCCACCACAGCTTTATTAATCACTAGTTATTATGGAAATCTAATTTGCTCCTCGCAAGGAAATGATATCTTGTATACTATATATTCCTGCCGAAAAAATGAACCTGCAGACCTGCTATTAGGCCTACTACCATTTAGCACCATGTATTTATTACTCGAATAATGAATAGGTAGAGTATCGCGACAAGGGTTAAGAGTTCGGCGAAGCGTGGCAGGAGTTCTATCAATCAGTGGTGGTATATCTACCTGCTGATATAGAAGATAATCACTTTTCTCTCCCAGGGACTGATCCTTAGATATCGTGGCCGCATCTGAGCTAAGTAGACCGTACAGCATTATGTGGGGTAAGCATTACGCAGTTGGAAAACGGCTGCCCAGACCTTTTGTTAGAATCGGGGGTGATTGGTGAGCTCATATTCTGGCACTCCGGCAAATGGACATGATAGCGATGATCATGCACCGACGATAATATAAACTCACACCAGCTTACGTCCCCAGCCCCTTCTCGTTGCAAGAGAGAGGGCCAGTGCGAACGGATGGAGGACATAACAGGTGTATCCGAATAAATACGACATTGAACACGGCGTCCCGACGGAGCCCACGTGGTCAAAACCGATCACGATGCTGGCCTTCTCACAAAAATTGCCAATCCACCCATATTAAGGCGCTCTCCCAGTCTATGCGTCAACCAGAGGCTTACCTCTGATCAAAGGCGCTTTCTTCTGTCACACCCCCCTATTTCATCCTAGGTCGTTGGGTGCCTTTCGGAGAAACTTCGGAATGAGGGTGACCAGACAGGCAGGATTGTTGGGAGAAGCCTCCTTGGCATTGCCATGGCATACATTGCAGCGACGACCAAGGACAGCAAAGCCGCGATCCTGGATATATGCCACCTACGGGTGGCACTAACGACTTGGAGGCAGTTTCACACAACCAGATAGACACTCGTGGCTCAAAGGTCCCCAGAGCTTCCTGTTACCAGCGCGAGGCGATGCCAATTAGCGGACTCTGGCCCGCTCGATGAGACTGTCTACTATCCTGTAAAGAGTGCATTGATCCAGACCAAGTGGGTTTCGACGATCCGCGTGATTTTGCTTTCAACATGGCTCCATGTGCACCGACCCCGGTCCACCTTAATGTTGGAGAAAGTAGTATGTCCCGGGCGAACCCGGACGGGTAGACAGGCATGAGCGGAGCGTCATTGCACGAAAATTTCCGATCGAGGCCTACATACGAAGTATTGGGGTTGAGATCACGGGTTTGAGGCCCTGGGGAAGCGGCAAACCTCCTCATTTGGGACACCAAGCCGGCACGTTTTCTGGTGTTATGGGCAACGCGGGCCAATTGAAACGGCAACAAGAAATAAGTTCGGCCGGGGGTGTGGACATTAGAGTTGGCAAGTTACTTTACAGTAAGCCGCGTTCGTGATTTGCTGCGGCAGGCAGACCCTTGCAAGATGCCCCAGTGCCAAAGACGGTCGGGGGAGATCAGGCCCAGCCGCCAAGCCCTGAACAAGAGAGTGCTGAGAGAGCTTGCATTCCGAGTCCGCACGGTTACATAGCTTCTTGGGATTAGACTGTCATGACTCGTTGCACGGCTTTGCCAGTGCTCCAACGGAGCCCAACCCCTTTCCATATGGCAGAAGATAAATAATGTTGGTTTGAAATGAGACCTACAGCCTGCAGCTCGATATTCTTCTAATTTACATTCTTTTTCAGACGTTAATTGAGTCGCTTTCCACTGTCCCCAGGCCAGCCACCCTTGGACTGTGGCTTGCGGAAGTCGTCCGAGGTGAACTAGCCAAGAAATGTGGCAGATGAGGCATTTCCATCCCTTCTCCGCGGGGGCTGAAATCTGGGGGAGGTCCAGGTTGAGTTGAGTGATGGACGCTCGTTGATTCGCCACAGTCCAGCGCCACGGGGTCCGAAAAGTGGGGATTGCGCCCTGCTTGGCCGCTTGGCGCGGGGTCCAGAGTAACACTTTGACTAAATCGCCCGTTTCCCTGACTCTACCACTGGATCGACTGTTTCTCATGGAAAATGATGTTGGGGAAGCAAAGAACTTTGGAACGATTCGGAAATTTCAGGCAGTCCAGGTCGTAGACCTTTAGAACATTTCGTCCGTTATCGGGTTTCTTCATCATTGGATGCAGCCACAACACTACTCTTGCGGGCCTCTCTTATATCACTTGGGAACTAGTAGTCTCAGGCTCACTTGCGCCTGCCTGAAAAGCGGAGAAGTAAAACAATGCTTCACACCATGGCTGGTTTGTAACAGAGTTGGTGCTGGTTGCTGCATTAGATCCAACAGTATAGTAGTGACACATAAAAGATCGCCCACGGCCGTCTCTCCTTGGGATATATTCTTCGACTGCAGCATTCCTCTCGTTGTCTCCCATCTCCCACAAGTGCCAGCCTCGAAAACTTCAGCTGTGCCCATCACCTTCATCCGAGTTCCGTTCGCTCGGCCAAACATCGGGGCATTGGCGCATGATCTCTGTTATTGATTGAAGACGCTAATTCATGATTGACCTGTCTATCCTTTGCTCGCGACTCATTTAAAATCAGCACACAATACCGTTGAAAATGGCCGGTGGTGCTGCTCTCAATATTTTCAAGTTCAACACTGGCGGGCTGCCCAAGGAGACTCTAAACTTCAAGCTATGGTTCGCCGTCTTTGCGTTTGGTCTTCTGGGTGCCGCCCGTGGTGTCGACGAGGGTCTCATCACGGGTGTTTTCAACTCGCATGCTTTCAAGCAGTCCCTCGGCATTGATGATCTCGATGAAGATGCGCTTGCCAGTGTTAAGGGTACTGTTTCGTCCATGGTTCAGCTTGGAAGTGTTGCCGGTGCTCTCCTGTAAGTGCTTGCTTTTTTTTTTTTTTTTGAACACGTCGGCGTCATCCTCGCACGCATTGCCTTTGCTAATCTTGGTTAAACTATAGTGCCTTCCTCGTTTGTGACCGTATTGGCCGTGTTTGGGCAACCCGCCAACTCTGTTGTCTCTGGATTCTCGGTATTGGCATCTTTATTGGAAACAACGGGAACATGGACGCCGTCTACGCTGGTCGGTTCGTTGCTGGTCTTGGTATTGGACAAACCTGTGTCGTAGGCCCCATCTACCTTTCTGAAATCTCGCCTGCCCCCATCCGTGGTCTGTGCACGTGTATGTTTACCGGCGCTGTCTACCTGTGAGTCCATACACTTCTTCCTTTCCTCTCCTGTTGTCCCGCTTCTTGATCGATGCTAATACCTAGCGCAGTGGTATCATGCTTGCCTATTTTGCCAATTGGGGTGCTGAGCTTCACATGGCGGACACTTTCAACCGCTGGGTAGGTTTTGTGCCAATCCGACTGCTGTCTGTGCTGGTTCGGCTAACCCATCGCCTACGTATAGGCTGTTCCCACCTCGCTCCACCTCATGTTCGCCGGAATCATCCTGATCCTCACCTTCCTGCAGCTAGAATCCCCACGTTACTACATCAAGCGTGGCATGCGCGAGAAGGCCCTGGAGACTCTTTGCAAGTTCCGCGGCCTGCCCGCCGATCACCCCTACATCCTCGACGAGATCTCCGAAATGGACGTCTCCTTCCAGGAGGAGATGGAAGCCACCGCGGGAATGGGCTGGAAGGGCCTGTTCAAGGAGATCTTCGGCAGCAAGCGCAACTCGTACCGCCTGTTCCTGACAAACCTAGCCCAGAATATGGCCTGCTGGTCCGGCGGGTCAGCGATCACCGTGTACGCGCCCGATCTGTTCAAGCTGGTCGGCATCGTCGGCCAAGAGCAGTCGCTCTTCTCGACCGTCGTCTTCGGAATCGTGAAACTAGTCGCCTCGCTCATCTGTGCGCTTTTCCTGATTGACATCGCCGGTCGCAAGCGCGCTCTTATCATTGGCATCGCCCTCCAGACCGTCGCCATGTTCTACATCGCCGTCTTCCTCAACCTGATCCCCATCGCCAACAACCCGGACTTCGTCCCCAGCGAATCGCAGAGCCGTGCGTCGACCGCTGCAATTGCCTTTATCTACCTCTCCGGCGCCGGCTGGGCCCTGGGTTGGAACAGCGGCCAGTACCTGCTCTCCTCCGAGCTATTCCCGCTGCGCATCCGCGGTATCTGCTCATCGATTACGATGGCCATGCACTTCATCTGCCAGTACGCCGTCAACCGTGCGCTTCCCGAAATGCTTCTTGAGGATAAGGGACTCGGACCGCATGGAACGTTTTACTTCTTTGGTGTCGTTTCCATTATTGGTGCCGTGTGGGTCTGGCTGTTTGTACCTGAGGCTGCGGGCCGGAGTCTTGAGACGATCGATAAGATGTTCAGTTTGCCCTGGTACAAGATTGGTCTGTACGGAAGAAGGTTTGCGGAGGAGTATGACCGTGAGCAGGAGCGGATGTATACCAGCGAGAAGAAGGATGCGGGGGCTGTTGTCTCTCATAACGAGACGGCCTAGTTTTTTTTTTTTACAGGTTGACTTAGTTATAACCCGCTTGGATGTGGGTTGTGGCAAGGGCGATGTCACTGCATTGGGTTTGAGGGCAGCCCCGAACGCCTGCATCCATCCCCTGTTTCATTCCAGAACGCACTCCTGTGGGACGATGAGGTTTTTCATAGAAAACATGCTAGGCCTGACACATTATGTAAATATGATGAATGAATATTTAGTTCACTGCTTGGACCATTCCCAGAAAAAAAAAAAATAAATTATAGTAAATTAACAAAGGTCTCCAACAATCGGTCAACACCTTGTGGTTTCAAAGATATAACTGAGTAACTCAGGCGTTAGGTGGGTGGTTAATGTGGCAAAAATATAAAGAATATATATTTACCAGGTTGTCACTTACAAGGTACGACGGAAGCCACGTCGCGCTCGCGTGCCGTGTCAACCCTTCATGAGCCCAAAAAGCAAGTACCAACAATATAATCTACAATATTCTATCTAGTACATACAGAATATATGATATTAAGGAGGCGCTGTGGCTACTTTGCACGCAGTGGGCCGCTCTTGGTGTGGAGAACTAATCAGACTGTCAAAAGCAACAGGAAGGTTAAAAGGACAACTAACGAATCACAACCATAGATGAAAGTGAAGAGCTACCTGATCCTGCGATAGAGGTGAAGAGGGGATGATGTCCATATTTGTATGAATTATCTAATTGGCCAATACTGGCTAAAGTTTGATAGATGTCTTCTTCCACAATGATTTTTTTAAGTGCTATTCATACAGAGGTATCATCCATAATGCTGCCTTAATAAATAAGATGATACCCGGCTGAAGCATCAGAAGTGAATCCAATGAGGCTCCTCCTCTCTCCCCTCGCTGCTGAACACACGGTGCCCTTCCCTGCCCAACCGTCAACAACCCTAATGTATCCGACCCAGCGGGAAGAGATACCCACATCGTACCTAGGTTGTTCGCGCTGATTATGAGATGGGCCTGACGTCACCCACCAGCCTTCGGGACTACTCCTTCTCTAGGTATTCTTGCCGATTGTGATCCACACCTCATATCTCATCGCAGAGGCTAACGCGTGTCTTATAGCTTGGCATTGTGAAAAGATATGTTGGATTCCGGGTGCCCCTGTGGGATATTTATGTGAGGAGACAGGAAGGCGCACATGATACAAGGACAGGCAATAGGTGAAACACAGCCATCAGAGTTCACTCCAGTAGGTAAAAGGTCAATGTTACCTGAACTACGGCTATATTGGGCATTTGACGAATCCATCGGGATGGCGAGACCGGTCAGGCTGACGTCTAGAACAAGACACGGCAGAGTGGCCAAGAGGGGGGACGTTATTTGCGTGGGTACCGGAACAGAAGTCTAATAACGCGGGTCGAAACTCTGCCTCGAGAACCTTATCGGAGCTGAATATCAGGAAGCCCCCCAATAGGGGATTCTCGAACACTTAATGTGGGCCGTTTCACCTGTCAAAATATGTCAACCAAAGATTCATATCTTCTGGTCCGCTCCACTGTTATCGTGCGCGATTTTGAGCCTCTAATTGGGGGCTGCGGCTATCCATATAATATCAAGAGAGAACACATGCATTCACATGAATTTGTGGAGAATACTTTTATCCCGCCGAAGAAATGGGATTGTACACAAAGCTGTAAGTTGTGGATAGACTGCCTTTCAACGACATGATATCACGACCGCTCAAGCACAAGCTTCTTCAGGTCGCGGTGGATGTATCAACTATCTGGTTCGATTAATGTTACTTCTTCAGGGAATACGATGTAGCACTCGCTATCTATGAGTGCTCATGACATCGGTTGAAATGTGCTTGTGTATACAAAATATGCTTCTAGATGGAATATTTATAGCGCGGCGCACAGTAGCAACAGCGCGATAATTTAGCTGTACTTCAAGACCATCTTCGATAACATATATTGTGGCATCATTGTTTCCTACGCATCTATATCTAGACACTTAGAGTTTCGTGCGTTGTTTCTGCCATGTCTCTTCCCCAGTTCATGCCCTCACAACCCACCAAACCAAAAGCAATCGCCACCATCGGCGGCGGGTGGAGCGGCTGCCACACAGCCCTCAAACTCGCCACTGCAAGCCACTAGGCCACAATCCTTGAGAAAGGCCCAGGTATATTCAACGGCGTCTCCGGCCAATTCGGCATCCGCATCCACAGAGACCCGCACTGTCCACGGTCCTCAGGGACACGCGAGAGCTGCCGGCGGACCTTCGACCGGTTCGCGGATTAATACAGCGAACTCGTCATTGCCGTCAATCCGGCTGTATACTCGCTTGCGCAGTATGACTCTACGGGAAAAGAGTCGAAAGTCAGCGCGCACGCCTTCGGCACGGTCTGCCGGGAGACAGAGCCATCTGCGCCGCGGAAGTCGGCGAATTCGTCCGCGAAAATAGTAGTGAGAGCCACGTCGAGTGTGCGTACAAACTCGACGAACCTTGCGCGCTGCTGAACCCGTACCTGAAGAAATGTCTCCAGCAAAAGCTTTCCGCCGCAGGCGTGGGTCTCCGCGTGAATAAAGAGGTAATATCTGTGAAATGGCACGAGGGGTAGGAAAAAGACTGCATTTCGACGAATGATGCACACGAGTTCTACGACGCCGTCATCAACGCGACGGGATATATATCTGCACTCCCTGATGGCCTGCTCACCAACTTGCCGATCAACGCGGATATCCGCTACCAGGCGTGCATTGCGCTGCACTACACGGATAGCAAGAGCGATCCGAACATCGCATCGCTGTCGTTCATCATCATGGACGGGTGGTTCCCCTGTCTGATGCCGAGGTCGGCGAGCCGGGCTCGCGGGGCGAGTATGTGCTCACGCACGGGGCGTACAGGATTTTGGGGCCGTTGGGTACACTGGCACGGGCCGCGCAATGTCTGACCAACATGACAGCTCAGATCATGGAGGGCGAAATCAAACCGAAGATCGAGAGCGAGATGGAGCGGTTCTGGCCCGGGTTCACGGACCAGTTTGTCCACCAGGGGTGGAAGGGGTCCGTGCTGCCGAAGATGGTGACTGATACGGAGTTCCGGAGCTCGGTGGTGTTTGAAAACGATGGTGTGATTTATATCTTTCCGGGGAAGATTCTGAATGCGGTTGAGGCGGGCGATGAGGCCTTTGAACTGCTTGAGGGCCAGATTGTGACCAGGCATGCGGGCTATGCATATGCGAGTGATTCGGAGCTAGATCGGAGTAAGAGGGAAATTGAGCAGAAGCCGGTTGCAAATAAGAGGAATACGTGTTTCTTGTAGACGAATCAGACCCTTGCAATTAGGACTTAGACTAGAATAGATTGCAGGCAATTCCACTTTTGCTCATTGGGACAACGATCACGATGCAAAATTGAATTCCAGCAACCGTAGACGGTACTAGGATTTAAATATAGCTACGTCCTGTATTATCATTCTTCGCCATCGACAGGCAACCCCGGAATCTGCCCATTACGGAACAAATCAACAAAGATCTGATGATCCTTCCTCGCCTGTGCACTATACAGATGCGCAAACTCCACCAACGTGGTTGAAAACCCCTCCTCATCCGCCGCAATGGCCGCATCGATTACTTTCTCGGGAGAGAACGGAACAAGTTCCGAATGTCTTTCATCATCGTCGCCAGCACCATGCATCATCGCGGTGGCACGCCCAAGATCAGCCACGACAGCAGCCATCTCGTCAAGGTCGTTGATATCCGACCAGTCGAGGTCGACAGCGTACGGCGAGACCTCAGCAACCAGCTGTCCGACGCCGTCGATCTCCGTCCAGCCGAGCCAGGGGTCCGCGTGGGCCTGTAGGGCGCGCTGCGAGATGACGGTGCGGTGTCCTTCGTGGTGAAAGTAGCTCGCGGCCGCGGTGTTGGCCACATGGCGAGACACGGCTGCGGCGGTCGACTGCTTCATGTAAATGACGACGTCGTTCTCGATCGCCTCGCTTTTGCCCTCGAGGAGGATGTTGTACGAGGGGAGACCGGCGGACCCGATTCCCACACCGCGGCGGCCGACGACATCTTTCACGCGGTAGGCGGCAGAGTGCTTGTCTTGCGATGGTGGATGAGGGAGAGTTTTGAGGTAGCGGTTGAAAGAGTCGACGACTTTCTCGCGTGTGGCGTCGTCGAGTGGAATGGCGCCCCCTCCCTGCGTGAAGCGTCGCTCGTATTCGTGGATCTCGGTCATGGAGTCGAGCAATCCTACGCGAGTCTGCATTCGGGCATCTTGGAGGGCATCAAGCAGCGGACCCTTGGCTGTATCGAGCCTGAAACGCGGGACTTCATTCTGGCCGTCGCTCGTCGCCAGGGTGTGGATGCGCTCGCGGTACGCAGTAGCATATGCACGGACAAGGTGAGTAATCTGCTTATCACTCAACGCCTTTGCGTACCCGATAAGTCCAATGGAAGCGACGAAACGCTTGACGTCCCAAGTAAACGGACCAACATACGCCTCGTCGAAGTCATTCACATTGAAGATCAGATGACCTTGCGAGTCCATGTATGTCCCGAAGTTCTCAGCATGCAGGTCGCCGTGGATCCAGATGCGACTGGATTCTTCGTCAAGGAATTGGTCATCCGCTTGCTGTTTATCCATGTCGTGGTAAAAGAGACAAGCTGTGCCGCGGTAGAATGCAAAGGCAGAGGCAGCCATCTTGCGGAATTTCACTTGGAAGGCAGCGGCGTCGGCGGCGAGGAGTTCGCCAAAGGCGGTTTCAAAGACATTGAGAATCTCCTGACCTCGCTGGTCGGTGTCATTATAGTCAACAGTCATTTTGATGTATTTGCAGACCTGGGTGCTGCTCTTTCAGGGAGAAGAGAGGGTGAGTTATATAGCTCAAAACTATCTATGACACCCCACGTTGCCAGCTGGCTGTGGCAGTGCAGACCCTGCTAAGGTATTAATTAATTTCCCCTCATTCTTGGCTTGGATTCACGAGGATTGCTATTGTTCAGCTCCGCCACAGGGTCCATCCTAAGCGTCTCGGCGTGTCTCGAACCAGCTCCACAACGAGATGGCCAAGGACGTATTGTCAGGGGTGTCAGTCACAGCTCAGCTATCACAGAAAATGAGCAGATGAGATATCACAGTTGACAAAGAAACCGACACTCAAGATGTCGTAAGTATCTCAGAAACCCTACTTTCCAGCAGTTCTGTGGTCCGTTCACATGCAGGGCCAAGACTGACATTGATGTAATTGTGGAGCTGAACGTCAAGCCTCGCTGGCCAGCCAGTACAGACAAATGCATGATACTCCCTGCTAGCGGCCTGTCAGGCCCCTTTTGGCCACTTGTTGTTCATAGCCCCGCATGAGGGCGTTGCGGTATTTTTTGGCTTTGCCTCCAGGCGATTCCTTGAGCACATGAAATGACCGCTCAGCCCGCCACATCCAGCGTATTATAGAGAAACGAGGCGATAGGACGGTGTTTGTACAAATCCGGATGCCCCGGAACGGCGTAATAAGGCGGATAAAGCAGCTTTAATATACCGAGATGCCAGTGCTTGTTCGGAATTGCGATCATCGACTTCAATCCCCACGATATATGGTCGTGAAATGCAAGATGGGAGAACGATCAAACCAGAGAGACGTCAAGTCGGGGTTGAGCTCAACGGATCTATCTGAAAAGGGCAAATCTTGATGCTGGCTCTCTCACGACTATAGTACGAAAACACCACATCGTCGCATACAGCGAGGGACAGAAGTTGAGTCCCTCCATCGGAAGCGACTGTAAGTCGGATTGGATCAACTGACGGCTGGTACTGCCGACAAAGCGAGTTGAACCTTCCATCGGAGCAAGCTTCATACAATGCAGCCTGTGGGCTAATCACGGTCAATTCCATAGGACATATGGATGGATCCGGGGCCAATTATATGGAGACATGCGCAGTAGCGAGCACACTCACGAAGTGAACCACTGCAGCAGGAGGAGCCGTGAAGCTGGTTGGTGTCATGCTATTATTGACGGCTGCGGTGGTAGCGGTCACATAAGACAGTGCGACATATGCTTTGCACATGGAATGGGCGCTTCTAACACATGCGGTTCTCGCCCATGTAGTGATCTGGCTGTCCCCGAGATGACACTGACTGGAGACGCAATACTGCAGGGACGGCGGAAGATATAGGAAGGGTTTGAACTGGTTGACCTCGGCGAGTCGTCAAAGTGCTCGCTCTGCTCGCCTGAGTCTAGATATGACGTGATATGCGGCATGGCTAGGTAGTTCTGGGGAAGCTTAGCAGCGATGCTATCAATATCTTCATCCACCTTTACTATGGCGGAGGGTGGTGTAAAGGTAGTGAACTGTGCGGAATCAATGCTGCGGCTGCTCAGCACGTCGTACACCAAGCAGGTCATTTCTTTCCACAATACTACGTCATGATTTAGTAGTTTGATAATTTGAGCGTAATTATTCCGTACTGCACCAAAAACGGCGCCGATGATGCTTGATTGCCGGGGGTTGACCGTTCCGTGGCTCCGAGGGGCACTGACACACACTGGCAAAATTAATGGAAGGCCTGGAAGAAGGCTGAATAATCCGTATCATACATAGGATATGGATTCCGGATCGTCCGTATGGTCCCGTGAGGAGTCCATGCAGTCCATCGCTTGGGACATTGGAAGCACATGCTTGTACGAACATAGGTCCTTGCGGCGGCTGTCTAGAATCCTTCAACCTCATGACTTGTGGTCTGTCCATTAGTGTAGAAGATTGTAAAATGAAGACAACTACCCGTACCTCGCCTGACTGGAGGTGTTTAGTACGGATCATGAGGGAGATATTCAACCATGTCCTTGTATTCGCCCAGCCACTGAAATATATACTCATTTATCCATCGCTTCTTCAACACCATTGCCCGGGTGGTCTAGTGGTATGATTCTCGCTTAGTAAGACCCACTTTTCCCAACCAACAAATAACTCAGTCTCTAACCATCCATCAGGGGTTAACCCTACAGCATATATGCGAGAGGTCCCGCGTTCGATCCGCGGCTCGGGCCAATATCTTTTTGTCATTTTGTTTGTTGTCTTCCAGGTTACACAGACTGTCTTGCGGTTTTTGCTTGACAACCACAAATAAAGATGATCACTGACACAGCTTGATCTTATCGTATGCGTGCAACTTCATACTATCTTTCCCCGCCGTCCCGCATAACCAGCACTTGCATCACTAGCCTTCGTCATCACTTTCTGGGAAAGCCAGTTCCTAGTACAGCGGTACAACCAGCGACTCAAAGACCGAAAGGAGACTTGGTGAGCCGGGTTTGTGAGAGCAGGTGCGGACAGTTACCCATTCAGGAAGAAGTACATTGCTGGAGAAGAAACAGACGAGCTGCTCCTGTGGGAGGTTGATACAAATGAACTCAGCGACCATGCAAGAGACCTGGTCATCCGGCGTTGTCGCAATCAATCATCGGCAGTTGAGCCGCTGTTCCTCCGAGAGCTGAACGCAGGAGTGCCCCGCGACACCACATCAGCAGTCCAGGTTTTCTGGCCAGGGTCTTCTCGTTCAACTAAACACATCAAACAATTCTCGTGGTGACTCTGACCGTCAATCGCAGCGACCTAATACTGAAACCCCGGGCAACCCTACAGCGACTAATGGCCAGCTTCCTACCGAGCAGGAATCATGGTGGTGGACGGCCGGTCGTGCATTTGGAAACTGGGTTGGAAACGCAGCCCTTACTCATGGCCCTACAATAGCTGAGTATATGATCAATAGACAATTTGGGTTTTGTTTTGCGGCGAAATGACGGCCCCAGGTAATGGCCGTACGAGGGTTAGATATCAACTCGTCCGTGAATACCTTTAGGTTTATTGGTCTCGACTCGAGTTTTAACAGCAGGGCGCGCTACTACAGGGAGTTTGGTGGCCCTGGAACATTTACTGGGAGTGCTGCAAATGGTGACTGGCTGCTGAGCGAGCTCTGGCGCAGAGCTAAGGACTGATCACTTCACTATTATGTGGCCCGTTTTCATATCTTTCTGGTACTTGACCGACGGATTTTCTTGGGAAGCTTTATTCCTTTCTAATACACTGAGCCCCTCATGTTGATTTTAACGACTAGAACTTTGCTTCCTGTCAGGTCCACGGACAACAAGAACCTTGCGATCAAACTCGGCGGTAGAATAGAGAGGATCTTACAGTATGTAAGTGGAGCTTTAGAGAGTCTGTCATTCTAACATCAGAAATGGTCATTTTATTTCTTTGCATTTAATCATTTAAGGTCGACGGCGGCGGCACATCCAGCCGACTTCTTCAGGGGTGTAACGTCCGTAGTCTCCTAGTCAACCCCCGCAGCTCCTTCTTCTCAAACCTCTATCTATGTAGTACTACTTTTGCAACGGCATCCTCTCGGCCACGCTCGGCGCTGCCCGTTGGGAGGCTACGGCTTACGTACGTGGGCCACGTGATCCACCGAGTGAAATTATGTAAAGAACAATCCAATCATTTCGACGTGGAAGAAACGTTCAGAAGCTCGAACCGTCCTGGTCCGTTCTATTATCATATGCTCGAGGACAAACATGGTCTGCCCAGCCATTCCGGACTCAACTAACCCTTCATGTATGACTCGACGACTCGCCCATGTTACCCCCTTTGGCTCAGAGACAGCAGAGCCGCAATATGTAATAAATTCCGCAGGCTCTGATTTTCAAGCTTCTGAAGGAGGGTCGCCGATCTAAGAGAATGCATGAATCAAGCCTGATGTGTGGCTAAGTGCATCGCAAGGCGTTTTAGCGTCGCGCCTTACCAAACCGTGGCGGGACCGCCTGTGATATCAGAAAATGATAGGCGGCGACGGTCGCGCAATGAGCTACATCAGGGATAGATCGTCCCACTACATGCCAACCAGAGAGCCTTGCTTCTCGTGCACAGATACGTGCCCAGTTCAAATGTCATGCTAATCAGCCAAAGCAAGCCGCCGATTAGGTACGTACATATCTAACCAGCGTGACTCCTTTGTGCTGCAGCTCCAAAATATGCAACATAACTTCTCCTTGTACTCCGTAACTTGAGAGAATCGCCGGCCAGAGGGAAGCATTTCTAGCCCGAATGGATCTCTTCCTGTGAGGTTTCCTGGTTTTTCTCCTGTACAAGGACACACTGCTGACAGTCGCGCCTGCCGATTCGATGACAGCTTCTCCCACGATGAGTCGCCTGCATTCTTCCTTCGAACTTCGAACCTCCCTGAAGACCTCGAAATACACGGTCGGATGGTTGTGCGTTCTTCCTGTCGAGTTCTCCGCCGCACGGAGGATGCTGGACGAGGAATACCAGCTGGATGACCAGATTCTCAGCTACGGAGACCAGAACAGCTATGTCTTGGGGAGAATCGGTGAACACAATATCGTCCTTAACTGCCCGGCGGTCGGAACCTCTGGTTTGCTGAGAGCAACTAAAATCGCCTGCGATATGAAAAGCAGTTTCCCGTGGATTCGGTTTGTGCTTCTGGTTGGCATCGGCGGAGGCGTACCAGGAAAACACGATATCCGTCTTGGGGATGTAGTCGCTGGGACCGCCGTCCTCCCCCTAGACGATGGTAAAAAGACAGACTATGGATTTGTTCCGGCTACAAAGTCCCTTCCGCCTCCGATTGTCCTCCTCAATGCCGTTACCTCCCTCGAATACCATCTCGAGTCAAAGAATCTTTCCCAGATGATTAACCGGACCGCAGCCGACACCGTGCGTGGTAGATCAATTTATTCCCGTCCCAGGGCAGACCGACTCTACGAAGCATCCTTCTTGCATCGAGAGAGCTGTGATTGTACACGGCCAGACCCCCAGCATTTCAGTGAAATCCGTCGACGTGCACCTCGCCATGGGGACCTCGTTTGCACCCACCAGGGCCCCATTGGGTCCGTCAACTCTGTCATAAAAGATGCTCGGGAGCGAGACGAGCTTGCGAGGCGCAGAAACATACTCTGCGTTGAGATGGAGGCTGCCGGTGTCATGGAATTTACTTGCTGTTTGCCTATTCGCGGCATCTCAGACTACGCCGATGGCCACAAAAATGAAGACTGGCAGCCGTATGCGGCGCTCGCTGCTGCAGTCTACGCAAAGGAGCTTCTGAAGGCCATGGGCACTGCTGAAGTCGCCCGCTGCGTCGTCAATGTCGCGGGAGATGCTCTAGAAAAATTCATCAGTGGTCTCGTGCGCTCTGCATCGGCTCGCTCAGCCGGAAGCTCCCCACGATCGGCACAACAGGCGATGGAAAACTTAATGGAGGGACATGACTTGGTCGAGCATCTCCTAGATGAGCCGCTAGCGAGCCTTGGGCAGCAAACGAGCACCCAGGTGGAGGACGTCCAAAAGGTGCAAGCTTTACATGGTCATGAGGCTCGAGTACAAAAATGCCTGAAGACTCTTGGGGAGACGGTCGACCAACAGGCACAGACAACATCGGACTACGTGACTAGAGCCGAATGGGAAGAGCTCAAGGCCCAGGTCAGTGAAAATACCTCGCGGATAGAGACCCTGTCCACTGCCACCCAGAACACGTTAGACACGACCGCACGGCTCATGAATGGTCTGGGCGACCACCTGAACAAGAAGGAACTCTACTTCGTCGGGGACCTCCTCAAGTCCGCAAAGGAGTATACCAGTCACCTTACGAACCTCCGAAAGGGCTTGATGGACAGAGCGCGCGGTCAGAAGAGTCTGGGAGCGGGCATTTACTTCCCCCAGTCGTCTGCAGTACGTCCGAAACCTCCTCAGCCACCGCCAAAAAAGCCGGGATTGTTCCCTAGTGACTGGTCTGGTACAAGACCTTTCTTAAAGACCGATAGCTTTCCGTCTGCTACGCCAGATTCCGTCCCAGAGGCAGAGCCTGAGCCTTCATCTGCCAGCACCACAACTTCTATTTACAAAAGATGGCAAGAAAAGTTACATTTCAGGGAGGGGGCGAGTTCTGGGTCTTCCGCTCTATCGGAAGAGCTAGGATGCAAGATTCCCGCCCATTATCGCTCAGGCCATTCCCAGGAACCGGTGGCAAGTGCTATATATCCACGCTTACTTGAAAGATCAACTACACCCAGGGGATTGGTCACTAATGGCTTCAACATCCCCCATCAGTCGAATGCGCTCCCTACCCCACTCACTCCACATCAATTATCCCAACTACAACAAATCAGGACAAGTGGTAGTCCCGCCCGCGCATGCCCAAGCGACCGGCCGAGGCAATCGATACAGTTTCAAGACGGGCAAATTTCGAGCTCAAGCCACACGACTGGGGAGTCTGACCTCTCAGGAACAACTCTTGGTTCTCGGTCTCATCTCAAACAGCCCCCAGCTAACCGACCTCGGGAGGAATTGGAGTACACTCAAAAACCAGTCAAAGACCTGCTTTCTACATTTGAAACCCAGGGCATCCTTCTTTCGCCAAGTAGGAGGTGATCGGATACAAGCCATCATTGTACCTACATTCGTTATATACAGAGCTCACAACTCTTACGACTCAGAAAAAACCTTCTAATAATATAGCCCATACATACCTCGATGCTTTAATATAACTTGAGCTTAAAGTACCAACGTCCATATCAGATCAGGTAGTCTCCCAGGCCTAGTAGATTTTAGGACGGTAAATTTACCCATTTATGCAGGCCTCGGACTACTATCTTCTTTCCTTTCCTTTTTTTAAGATTGATTTATCCACATGACAGGGGTATTACTCATGTTCTAAAACTTCTCCTGAAATGAATTGTTGGAGATATTTATATCTGTCAGCCGGAGTAGCCTCATGGCCTTCGACTGGGCCTAGCGAGCTTTTACTAGCTAGACTTAACCCTGCTTCTCACATCGCCATATCCCTGGGTACAAATTTTTTCTCTCAGGGATATTGATTAAAATCGTACAGATTGCTCAAATATGTTAAGGTAGGGTCCAAGCGCATAAAGTCTCTTGGATTGAGTGATCCCCAGTGATAAACTCTCGATGTATAGTTTGGCACTGCCTCCAATTTGTCCCCCTTGCGCTTTAGAAGCTTTACTGGAACCAACAGCAGCACTGCTCATGGGGATAAGGTGAAACAAATGCCATGGAAGATGAGGTTGAGAAATGTGCGGAAGTTTGGCGTTTATCGCAGAACTACAGCCAAAATAACAGGCCAGGGGGTCTATTATGACAGGGGTGTAGCATTGGAGAACGCGTTCTTGTCAAAAGAGGAAGACCGTCTCTAATACGTAGGTAGAGACGCAAGGAATACATACGGGGCTATGCTTGCCTAGCGTGCTTTACTGCGCCACACGCGAGTCCTTTTTTGGCCCCCGCATTCAGGGAAGGCCTCAAAAGGTTGAAGCCTCCACATCCCCCGTATGTATCGACATCAAGGCGGTAGTACTGTCGGTCACCTTCTGCTATATAACTTTCCGGCGCCGTTATTTCTTCAACCTACAGCGCCGCCGCAGAAATTAGGATTATGCATTTCCAATCGCTCCCAACCGAGCTTCTGCTCCAAATAGGGACCAACGTCGAAGAAGTTGCTGACACGATTTCGCTGATCCTCACATGCGCCCGCTTCCACCGCGTATTTAGCAGCGTCCTCTACAAGCACGCAGTAGAGGCGGATGCGCATGGACTGGCAAAATGGATCGGAAGAACAGGCCAGACACAGACACTGCAGCATTTCATGATGGCCGGCGGCGACGCGATTATTAACAATCCGAACACAACGCCGCTCTTCGCGGCCGCAAAGCACGGACAAGAGGGTATTGTACGCCTGCTTATCGATTGCGGAATCAACCTTGAAATGAAGACAGAAAAGGGGAAAGCTGCGCTAGGATATGCGGCACGCGAGGGCCATATCGAGCTTGCCTGGCTACTCCTCGACGCCGGCGTCCCTGTCGATTTCCGGATGGAGGACGGGACCACAGCCATCATGTATGCCGCACGGGAGGGGCATAACGGGATCGTCGAGCTGCTGTTGGAGCGAGGGGCAGACCCCGCGGCGGTCGATAATTGGGACCGGTCGGTGCTGCGCCATGCCATCGACGGCGACTGCGCGATCAACCTGATAGAACTATTTCTTGAGAAGACGACGGAGAACCTGGATGACTCTGACGGGTACGACGGATTCCCCATGGGGCTCGCGGTCGAGCGGTGGAATATCCCCTTGGTGAAGTTGCTCCTTGCCGCAGGTGCAAGTCTGGACAGTGGCGGGAGGGCGCACACGCCGTTGCGCATGGCGATCAAGGCTTGCAACGAGGAGATGGTTCGCTTCTTGCTCGATGCGGGTGCGGACGCCAATGAGACGCCGGCGCAGTACGCGCCGCTGCCACTCGCCGCTAGCAACGGCTACCACCGTATCGTTGACTTGCTACTGGAGCGCGGGGCGGATCCGCTGTATGTGCTCCCCTGGGGCGAGGCACCACTGGCAATGGCCGCGAGCAGGGGCTACTACCGCGTTGTCAAGCGGTTGCTTGATGCAGGGGTTCCGCCTGAGCTAGAGGCCGAGCGCCCGCATACTCCCTTGTGGAGTGCCCTTACCCATGGGTACGACAGCACTGCCGTCCTCCTCGCTAAGCGCGGCGCTCTGTTGGACCCCCCATATGATGAGAATGAGTTGACGCCGCTTGCCTGGGCGATTCGTAACGGGAACAAGAAGCTTGTCCGGCTGATCCTGAAGGGTGGCGGTGACATCCAGGCGGAAGCGTCTGACAGAATCGCACCTATCATCGTGGCTGCGATGGTGGGACGGGCGGATATGGTGAAGCTCTTGCTGAATCATGGAGCTGACCCCCGGTCGGAGAATGATAAAGGGTACACGCCTCTGGCTATCGCTGCACAACGTGGGTGGTTTGATGTTGCTCTTGCTCTATTGGATCATGAGGGAGTGGAAGCAAGCCCGAATCTGCTTTTACAAGCAAACAAGGTCAGACATTCATCATCACCTTCACCAGCGCTCGGTACGCAGTCCCAGGACCAGCTGATGTTCGACAAGGCGGATGCCCATGGACGAACTCCGCTTTTCCATGCCACTGCGAATGGACACTATAATATTGTGAGAGCGCTGCTCTCCAGCGGAAGCAAAGCGATGCATACCACGACCAGTGCCGGTCGCAGCCCTCGCTCGGTGGTGCAGCAGTGGTTCGCTGAACCGGAGCCGGGAAAGGACCACGCGGCCGCTGCCGAGATTAAATTGATGTTTGATTCTGCGGATGCCGGTAATCCCATCCCTGATAACGCTATCGAGGGAGAAGAAGATGATTCTGCAACCCTGGCCCTGCGACGACAGACGATGCACGAGTACATAAGTGTGTCGACCCATCTCGACATATGGAGATATCTCGAGTACGAGACACTTTGCCACCTCTGCTCCACCCCGATCAATAAGTACAGCGAGATATTCGTGTGTGAAATATACGAGGGTTGCAAATGGGCCGCTTGTCCAGAGTGTATTGCTAGGCGCGATGCTCAGAACGAATGGTGGTGCCGTCAGGCTGGCGATAGAATACGCAGATTGCCGCCCTTCCAGCACCCAAAAAAACCGGGCCGTGAGCGATGGTGGTTCCGTGAGATAAACAGTCAACAATCGACCTCACCTACTTCAGATGAGGAGTGACAGGGTGTAAATATTGCTGGTCCCTTGGTATAGTATTGACGTGCGGGAATGATCATCCTCACATTCAAGGCTACCACAGCTTATACTCACGTCACCCGAAGCACTACAATTTCGGTGCTTTTCTACGGAACATGTCGCGAACATAAAAACATTAGTTCTCACCCTTCTGTGGGCCGGTCGGAGCTCCGTCTTCGCCGAAAAGCAGGGAGTGGCATAGGTGATGGCCTTCTTCCTGACCGAATAGGACCTGCGCGGGCCCATGAACTCTTATCAAGTATGATACACTTCATGCAAATCAGCCGTTGCTCTTTAACCTTTGATCGTAAACAGTGCATATCGTTCCGCAGATATTGGGTTTCCCCTGGATACGATTACCTACGCGCCACCTCCCGTCGAGCCCTAGGTGGACACCACAGCCTTTATTTTGCAGTAAGCGCCCTACAGTTCTGCCGCAGCAAAGGTCATCAGAAACGGCGCCAGCCCACGGAGATAAATGAGTCGATATAGCTCTCTCGACCCGGAGAGTAGGTAATACTCCGAAGGTATCCACGGCGGAGGTCTTGGCCTGACTCACGGTGGGGCGATACGAGCTGTAGTATATAACGCCAATGTAACTCCCTCAAACCAAGGGAGAGAAACAACCTTACTGATCCTTTCATCCATTGTTTCCTATCAAGAAGTGACAATGGCAACGACCTCAGCGTTCCCCATACCCCAGGAAGCGGCCCGCCTAATCGAAGTCGCCGAGGTGGCTTTCATCAATGCTCAAATCGAGGGCGCGCGCCAACTCTTCCCAGAAGATGGGTTCCTCGCCGAGCCTGTCGGGAGCGGGGTCGCAGCTGTTACCAAGGCGTCTTTTGGGAGGAAGCTGAACCATGTCGCGGGGTTTGGAATGGACGGTCCTGTGACGGACAAGGATATCGATACGATCGAAGCGCTCTACAAAAGAACCGGAGTCGGTCCGGAGATTAATCTCTGCCCGTGGGCGCACGAAAGTGCGAAGGAGCGGCTTGCAGAGCGGGGATACACGGTGTGTGCTGAAATGAACGTTTACGCAGTTGCGCTGGGGATATACCAACCGACAACCCGTGAGAGCAACGCCAACAACATTCTCATCTCTCCTGTCTCTCCCGACGAGCATAAAAAATTCATCGACCTATCCACCACGGGATTCCAATCTGGCAATACCCAATCGGATCTCTTCCACACGCTCGCCGCAACCGCGACCATCCGCCCTGATACGCAACTCTATTTTGCAAGAATCAACGGGAACATCGCCGGAACGGCCGGAATGGCGTTGATCGACACACCGCTGGGGCGCGTCGCGGAACTATACATCGACAGCACGGCTCCTCAATTCCGCGGGAACGGTGTCCAATTAGCCTTGTTAACGGCGCGGCTGGTCGAGGCAAAAGAGAGAGGGTGTGAGCTGGCTGCGGTTACGACGTGGCCCACTGGGACGAGTGCGCGGAATGTTGAGCGGGCCGGGTTTAGGTTGGCGTATAAGAAGGATGTATACACTATGTAGATACTGGCTTTGAGATTATGTAGGGGATTCCATGTACATATTGTCCAACCGTTCGCGTTATTGTCACGACACAGCCCCACAGTTCAATATAACGAGATTTTCGCACCTCCCTTCCATCCGAGAGATCCGGGGCCTGCAGGGCTTGTAGTTTGTTACTTTATTATGTATATATGTTCAGCTATTGAAAAGTATGCTTAGACCTAGTCTTTTTACAATCATCGAGAATACTTAGTCCAAACATGCTATAATACCATGAGTCAAGAAATAAGAGGCACAGAGATTAAAGACCGTGGCGAATAAGATACAGTACAGTCTTTCCACGCATTAGCTATTGGTAGAAGTCTATCAGTCCCAAATGGGCCGTACTTCATTCCGTACATCAGTTATCGAACCAGTGTCATGGCGCCTTTTTAGTCAACTAGGAAAGCTCAGGCAAGGTTGGATTGCAAGACGTTTCACAAACCGCATTCCCATACAATAGTCAAGCGAGATGGAAAACAAGTTCTGTATAAATCGTCAATCTTCTATTAGCAAGGGCAGTTAAACCCTCATCTCAGACGCCCAGTCCTCGCACACTTGGCTCGTCGTAGATCGGCTTGGCGAAAGGTTATGGCAACTAAGCCTTGTGCCGATCAATGCAACGTTAGAAATGACATGTTTGGAAGCGAACCACAAAGCCACCTTGAGGCTACTCGGAGCTGGTTTTAGGGCATCTACGACAGGATCGTTTGCGCGGAACGGATACTGTACTGTAAGTAGCGGTGAGGCGTCTCCCGTACAGTATCTGCTTAAAGGCCCAACTAAACGAAACAATTGACGCAGTCTGTGGAGCGAAATTTACATGCCGATTTACTCTACATTTCAATGCGACGTTCTCGCTCGCTGTCATTTCGACTCGGGGTGTTGCACATCACTCTTTCTCGCCCATTCTCTGCCCTGCGCAGCTTTCCCAGTCCAAGACCGGGCACCAGTGGCAAGTATACGTATACGTATAGTTGGGTACGCCACTTCAATAGTTCTTCAATATTGCAGAGTTGGCAGTGGGATGAATTCATGAGCAGCGGTATCCCATGTCCCTCGGCAACCCGTCCTCGGGCACGAAGGTGATTTTGGACGGACCTCGTTCGCCAAGCGATGGTACCGTCGCGGTTGATGGGCCGAATCGGTGGGGGTGTGGATTCGACACGCGAGGCCCATGTGTATGAAGATGAAGGTGGAGCCCGAGGATCCGGCCTTTATGTAACAGGAGCCACGGACTCCAGCCGCTATAGATTTCCTGATTAGTTTTTGCTCGCGAGTCTTCATTACATGATAGGTACTCGGCCGCTTAATTCTACCATATCTGCTCCTAGATGCGCCACGACCACGGCTCAGTCTGCTCCCGTGACCCGCTAAGGATGGGGAATACGACCTGCCTTCAACGGGGTTGGCCATTCCCTTACCTGAATATAATCTTATCCATCTTATCTTGATTGAATCATTATGGGTTCCTCGGATCCCTTCCAGCGCTTTAGCTTCGAAACAGCTGCCCATATCCTATCCTATCTGGACGCTCCCAGTATCATCCGCTGCGAGGGCGTAAGCAGGGGCTGGAAATATTTTATACAGGCCTGGATCGTTAGTTTCGGCTTCACTACGAATTTCCCCGGGCAGCTCAAGGGATACAAGACGGATGACCGAGATGGAATTCTGCGGAGGTTTAAGGAACTGGGTACGCTTAATATTCTACGTCTTCGAAGTCAATAGCATACTAATACCCTTATAGCCGCTATCGAGGCGAACCTGGTATCTGGGAAACCAACCAGCGTCCGCAAAATCGAAGCGGATCACGGCTTCATTGTAACGGGCGACTTCGCAGCGTGGCGCGTGAGCGATGACATTCACTGGCAGCGTCTTTCTTTCAGAAGCGACGGCTCTGTCTTCAAAGCTAAACGCTTAAATTGCGAACCCCGAGTCCAGTGGTGCGACAAGTTTCTGTTGAACGCGAACGGCTATCTCCTTATTTCACGGATGTGTACAAGGATTAGAAGTCAGGTTAAGCGGTAGGCACCTCTATCAATTGGGATGATTCCCCATGACGACGACTGATTCGTATCATAGTGTCGATGTCTACTGTCTCGAGGAGCAGCAAAAGCTGTACACAATGGCGGGATCGCAGCTCGAGCAGGATGTTACGAGTACACCAGTGCTCCTCGGGCACAGCCAAATATACTTTGCCAGCAGATTTTCTCTTCACGTGCATGATCTGTTGAGCGGGGATCTGCTGCACACTGTGCCGCTGAAGGACGACCCGGGCCTGGTGACGACTCCGATGACGCCAACGCCCCACCCTCGACGAAGCTTTACCCTTCTGCAGGACGATCAGCGCGAGCTTATTATCCTCCTCCACAACTCGCGGCTCGTTAGCGTGATTCAAATCCTCGACAGTGGGGCCGGGAGCGTTATTCAGGAATTTCAGGTCAAGACGCGGCGATCTCCGCGAGTGGTTGTTGCGCCGAATCAGCGCGACTTTGCCGTTGTCAGTGAGAATGTCGCTCCGACGCTAGAACTAAGCGTAGAGAAGTATTCGCTCGGACCTGACGGGTTATTTCACTCTTCTGCCACGGAGGCGATTGTTTCGGATTTTAGGAATACGGGCAGCTACCTCTTCGCCCTCGATCCGTTCAGGAGTCTCGTTGCCACCCCTGAATCACGGTGCATCCCCGCCATCCGCGGACTTGTCGACAGCACGCCTCGTCGTAGCTCTAAAGAGAATCCCTCTCCCCTCGCACATTATCCCCCCAGTGACCCGACGACAGCATCGTGTAGATTATTACGCCCCGGCCCCGAGCGGGAAATCACTCTGCCCCCGAAATACGCGCATCACAAGTCGCGCCGACCTTACGTCCCAGATTCCAACTACTCGCCTAAGGGGGTATGCTTCGTCGACGGCGACAGGCTCCTGCTTCGCACCATGTCTCATACTTTGGGTTCAGCGGTGTACTATCTGTTTGATTTTGGATTGAGGGTGCGGAGTGCCAGGAAGGGTAGTACATAGGCGGCAAAATGCTACAGTCAGGGGGCGAACACCGTGGGGCGCGCTTGATTAGATGGTGATTTTTTTAGGATGCATAATCTGATATCCAATTGCTAGGGCCGCATTCATTTAACACACTCTAATGGTTCTTTCTTTCCTGGACTTGTTGCCTTTGCGCTCGCTACACTATACCTTGTCCCCGAGCATCCCAAATAGCCAATTCAGCGCCCGTAATACTTTGTTCTCATCTAATAGCGTTGTCCACTTGTTCACCCAACATCTCTAATGCAAATAAGTGCCGTTCTAAGTGACTATTGTCCGGCGTTACCATGACACGTGATCATTAATTTGTGACACTCACATTATATTCACAGGCGAAAATCGGACCCAAACAGCTCATCAAGCTCCATATCCAGCAGGAACACATCATCGAGATTCAGTGGTGGACGAGACTCGATATCCGGGGACGTATCTAAATCTCCAAGCCGTTCCACGCGTGCCGTTGGCAAAAGTCCCGGCAACGGCGAAGAAGCCCCAGCATGTCTCGCAGCAGTAAACGCCGCATTCGCACCCATTCTCGACTTCACTAGGAAAAGGCTTGTTGCCTCAAATCTCGATGAAGCGGCGATGGTAGTCAATCTGTCGAATGCAGTATTTGCCCTTGCCATGAAGTCGTCTGGGACAATTGATAGGTCATTAAACACTTCTCGCCCCTGGCGGATGGCATTCTCTAATGCTGTTCGGTCGATGGAATCCAACGCTGCAGAGGAAGAACACTTGATGAGGAACAGCAGGCACGGGGCGTTTAGCGCAATCTTGTGCAGACGCATGGGGACGTATATCCAGCTCATTTGCGTTTTGAGGGACGAAGCAGACTCGATGATAGAGGCGGCAGTGATGTAGGCACGGTGCAGTAGCGACGGGGATGGGGATGGGTCCGGCAAGCCCGTTTGTGTGTTTTCGGCTCTTGTGCTGTTATTGGTTGCGGTGATTGCGCATATGTAGAGCATGAGCTTTGTCCCGAGGAGAACCAGCTTGACGATTGCGAAGCCGGGGCTGTTGAACTGGGCCTCAAGGAGCCGCAGCTCCGTCTCAAAATGGTTAATTATTGGGGATGAATGGGTTAAATAGTCACCATCCATGGATGATATGCTAACAGCATGACGTGCTATTTGAAGTTGGGAGAAGAGAGTATCTGGTAGCCAAGCGGGCTTTGTAGCTAGGATCGTCTGGGAGAGGCCGCGATCTATCTGGACTGTAGGTGGTATTCCCATCTGTGCGCCTATACTGATTGCAGTATTCTCATTAGACTTTACTCGCTCATTCTGTGATACCGGTTTCATTATAATAAGTGATACTTACCTCACATTCATGATCATACAGGCGACCCATGTGGACTGCCGCATATGATCTTCGTTTTCGTTTGGATCTTGGCCGCTGTTAAAGTCCGTATTGTATACATCCTGGTGCAATCCAAATCCTAGTCCGATGACAGTCGCCTGCGATATTAAGCTATGAGATGGATCCTGGTTCTTGTTGAATGGAATCGGCCAATGACACAGCAATATCAGCGCTTGCATAGTGTGAAGGTCACTGTTCTCAGGCCAGACGCATTCCGATATGAGTTTCTTTGCAGATGCTACCAGGTCGAGATATATGGCTCGGTGCTCAGGTATTCGCCTCATGGCTGTGATCATGACGGCTGCCAACAGCAGGGGAGATGCATTCGAGTATTCAACAAAGTCCTTCTGCTCAGGGAGAATAGGGCAGTATGCATTATAGTGTTTATAATACCTAGGATGGTAGCTTAGTTGCCTGGGTCCGTACAGGTTGTGGGCCTGCCGATGGTGAGATACACGAATCGTACTTAGTTAAAAGGGCCTTGATCAAGGCGCAAGGTAAGTGCACGCCATTCACGGTCCTGCTTATTGACGGATCATCAACACTTGCAGTCCCTGTGCGAAATTGACGCCCTTGCTCTCCATGTGTATGGTTGTTGATTTGCCTAGCTTGCTCCAATTCCCGCTCCAGTGCCGACATGCGTCTGTCTCCCAAAACATGTTAACGGACATTTCTGGGAGGACGATAATCGATCTCACTTACCCCCTTCTACTTTCACGCTTGAATTCTGGATTGACCGAACAGGGTTTCTGTGTCCGCAGGCATCTGGAACATGATTTCGTGGGATGCTTGTACCGATCGCACGCCAACTGTGCAGGTAAGCGACGACCATCACGACCTGACGATACAAGCAATGTGGTAGTTCTTTTACCTTCATCTGACGACAATGTACACATGCAGTATGCTCTCTCTTTCTACCCCTCATTGCGACGCGATAGCATGGAAGATGGATGAAAGTTATTTACAATTGTAGATGGATGAAGTCCAGTCGATGGTCGTGCCGTGTATCCGGCTGCTGACTACGCACTGCATCACCAACTAACTACATACATAAGATGTAACTATCCAACAAGCGCAAATCTAACCCGCACACCATCAGCAGGACCCGATCCCACTCCTCGCTTCGTCAATTCTTCCTCCTTGCCCGGGTCTTCCAACTCCATCCGAAACCGCACTACAAGCGCCGCGACAAGACACGCCAACTCGGCCTTGGCAAATGCAGCCCCAATACAACTCCTCGGTCCTTGCAGGAACGTAAGAAAGCCATGATGATTCCGCACACCCCCAGAATTTGCTCGTCCCTCGCCCATCCACCGCTCCGGGTTAAACATCTCAGCGTCAGGACCCCACAGGTTGGCGTCGACGTTGACAACTGCGGGGGATATCGCAAACTGTGTGCCAGCTGGGATGCGGTATCCTGCTACCACTGTCTCGCGGGTAGCCTCGCGGATCGTCGAGGGAACTGGAGGATAGAGACGGAGTGTTTCATTGCAGACTGCACGCAGATAAGGAAGGGTACCAATGTCCGCGGGTGAGAAGGCGGAGGTTTCCGTGTTGATACTATGCTGTCGGAGTTCGTCGCGGAGACGCTCCTAGACATCAGGGTCCTTGCACAATGCGTACACAGCCCATTGTAGCGCATGCGAGGTCGTGCCGTGCCCTGCGGCCAGGAAGGTCATCATCTGGTCGACGAGCTCGTCGTCCGTGAAGACTGCGCTTCGGAAGGCGACGGAAGCAATGTCCATACGTTGCTCCTTCACCACTTTGCTGTCCTCATCAGGGCTCGATTCCTTCCTCTTTCCTTGGACAAGATCCCGGCAAAACGTTCGGACAAAGTTAGATGCTTCCTTGACCGTCCGCGCCCGTTTCGTCGGGAACATCGAGACCAACTGCGCACCATTTCGCGTAAAGAGAGACAAACCCACCCCAATGATCATCTCGAAACGCGATGGATCCTGTCGCATCAGTCGATATTGCTTCAAGAGCGTGTTATCTGGCGTCCGCAGTGAGCGAAAGTCATGGCCCAAGGCTGCGGCCCCAACAATATCCAGCGTCGCCCGAGTAGCCCAGTTCCTCATTTCCTGGATAGGAGGACGATCAAAATCGTCTCCGCTTGGTAGAACCTTACGCTCGATACACTCCGCCATCTCAACCGCTTTCGCCCAAAATACGGGATACAAATCCTTGACATGGCGGAATGAGAACGCGGGCATGAGAGCCTTACGTTGTGCCTATGGTCGCACGTCGGTCAGTCAGTGCCTTGAATCTCATCTCATTCTCGCAGTTTCTCGGTATTTCTCCAACGGACCTTATGAACATGCCCCTCCGACAAAAGCAGCCCGTTACCCGCAATGAGCGACAGACGCGATCGGACGGCCGCGGGCTTCGTAAAGTCTGCAGCCTTCGCTACAAGGATATCATTCAGGGCCTCGACACTTGTCACCAGGATTCGCTCCTGGTTGCCAGGTAGATAGTATCTGATGAGTCCTCTGTTGGGGATTGTCGCTTTCCAGAGGCGCAGTTGAGCGATGAGGGGCAAAGGGGGTATCCCATAACTCCCTTTACTCCAGGAGCGTAGTTTCGGCGTTGGTATTACCCGGAGAGGCGTGAGGAATGTTGGGTATAGAATAATTGAGTAGGTAGTATATGCAAGGAGTAAGGTGAAGACGACAAGAACCGCAGTTTTAGAATAGCGAGCGATCAGAAGACAGGACATGATGTCCATGGCCGTTCGTGTTTTCCTTTACTGTACGTTAATTGACTTTCAAAAGCAGGTACTTCGGAGAGATATGTATTGCTTTCTTGGATTCCTAGTTATACGTAAAAATGTTCATGATCTTATATAGTAGTCGCCACGGGAAAGCGAAATCGCTTTGTGGGACAGCCCCGAGGTAAGCGGAAAAGCGAGGTCGGTTTCTTCCCGAATGGCACCTTAGGTAGACAGCCGGATTTGCTAACCACAAAAGGAATTGATTCTTTTAATAGTATGTTACCAAATCGACCATAAAACCCAATTGGCGGTATGTCATTCCTTGTATCGCTGCTAAGGACGGAGTAGGCTTGTCTGACTGAAAGGATAAAGGGAGAATATATATTTGATCCTTCCCGCTTTATGTAGAATACTAGTGACTCCTTCTACGATACTCCAAGGCTGTTCTTTGAAAACCTTAAAAATGCTCCTCAATGCCCGGCTTGCATTATCCGTACATGCATTGAATTCCGGTCTCATTGAGTGGGATTTTGGCGTTCCGCCGCCAGTCCAAAGCGGCCCCAGCATAGATAGAGCAGCAGGCATGTTTGCTTTTTCGTTGGTCAGTTGCATGACGGCCCGTTATGATTGGTCTGGCCCTGATTGTGGGCGCTTAGCCAGACATCCCACCACAAAACCGACGAGGAGGTCTTGTGCATCTCCTTCGTACCTCTCCGTCAGGGCGACCACCATCATCATCCATCGGCGATAATCATGGGGGCGGACGATTTAATCGGCTGGTTTTTTAAATATGCCTTTGTCTCAATAGCGACTGGAGTCGGCCTCTATGCCGCTCTACTAGGCCTCCTTACGACAACAACATTCCAATCACACGCTGTGTATCTCCATGCAATCCAGATGACATGGTTCAAAGACCTTGACGTCCCCGAACAATTCGGCTTCCTCAAAAACCAAGTAACTCCCTTCTCTATCCAAACTCCTGACAATGAACTCCTATACGCCTGGCACGTCCTCCCCATCGAGCTCTATCGCAAGAACGAGCTCGCGCTAACCGCCGAACCAACCGGCCACGTCTCCGACATAACCTCCCGCCTGGCATTCCAACTCCTCCACGACGACCCGGACGCCAGGTTGGTGATCCACTTCCACGGCGCCGGCGGCACAGTCGGCTCGGGGTACCGCGTCCCCAACTACCGCGCACTGTCCGCAGGCCACCCAGGGAAAATCCATGTGCTAACCTTCGACTATCGCGGGTTCGGACGCAGCAAGGGCCAACCATCCGAAGGAGGATTGATCGCTGATTCACTCACGGTCGTGAATTGGGCGATGCGCGTGGCGGGGATCCCCGCGTCGCGGATCATGATCTTCGGCCAGTCAATGGGGACGGCAGCGAGCGTTGCTGTCTCGCACCATTTCGCGGCGCAGTCGCCTCCGACTATCTTCGCGGGCACTGTCCTCGTCGCGCCATTCGTGAACGTCCCCACGCTGGTCTCGACATATAGCGTTGCGGGGACGATCCCGATACTCTCGCCGATGTCCCGGTTTCCCGCCGTGTTTAATTACCTGCTCGGGTATATCCGCGACAAGTGGCTGTCGAACGAGCGGATCGCGCAGTACGCGCGGATGAACGAGGTGAACGAAGAGAGGTACCGTCTCACGATTATCCACGCAGAAGACGACTGGGATATCCCGTTCCACCATAGCGAGGTGCTCTTCTGGTATGCGGTTAATGGATCTGTGCGCGTGGGTCTCACCTATGATCAGCTTCAGGAGAAAAAGGTGGATGCGCAGGTTGATCTCGGTGCAGCGGGGATGATGATGGAGTGGCGGACGGACTATGGAGTCATGCGTGAGGAGATTATCAAGACCGGGTTGCATGATGTTGTCATGGGGTATCCGGTTATTACGATGGCGGTTATGAGGCATTTTGAGGCGGTTGACCCGACGTTTACAGCTTAGATGCGTGTTTTGCTGGTAGACCAAAGAGTGAGCAAAGCGACCGGATGATTTTCGAGTGATAGAGACACGGGTCCCAGTGCGCGACGACAGCCTCCTTCTCGAGCTGGAACTCGACCTGCTCGAGTCCCACAATCTCGCCCGCGGTCGAGACAGCAGTCCCCAGGGATTGCTGCACCTGCGTCGCCCGTTCAGCGGCCTTGACCCTGACCTCCTGTAAAGCCTTATCCCTCGCCTCCTTCTCAAAAGCCCTAGGCGTGAGCGCCCAAATGCCCCAGTACGAAGACTGCGCATTCCGCTCATCAAACTGATCACTAAGCGCCATATCCTCAAAAACCCGCCTCTGCTCTAGCGTCATATCCGGCAAGTCGATAACAGTCGGAGCAAGGATACCCTTCGGCTTCTCCCACCAGAAGAAATACGTAATCGCAAAGAGCGGGATGTAGCTGAGCGTCATGCTCTCAAGCTGCGAGAGGGGCAGCGAGTTCGCCGCGTGCATGATACACGCCGCGACAAACTAGAGCACCTGACACAGCGTGATGAGCTTCGTGATACTATCCGTCTTGTTCTTGTCGCAGATCTGCGCGATCGTCATCCCCCATGCAGCGTGGTCGGTCCACGATATCAGATCCTGCCGGAGAAGCCAGGTATACTGGTTCGGCCAGATGACTTTATTATTATCCCCCTCCCCCTCCCCTCCATCGGTCTCACCCGTGGAAGATCGATATCGCAACGCGAGCATGCTAACGTAGTACGCATGCACGAGCTTGAACTCGCCATTCGAAAACGGCGCACAGTTATCGACCATGCGCCGGCACTGTGCCCACTCCTGGAGTCCCTCGACCGCGATGAATTCAGGTGCGAGGAGGGTTTTGAGGAGGAGGGCGAGTTTGTGTGCTGTTGCGAAGGACTCGCTTGCGTAGACACGTGGGTGGATGACTACCTAGACACAGAGGAAGATTGTTGTAAGGGAGGTTGTGAGGAGGCCGACGGTGCCGCGGCCATCGGGTTCGGAGACCCAGCCTACGAGGGTGGGTATCTCGCATGGGGTGAGGATGGGGGTTCAAATCGTCGGGGCAGTGGGTTCAATCGAGGACTGGAAGGTGCGGTGGGAAGGGCATCTATCCTAGGATCGTCAAGGTTCGATTCGGATGTAACTGTGTTGGAAGCGCGGAGGTTGTGTCTTGTAGTGGTAGCAGTCCATTGAAAAACAGATGGTTGAGGATAATCCGCGTGTTTGTAGGCCTCAAGGGGAGAGAATGCGCAGTTACCGCCGGTCCGGTTGTTGATGCACGGTCAGAGAGCTCGTCCCAAACGAAATACTAAAATTAGTTGTTAATTTGCATGACTCGAACCCTGGTCGATTTTCATTTCAGCCTTGCAGGGTATTCGAGCCAGCTGGGAACCAGTGGGTTCCCCGGTAACAGATCCGGCTGCTTGCGTCTCCGGGTCAGGAACGTGATGAAATGGGATGTGTGGCTAAATGACTCGTATGCGAACCCTCCTCTGCCCGGTAGGTATGTTTTCTTTGTCCATGCTCGGGTTTCAGCCCAGGGCCTGCTTGGCTCGCTGTAAGCGCAGGAAATCTGAGTGTGCGTACGACTGTGATACCCCTGCAGCGGCCAATCCGACTGGCGGCAACGAAACGCTCGGAGAGCTGGCGAGGCAATCGCCAGGGGTAGATTGTTTCATAATACACAACAGCCTGGTGTTCTTAGGTATGGACTTGGTCCGGATTTTGAAAGCAGCGAGACCATGCGGCATTACGTGCTCGTGGAATGAATGGCATATGAATGGCCCTATGTTCATAGAACCCTGGATTCTAGCACTCGATCGAAAAGCCACCAGGGCGGATATTTTTGGAGGGAGACACATTCAGGCAGATACTGGTACCAATCATCTTCTTCATACAGCGACAGGCAATTAGTGGACTTCACGGTTTCGTAGCAATCCGGGTAGAAACCGCTATTTCCAGTCAAGAAGGCCGGTCACAATGCATCTGTGGCTTTCGGGCATCTTTTACCATAATCCTGTCGGGACGAATATCCTCACTACACTTGGAGACCAGCCTATAACGAGGGAACGGGGCATTCCATAAGATATCACACTACTGGATCATCGACACCAGCAGTTGCGAGAGGTCATCCGGAAACGAAGTGGAATCTTCTAAGAGGCTGAGAACCTTTTCGGAGAGGGGGAATATTGTCTCAACAGAATGGGATATACCCAGCGATGACCTGATGCTTTCAGCCTCCCTGCGTACCGAGGGGCCTAGAAGTAAGAGGAGTTTAGAAGATGAACATCTGAGTGGCGTGCGAAACACCTACCACTACTGAGAGGGCCATGAGTCCGCATGTATTCTAGGCGGTTCGAGTACTTGAAAGGCAACTTCTTGGTCAAGTCGACATCCTGGTTTTGTTCAAGGGAGGCTTTGTCTAATATATGCGCATTGAACCTTGCGGCTTTCGAGGTTTGAGCTAGATCATTACTTGGAACGGCCATAGGAGGCTACACTGGTTTTCAAGTTGGTGTCGAGAGTATTAATGAATTTGTTGCAAGATGTTGTTATGGGACCAAGACGCGTGTTGGCCGCGGCGAGCCAGATACAAGGTCATGTGCTGGACATCGAGGAATATCTATCTATATCAGCTGAATTCTGCTCGAGGAGTGTCGTTACTTAAGTGATTTATGTTTAGAAAGCTAGATATTGAACTACCTTAGTTAAATTGAATCCTTCAGGGCTCACAATCTGTATTACTGCTGTACATCATTACTTACCCACTCTAGCAGCGCTAGAACGGATCTACGCGCTAGAAGAACAGCAACGCGCCATTATTCGGACTGTCTAAACAAAAAGGAGGTGAAATTGATATTTTAAGGCAACCCGGCGCTTATCAGGATCTAATTTGATAAATATTTCAATCTCAGCGGCTGCTGGGTCGTGATCCTGGGCAGACGGCCACCATGGAATGGGCACTTCCTATATTACTCTATTTGCACGAACAAACCCCGCCGAGAGGCCCGAGCGCGCCTGTTGGGAGGTTATCCTTTTCGTTCTCCCAGCTGGGAAGACTTGCAACTGTCTTTCTCTCTCGCGCTGGATTTCAAAGACCAGAGCTGAACTATATAAAGGTATGAAACATCTTTCGCCCTTTGATGGTCCATTCTGACTCGAGGTGGACGTCAATCACCATTACAGAAAGCCTTGTGACAAGTGGTTAAATTACAAGACAAAGACTAATGCAGGTCAAGATTTATAAATGAAGCTAACCGGTATAGATGTGCGACAACGTTCGAGGCCGTTTCGGGGTTTGTGGTCATGGAGCAACTGTATACATCGCCAGGTGTGGTACTGCACAGCAGAACTAGATAACATGTCCCCCGAACCAGCGCGTTGATGTGTGGGACTGGCAAGAGGATCAAGACGACAGGGAATGTCCCGCTTGCAGAGGGGAAACACCACCCGAATCTCCATGAAATTGAAGGAGGCAAGGGCAGATAGTGCGGATAGTCGGGCACCTAGGAGAGGTCTTGTTTGTCCTGGTTGTTTTCGCGTCTCATCCTGGCTACTGTGCGCTGCTCCCTTCTACCGCCTCAAGTGCAGGTGTTTGCTTTGGATATTGCTTTCTGAGTCCACATATCACGTGGTATGAATGCCCTGCTTCACCGAATGAGTATTTGGCCTGTCTAGTAGTGATGGGTAGGAGTGAGTGGCGGACCATTCGTCGTCTTGGTAACTTGCCAGGTATACCAAATGGGGAGGCTCCTCAACAGACTCGGTGGTAAGCTCGCCCTGACGCCAAAGTCTATAATAAACCCCCTCTTCAAAGGACGATCGGAATCGTAATCGGGCGGGATGTGTACATGATCGTATCAGGAGGGGTCGAGCTTTGGCTGAAGCTCTCAGCCTAGAACTTGGGCGCAAAATGGAGATGCGAGAGTATAAATCATCTTTGAGGATGCCCAGGGATACCAGTGACATTCGCGTACACCACCGCTCTTTTGGAGTCGTTCTCCATGGTGGCTGAACATCAGGAAACAACACACGCGATAAAGTTCAGTGTACACTCGGTGTGCCGGAGTTACGGTACTGGCATTCCGAAGGTCATGTGTCCTGCCGTATGAAATTATCGGCACTATGAGTACTTCGAGCAAAACTTCCCAGGGAGCTTGGTGCTTGCTAGATGTATTCCTTTCTCTGTAGACCCTAAATCTGTCTGGTGCATAAAAATAATATATATCCAAAAGAGTCAGGTTTTATCTAGTTAAGTGCAGTGATTTACATCATTTATTCCACGAAACTAGTTCAGACACAGCGACGGTATTTGTGAAAAAATAGACTCCTCCGCAAGAGATAAATCAGACAGAAATAGAAATGACTGTCATGGCTCCAGGTTGAAAACCCCACAATTTCCAGAAGGTTAATCAGATATCACGAGATAGCCGCATGAAAAGCGTTTATAGCCGAGGCTGCCAATGCCAGATTTGCTAATGCCAAGCAAGCAACAGCTTTTAAAACGAGCACAGTTACCCCAAGAATATCTAGCTTAATACCTCCAGACTTGTTACCCTCAATTTAGCAAATATGACCTCAATAACAAACATCATCTTTCCGTCCACCCCGGGACCGCAGGTGCTGCTGGTAACCCTGCCACTCCTCATCCTCTCGGAACACAAGTCTCGATCATATGCAGGGATTGTGCTCTTCAAGATGCTTTCCTCCGCGAGCTTCCTTATCGGTCCTTTAGCGATGATGGCCACATCCGATGGAGCGGAAAAGCCGACTTATGGGCTCGCGATAACTGTTGGCCTCCTCTTCTCTCTGGTAGGAGACTTCCTCCTCCTACCGAGCCGGAGTGAGTTCCACCGAACAAACGCCGCGGTTGGAGTCTCTACATCCTTCCAGGCGAGCGTCGTCGCCTTTGCAGCCGCGCATATTGCATACATAATCGGATTCCTGAGCACAGCACAGACCCTCTCGTATCCAACACTGGTGACGACGTTCGTTGCGACGCTCGTCCTCGCGAAGTGGCTTGGTGTCATTTACCCGCCTTCACACTCATCGGTGCGAGGTAACATTCTCAATCTCACGCTACCAGCGGAGATGAAACCGCTCGTGCTTGTATACGCAGTGATCATCGGCTCGATGTTCGCGGTTGCGACAGCTGCATCGGCCTCAACAGTAGCGTCGTCCGCGTTGGCACCGCAGCGGGTCGTCGGGGCCGCAATGTTTGTCGTGAGCGATGTCTTTGTCGCGGCGAACGCATTCGGTAGCGGGAATGGTAGTTCCGGGAGCAGGGGTGAACGGGGTCTTGTCCGGATTGCGCTGGGGTATGGCCTTTACTTCTGGGGCCAGATGGTTATTGCGGGCACCGTGGAGGTATGACTGTAGTCTCTCGCTTTTGCCGTGTGTTGCTTGTTTGGGCTGGGATTATAAACGATCTTATGCTGTGTACTGTATATGAAACCAGCAGTTTAGCTCGAACAGCTGCACCTCGTAACTTGCCAACTACTCATGTCGGGAATCTGAAACTTTGCAAAAGGACCTTCGCTTTATCTCAAAGATCTCAAACATGGTGGAGTGAGCAATCCGTCAGTGCTGCCTAGGCAGATTCATTGCAGAATGCGACCCCAACTTGCGGCTGCCGGTGTTCAAATAGGATATCCATTGCTGGAGGGCTAGGCCCAGTACGTTCTAGTTTGCGCGGGCCCTTGTCAACCACCTCGTGGGCAGTTGCGCTATAGTATCCTTTGCATACTGCAAGCAACAATAGCGAGATGATGCTTAATTTCCCGCTACAGCGGCGTTAGCTCTCGCCTCCTTCACTCTTATCTCCTCCCGCTCGCTATATCGATCGGCGAAAGCCTCAAGGTGCGGCCGCATAAGAATCGTATATTTAACAAACTCCTCCATACAATCGACCAGTCGATCGCGGTTTGAACTAGCTTTCAGCCGCTGGTCCCCCTCCTGACCCTCGTCCGGGAATTGCGTGTACGCCATGGGAATAGACGACTGATTCGGGATGGTGAACATGCGCATCCAGCGGCCGAGGATACGTAGTGAGTTTACCGCGTTAAAAGACTGGGATCCACCGCATACTTGGCCGATAGCGAGAGTGCGGCCTTGAGTTGGCCGGATTGATCCTGTGCTGAGCGGGATCCAGTCGATTTGGTTTTTGAAGACGGCAGTCTTTGCATGTTACGTTAGCAGCTCTAACAAACACGGAGTTGGAAGGGGAGGGGGGGTTGGGGTGGGGAAGAGATCGAGGCTCACTAGGTTACCATGCTGTTCTGGTGAGATCCAGACGTGCCCGTCGCTCCACGCGCTCAGCGCTCGGAGTTCCTGGACTTTGGGATGCGTGTGATCAACATCGTTTTTTACAGGCAGGCCTTCGGGGTTGAAGACACGGACGTCGCAACCGAGGCGGAAGAGGATTCGCGAGGCCTCAAAGGCTACCAGCTTTGAGTATGATCGACGCCGGAGGCTACCATAGAGCACGAGGACTTTCAACCGACTATTTGTGGCCACCAGGTCTGTCTCGGCCATGTTAAGCACAGATGTTAATTCTAGCCCATCGACCCAGTCCGGAGACGAGTCGGACTCGAGGAGGAATGGGCGATATTTCAGGCGGAGCTCGGCGTTATCTTCTGACAAGGGTATTGCGAGTGTTCTCGACGAGAGGATTTCGGGTACTGTGCATTTGGTATCAGAGGCAAGTGGCTGTGTTTGGCCGTTCGCAGTGGTTATAGTCATTGTCGTGTGGAAGCAGCGTGCAAATTGCGGCGCGGTGTGAGAGGTATGTAAGAGTTTTAAATTCGGGCGCAGACAATGCCACATTGGGGATTACTCGAGAGGGTTTGTACGAGGTGCCAAATACGAGGAGCACTTTTCGATCCAAGTTGATGCTGCAAAATGTCCCTTCGTAGACTTAAGAGGTTCAGTCCTGGCCCCAGCCCTATCAACATTTCCTTGGGCAGAATGCGTAGTATGTCATCGGTGGGTGATGATTGGTTGGACCTTTGAGATGGCATTGGGGATGCGGACCTTGGTGGATCTCCATAGAGACTTCAAAGAGGAAATGTTCCCCACACGATGCGGGAGTGTATATAACTGGAGAGTACTCCGTATAAGTGGAGCTACCTGGCGCTGACGAAGAGCACGCTAGGGCAAGATGTTCTTGTGACTGTTCTCAGATTTGCTGGTATGATTGCGGCGGGAGTGAGAGGAGTGGTGGGATCGGGGCAAGTGGGAATGTCCAATTGCACAATCTGTGTTATGTACGGAGAGAAGCTCAGGATAAAGAAAACATATTTAGTGAATTCCGTATTGATATGCAGTATTCTACATGCTAGTACCTTTTTGGAGGTAGTATTACTACCACCTCTTCCACCTGCGCCGAACCTCAAGGTGGCCCGCCCGGAGGCTAAGGCCCCACGCGGTGAATGCCCGTCCCCAACGAACCGGGTTTGCCACCTCGTGCACGTCACGTTTTCCAACGCCTGTAAAGCTCCCCCTTCACCTTAAACAACAAAGAGGGCACGAAAACAGATATAACGGGCTACCGAGCGGCGGGGGCGTAACTTCACAAGTCCAGCTTGAGCTCTGACCACAAACCCACCCGCTTCATCCAACCCTCGCGCACTCGAAAGTAACATTAAAGTTCGACACGGTCCTGGCCACGATGGCTTTGACTGACAACCAGAAAGTAAGCCTCTCTTATTCCCCAGCCCTAGATGGCAATTGATGACTAGTTTAAGACCGCAAACGCGGCTCGCATCCGCGACAACCAACGACGCTCCCGCACGCGTCGGAAAGAGTACATCCACGAACTTGAAGAACGAGTGCGAGATTACGAAAAACTCGGCGTAACTGCCACGGAGGAGGTCCAGGCGGCCGGTCGAAAAGTAGCAAGGGAGAACGAATGGCTCCGCGAACTCCTCAGTCTTCATGGAATTTTAGATTCGGAAGTTAATCAGTACTTGACTTCGAGAAGAGACGGAAATGCGGAGCCAGCCCTGCTAGAGTCGAGTAAACAGAGAGGTTATAAAGAGTGGACGACCACGTTATCCACGAAAGAGCATCCTCACCAACATGTGCTGATGACCCATTCAACGCCCGCAAGCCGCGTGCAGTTACCTGCGGCCTTTTCGGACAAGGGGTCCATCCTGGAAGACAGGTCGGCAAGCGACAAGGCTAATGCTCGCCCAATCAACCAATATACAACGGCAGAGCAGCACGACGAGACCTTAATGTCCTGTGACACTGCGGTGGATATGATTGCGGGCATGCACAGTGATCAAGATAGATCTGTGATACGAGAAAGGCTTGGCTGCCGTTCAACAAACTGCCGAGTGCGACACTTGACCATCTTTGAGATGTTGGATTTCCAGTGATAATACAAGACACCAATTAAAATAAAGCGAGCGACCTGTACTGCACATGAATATTATTGGAAACCCCGTCATGCCAATTTGATTCTATAATATATCTAACTTCGAGGCAAGGATGCTGCGCGCGGTCAACTTTTTAATGGTCTTTTCGGAACCACAGCTCGGGCAGTACAGGGTGTTCGCCTCTATACAGACGGTTTCCCAGCTCCGCATGGGTGTATCGGGCCTTGCAGTAGGCGGGCGGACGCGATGGTTCTCTGAAACGTAGGTATTCTAGGCTCCTTGTCACCTCCAGTCTCATATTACTAGCCTCATAGGAAAATAATACGTGATTCAAAGTCACTTTAAACCATTTCCTAGATTTGGCTAAAACATAACTGCATGCATAGACTACAAGGAGGACTGTTTCCTACAAGGTACAGCTGCTCAGAGGTCGCGGCATAATTACCCAACGTTTGTAGAAATGAATACAGCATATCTGACCCGACCTGTGCTCTGCATTCCCCTGGACACGAAACCACATGCACTGGATTGGTACGAGCAAGACCTGAAGCCGAACAGTCTTTGCTGTGGAATTGATGCTGCGGGTCTCATGGACAATTGCCCTGGGTCTGATTATTCGCGGGCTCTGTGAGTGAGTGCGACTCGCCGAGGATTATTGATGCCGGGTACCAAGAATACGCCGCGCTTTGCTGGTCTTCCTTATTTATGTATGTAGGCGAACTTCTGTTAGCCCATACGACCGCAAACCGTCGATACTATGCACCCTCTTGCACCCAGCGAGTAGTCCAGGGACTTTCCAGCAAGGTAGGAACGCCGGTACCGGTTCTCTTGTTTTGTAGCTGGTATCTTGTTACACAAAAAATACGTCTTCCTTTCTTGGAGGGAGGAGATTTATCTTGTTAACGCATGAATTAATAGATTGGCCCAGATACGGTACTGATTGATTGATGAAATAGAATATGAATGCTTGTTTTAACATTGTTACTTATTCAAGAGAAATCAAGACATTGTGAAATAGCGCTTGGATGCCATCGGTGGACAGGAATCTGCTGACTGACTTAGGCTAGGCAGAACCCGTGCAGTTCGTACAGCAGTTTGACCCTCCTGCTCTTCCTGCTGCTAGCCATCAGTTTCACGTCGCTTGCCCCCGTTACCTACCAATACCGACTCCTGGGCCACTGGCAGCTTGCTCCTAATCTTCCTGCTGTGCTACAACCTGACCCTGTGAAATGTAACATACTCGCTGGCCGGGACCGTTTCACCTCTGCGCAAAGATAACAAGTATCGCCTGCACGGTATATAGTGTCTGTAGTATTGCTAGTGGTGTGGTCGCGCCCTACATTTTTAAGGTGACACCCTGGAATTTAGAGGAGTAAATCGGGGTTTCCTCCGGGCGGATATCTGCTTTCTCTGCCTCTCCTCGGTATTCTTTTTCATTTCCTAAAACAAAGGGCCGGACATGCGAATTGGCTAATGTCTTTGGGAAGGGGGTCAAAGCAAAGACAGGCGTGCAGGGAGATCAGGTGAGGTGTTCTCCGTTCAGGAGGAACTTGCTAATGGCAAGGAAGAGCAGCCATCGGCTCTCTGAAGTCACAGGTGGGAGAGGCTATTGTACACCAAGGGGTCCACACACGGCGTACCAGATCTCCAGGAAGAACTCTACTCTCGCTCCTTCACCCGAAGAAGCCGGATGTTGTGTACTCAGCTACCTGTCCTGACACAATTTTCAAAACATCCCAAACGCCCGGGAGGAATTATGCAGCGATGTTCTCGAGGGAATGGATGTTGGAAATGACTATGTAGTTATGAACAACGAGTTGTATATCTAATGACAAGCCTATGCGAGAAGGTTGCTCCTCGTTCTTCAGCTTGGCGGTCCCGCATATTTGTTTCAGTTGGTAATCACCAATGCCTAGATCGTATTTATTTCTACCGAGGATGGTCGCCACGAGTGGCTGCGAAGCATCGGATGTTACCTTTACTATCCTCGCGAGCAGGGTCACTCCTAGGGCTGAGATATAATGTTAGCTTGTACTGATATCAGCCTCAGCTCCCATATTTAGAATGGAAGACATCACTCCAGGAGAATAGCTCTGATATTGCTTCGTTGAGTCACCTCTATTTAAGGCGGACCAATCGGACGGAAGCGCTTCATTCTCCGAGAATGTTTCTGGACCTGCCCAAATTTGTCATGCAAACAAACGCCGGCCACAACCCCAGTTTTTCCGGGATTTGCTCGTTTTCAAATCATTGTGGTCTCGATTCGTCCCGGTACCCTTGGTGACGGCCTCATATTTCATCTAGTATAAAAAGGATACCTGCTGCCACCAATGACTTGCATTTCTCTCAATTGAACTGGTACTCGCATTTTAGGTTGGGAATTAACAACCATGTCGACAACAGTGGTCCTGGAGGAGATTCAACCAGCGGTTGTTAGGGTGACTGCTTCCAGCAACCAGTCGGCGAAATCATTGGCTTCACTCGATAATGGCAACCTTGCACCTACTCAGAACACTGCGACCACCCTAGGTACTTCAAATGAAAATCCCACAGAGCGAAGCAAGACCCGGATAGTCGCTCTGATGGTTGCTCTCTGCGTATGGGTTCCTTCCGATCTCATGCACCTCTTCCCCGTCCCCCTTAACATCCTTCGGCATCGAACTGACACCACACCGCTCGATCTTAGTTATCCCTCTTCATCGCCGCCCTCGATCAAACAATCGTCGCAACCTCCCTACCGATCATCGCATCCCGCCTCAACTCGGCAAGCGGCTATAGCTGGGTCGGCGGTGCATACCTGCTCGCCAGCGCAGCGGCCGCTCCACTCTGGACCAAGGCATCGGATATCTGGGGTCGGAAGCCGATCCTTCTCGCTGCAGTATCGCTCTTCTTCCTCAGCTCCATCGTGTGCGCGGCCGCTGTCAACATGGAAATGTTGATTGCTGGTCGGGCACTGCAGGGGTCAGCGGGTGGTGGCCTTCTGCAGCTGGTCATGGTTGTCGTGTCGGATCTTTTCAGCGTTCGGTGAGTGAGAAATTAGTTCTTTACATGAATCTATCTAATAACTGCACAGACAGCGAAGCCTCTACATGGGAGTCCTTGAATTCATGTGGGCAGTCTCCGGCGGCCTCGGCCCTATCCTCGGAGGCGTCTTCTCAGAGTACGTCTCGTGGCGCTGGAATTTCTGGATCAACCTGCCGATCTGCGGAGTCGCCTTCATCCTGCTATTCTTCTACCTGGACGTACACAACCCTCGAACTCCCATGGCGGATGGGCTCAAAGCAATTGACTGGCTGGGAAGTATAGCAATCCTGGGCTTTACGGTCATGGTCCTGCTGGGCCTCAATTTTGGAGGCGAGACCTTCCCCTGGGGATCGGCGGAAGTCATCTGTCTCCTTGTGTTTGGGTCGCTCTGCGTTGGCTTGTTCTACTACGGGGAGAAATACGTCGCCAAATACCCGCTCATGCCCCTGCGTCTAGTCAAGGACCGCTCGGTTGCGGCGATCTTGATTGTCACCCTGTTTCACGGCGCGGTGAGTACACCCCAATTGCTATACTAGTCCGCTACCTACCCATGATGCCGATACTGATAACGATGTTAGGTCTTCATCGCATGCGAATACTGGCTCCCACTCTACTTCCAATCCGCAAAACAAGCCAGCCCAATGCGGTCAGGCCTGCTTGTGCTCCCCCTCGTGCTGGCAGAGGGCGTCTTCAGCGGGATCTCCGGGTGGCTAATCCACCGCACGGGTCGATACCTGGGCCAGATCTGGCTCGGGACGGCACTGTTGGCTCTCGGCACTGGGCTCTTCATTCGTCTTACCCCGGACTCGTCCATCGCCGAGATAGTGGTTCTGGAGCTTATCGCGGGTGCGGGGTCGGCCGTGCTCTTCGCGCCTCCGCTCATCGCGCTGCAATCTACGGTCGCGCAGGACGATACGGCTACCGCAACAGGGATGCTGGGGTTTATTCGCACGCTAGCGATGTCGGTTTCGATCGTTGTGGGCGGGGTTGTTTTCCAGAATAGCATGACGCAGCAGCGGGGTGTGCTCGAGCAGGCGGGGCTCGGAGAAACGCTTGTGGACAAACTCACGGGCTCTTCGGCTGCGGCTAGCACCGAGCTTATAAAGACCGTGGAGGATCCGGCAATGGTGCGGGTTTTGGCAACCGTGTTTTCTGCGAGTCTGAAGAATATGTGGATCATGTACACGTGCATGGCGGGGGTTACGGTCGTCGCCAGCGCGTTCATCCGCAATCGGGCTTTGAGCATGGAACATACCGAAACCAGGACGGGGATCAAGCAGGAGTAGACTAGCGCTCCTTTTGGGGGGAGGGGGGCTCCTGAGCCTCGATTACATACGAGGACCCCATAAAGGTCTTGGAATGTTCCTATTGTGGGGGTCAATGTACGAACATTCTGTCTAACTAGGCTTTACCTTCCCTTTTTCTTCCTTGGCTTGATGGGAATGCTAAAGTACCTCTAGGGGATCAACCGCGCGATATATACGGAGTCGTCCGATCTCACCTGTACGTGGCAACCGTTGCAAAAAAGTCACTGTCAATATCGGAAATTTGACCATTGGCTGTCAGTCGCTGGAGCTGTATGATATTATATTTCAGGCCGGAGAGAGGAGTTGATTGTTCACGCTGAAAAACTTATTAGGATTCATGTAAGTTTATTGTATAAAAGTAGACATGTGCATAATATTCCAATCCGAAACTGCCAAACAATGTACATAACGCCAAAACCAGACGTGTCATATCTACCAAGCCCCAAATTTCATCGGTTACTTATAGGAACTATTACATTTAAGAGCATGTTTCACTTTCCTTGTACACCACAATAGAAACAGCAAATGTGTACGCAGCAGGTCGGGAATTTTCGAGCATTGGTATTAAGGCATATATTTTTCACGCCGCGGCACCCTTTAAAAAGAACAAGCAACGACTAATTTACATAACCAGGAGGGAATGGGCAAAATTATTGGAAACATGGAGTGAGGTCAACACGATCCCCACCTACCGCCGCTCATATATACGTCTAGCGTGGCGAATATAGCCATGGGAAAGGACACGGCTGAAGCTCAGAACAACCATCTCCCATTTCGGTAATTTACCGAAACAACGCAAACCTGCCAAAACTTCCCTTATGGGCCAATCTTTTAGTCTTGATACGTTGCGTTGGCCGCTGAAACACTGTTGGTTGGTCAGTGGTGTCACGGCCTGGCCAGGCGATCTAATCGCTTCCCACGACCTCGTATCACTTTGGTATGAGAAAGCGCCGCTGACGCCTGACATTGGATAGGACCGATGGCTCGCCCAAGGCAGCATGATGAGAGTGCTGCCCAACCTCGCGCGGCTCCCGTGAGCGCGCTCAATACAACGGCCACACCACCACGTGACGGCTGGCTGGCGCTGCTGAGATTGTAGACCACCCAACATTCTTCGGCGATTCCACATGATTCAGAATTTAAATCTGCCCAGGACCCATTCAGGGGACTATAGGGTATCTAAAAAGGCTACAACAATCCCGCCCAGTCCCCGCCCCCATCGATATTTAACCACTCCCTTTCCCCCGGAACTGTCTCACTCACATTATTAGCACCAACGTCCGCCGTAACCCCCGCCAGAAGCCGATACCAATCCGGCTGCGCCTCACTAACAACGACCGGTTCCCCCTGCAAGCCCTGTGTGACGTACGCTTTATACTCTGTATGAATCTCCTGGAAGACGTTATGCACAGCCTCGGCGTTTGGCCAGTACGACGATAGGCCGTGCGCTGGGTCTAGGAGGTGCGAGAGGTTTCTGAGGGCTTGTATTGCCACGAGGAATGATTGCGAACAGATCGCGGCGCGAATTTCGGTGGCCAGTTGGATTCCTGCGGCGGTTAGAGCGGACACAGCGGTGAAGTGGCATTGGGGAAGGGCGTTGAGGGTGCTTAGTTTTTTGAGACAGCTAACTATGGCACTTGCAGCGGTGCTGCATATTGAATTGCTGGAGGCTTCGTGGGGAAAGTTGCGGTGCAGGTGGAGGAGGAGGAGATTGTAGTGCATGTGCAGTTGGATCGCCCAGGAGTCGTTTTCATCGGGCGAGGACGTTGATGTTGAGGTAGAGGGGGTTCCGGGCTGAAGACACCACTGGCAAAGACGGGTGTTTATGCTCTGCAATGAAACAAAGCGCTGCTGGGCTGGTTCGTTCAATGCTAAGATATCAAGGCCGATAAAAGCGAGTTCCACCATGCGGATAATAAAGTCAAGGTGAGCAACGCCGTCGGTGTCAGTGGGAGTGTTGCCCAGCGCGTCGGTCATATCCTCCGCAGAGAGTGTAAGCTGGTCCATGTCGTCGGCGCGGACTGCGCACGGGCGGCCGTTCTCCAGCGAGGAAAACACCTCGCAGATGAATGCGCACCACCAGCATCGTCGATACTGTGATACTTCTTTTAAAGGTAACGTAGGGCTTTGGCGATGCATACCCAGACCTAGGCCGATCCGCACCGCAATCCCACTCCAGTACCAGGGACCGCCGGTCACCGTATCGCCATCGCCAATATGGCGGGTAAACAGAACGGCCGCCTGCATAAGGAAGGCCCGATCTGTCTCATGCCGCATGTGAAAGAGCATACTAGCCCGCCGAAAGAGGGTTGTCTTGACTGCATGCCTCGCGCTAGCGACCAATGGATGCGAGCACGCATGCGCCCCTGCCATGAGGACCGCCTGAAAGAGCAGCAACGGAGGTGGATTATCCTGGGACTTGTAGCTGTCCATGAACTCTGGCTGTGAGATGACCGGATGAAACGGGTGCACATGTTCAAAGTAGGCAGCGACCAGCGCATCGCGGACTTCCTGTGCGGGGAATGATGACACGTCCGCGGCGATGTTCTGCGTCATCATCCCACCCCATGTGTCCGGCTCGGGCTTCCATCCATTCTTCGGACGGATTGGGGGGTATGGGTAGTGAAGGATCTTGCCACCGACCTCGTCGCTGTGTATGCTGATTTCCTCTAGAAGCGGATTATCCATTGTTGATATTGTGTTGAGCGGTAGCGGTTGGCCCGACGCGCGATGTAACTGGACAAGGTGGACAAGATTTGAGACGGCGGTTCCGACATAGGCCATACGCATGTACTTGAGCGAGTCAAAGACAGCCCAGGCGGCCGCATTGATTCCATGTCTGAAGAAGCGCGACAATCCGCTACGCGCGAAATCTTCTTGTCCGACTGATGGTTGTGAGGGTAAAGACGCTGTGGATGCCGGGGATTCGTTGACCGCGCCTACCGACAGCTCACTAAGGGCATTTGGAAGGCCCTTGCCGCGCTCCTTCTCGATGTCGAAATGGCCGAGATTCTCATCCTGTGCATAGATCGGCCTCCGCGGCCCCGAGCGGCGATGAGTCAAGGGACGGTTTGGTTTCGCCCATTGCGTGGTCGACCTGGTCAGATTCAGCTCCGTTGCGGGTATATGAGGGTAGACGCACCGACACAGCAGCCCCGACTTGTCGCAGACGGAGCAAGAGCCTCCTCCCGGCCGCTCGTCGATATCACAGCGGACCTTACGGCGGCGGCAGAGATCGCAGGCTTTCCGCTGTTGTCACTTCCGACGTTTACTTGGCCGTTGGTTAGCTGATGAGTCCATATCCGTATCTATGACTCCCACGTAGGCTGAAGCACAGGCAGTTGGGGAAGATGTAGAGTTATTTCTGCAGCCCACCTGAGATGCGATGCCCCTCGGTTCCGAAGATGTGGGGACGGGTTGCACCGGAAGCAATTTTGATTTGTAGGCTTGTTGGAGACTAGCTTACTTAGCTCTATCTTATGTATGTGTCTCAATCGCATACGCTATCGGGTCTCTGCTCTTCGGTACGCGACCATGCGCCGTGGATGTTCCCCGTGGTAATAGTCTCCTCTGCGTTGCCTTGAATAGCAGGATGTTCATGGTCTGTGTTTGGACACAGCTCCTTGACCCCAGATAATTTCCCCAGTGAGTCTACTGGAGATAGTCCTCCAGTCCCATCCATTTACCCAAGATCAAATCGCTGCGCTCGACGTGGCACGGACTGCATGCACTCCACAGGCCTTCGGAGCCGTCGTAGCCCACAGTTATCGCGCGATAATCGGTGATAACGGTAATAATATAAAGGAGGGTTTTTGAGTACATGTATGGTATTCCGACTCACCACTCCCTGCCCCATCTTGGTCGCGAACTGGCTTCAAAACGACAGAATGACGCGCATCGAAGCCGTCGACCTCGCAACAACAACGAGCGCCTATTATGCGCCCGCAACAGTCGCACCACCGAATACGCAGATTATCCATGTCGCGGGGCAGCCCGGAACCACAAGTGGGGGAATCGTCCCAGCGGACTATGAATCCCAAATCCATCTCGCTCTGTTGAACCTGCGCAAAATACTGATTGTCGCTGGCGCGTCGGTGAGGGATATCCTCAAGCTGACAGTATATATCGTCAACTACAATCCTGCGTATCGGGTACACGCACGCCATATTCAGCGGTTTCTAGGCGGCCATCGCCCCGCTATTACTCTCGTCCCGGTCGCACAACTCGCTGCTCCAAATTGGTTGTTTGAGATTGACGCCGTTGTTGCCAGACCGCCACCAACCGCCGTACCGCGGCCCCCGAGCCCCCCAACGGAAGATGCCGACGTGGTTATCATCGGCGCAGGATTAGCGGGCCTCAGCGCTGCGACCGAGGTCCTCAAGGCCGGGCTATCATGCGTTGTCTTGGAGGCGAGAGATCGCGTCGGCGGCAAAACGTGGTCAGGTGCGATTCCTGGAGCCAATACCGCCGTTGTCGACCTTGGAGCAGCATGGATGAACGACGTCAACCAGAGCAAGGTCTATGCCCTGGCCAAGCGCTTTGGAGCAGAAGTGTTGGAGCAGAACACCACGGGGCTCTGTGTCTTGCAGGACTTTGAGGGGAAATGCTCGACGTTTGAGTACGGAGAACTCCCAAAGGTAAGATCCACCACCAGATATGCATTCTCGCTACTAACAGACGCAGTTCGATGCAGCTACTGTGCGCGACGTCGCCAGAATCCGGGACATGGTTGAGGCGGACTGCCACACTCTCGATCTAGCATCGCCGAAGAACACTGAATGGGACTCTATGACTTTTGACGCATATCTTCGATCTCGAGGTGCGAGCACAGAAGCTCTTGCCACTGCCACCGTCTGGACGCGAGCTATGCTGGGTCAAGACCCTCGAGACATCTCTGCGCTGTATTTCCTGATCTACTGTAAATCTGGCGGGGGGTTGCTACAAATGAGGTCCGATCGCGACGGAGGAGGCCAGCATCTGCGCATCCGTCAGGGCATGCAGATGATTTCCGAAGGCATCGTCGATAGTCTCCCGAAGGACGTTGTCCACTTGTCTAGCGCTGTGAGCAGCATCGCACAAAATGGCTCCTCTGCTGAGGTTGTGACGACGAACAAGATAATTCGAGCGCGAAAGGTCATTTCAACCGTTCCCAGTCCAGTGCTGAAAACGATTACCTTCACACCCCCACTCCCCGCAGCCAAGCAGCTGTGGGTGGAATCATCGACGTACGGGTATTACACCAAGGCAATGATGATCTTCCGCACTCCATTCTGGGTCGAGAAGGGGTACTGCGGTTTGATTCAATCATTCACAGGTCCAGCTTCCGTGATCCGTGACACGAGCAGCCTGCCTGACAAGAGATACGTTCTGACATGTTTCATGTCGGGTGACCCCGGTCGCGCATGGGCAGCGTTACCAGCCGGGCAAAGAGAGAACGCACTAGTAAAACAGGTTGGGGATCTGTTTAACTCCGAGGCTGAAGCAGCTCACGGTTTCGTGGACATGGTAACCTATGAGTGGGTGACAGACCAGTATGCTGGATGGGGATGTCCATGCATCGCTTTAACCCCTGGAGTTCTAGATACTGTTGGTGGGGGGTCAATCCGAGAGCCGGTCGGCAACCTGCACTTCGCTGGGACGGAGACCGCAATCCGGTGGAGAGGATATATGGAAGGTGCCATCGAGAGTGGTGAGCGTGCGGCTGCCGAAGTTGTCCAGGGCTTGACGGTCGTGCCTGCTCGTTTGTAGACAAACATATACTTATGGAAGGCGCGTCGCACAGAAACCGAAGTCCTAAATTTGTTCGGCCACCAAATCACAATGCTAATAGTATGAAGTAGAGGCTCTCTAATATCTTATCGAACGAAGGAAATAACAAAAGAAAAAGAACGTAGGAAATCGTACAACAGTCTATCCATCTAACCTGACCACGGCCAACCCCAAAACGCACACAATCCCCACATCGCTACACCTGCCGGTCATACGGCTCATACGCAGTACCCGGTAGCTGCACCGGCCTCAGCGACATATCCGAATCCATCGACGAAGTCTTCCGATACCGCTGCTCATCCTTCCCCCTCGTGGACCAAACAGCCTCATTCCACTGCCCCTTCCACGCCGCACCCGGATGGAAAACCGAAAGCGCGATAACAGCCAGCCCAATCATCGTCGCCTCGAGAATCATAAACGTGACCTCGTCGTTGGCTAGGTGGCCCTTGAACCCCTCGCGCAGCTCGGCGCAGCGGAAGATCGACCGGACCATGATGACGAGCGTCGCGAAGCCGATCGCCCATAGCGAGTACTGAAAGTAGCGCGATGCGCGCAGACCCGCGAAGTCCGGGTTCAGGTCTGTGGTAGCGGTCTTGAGGACGCGCAGGTAGAAGTAGGCCGCCATGACGGAAAAGATGCTTAACGAAGCGACCTGCCATGCGAGACCGCCGATCATTACGTTAACGCCCATGTCCGTTGCAGCTGCATCCCCGGGCTCGGCGGAGGATGCCATTGCGCCGCCGGCGGCTTGGAGGATTAGGGCGATGACGTCGAATGTGATGAAGGTGACGGTGTATGTGCGGGGTTTGAAGTATGAGATCTTCTCGCCGTATGCGACAACAACTCGGCTTAGGGTGAGGTAGATGGCAGCCGTGAAGAAGGCCGGTGCAATAGTCAGCGAGACAAGGTACATAAGGAAGCCGTCCAGTTTGAATGGGTTGTTGTGGAGCATAATTCGTCCGCCGTAGCCCACGACTTCACCGATCAGGCCGAGAATCATCGCGACCATGAAGGTCCACGTTTTGTACCGGATGCCGAAAGCGAGTTGTGGGACGACTGCTGCACCAAACAGGGCCATGAAGAGGATCTGCGCCCATAGTTTAGGGAGGTATTGCACCATGCCCAGCTCGAGCGGGCATGTGTCGAGAGTGCAGAGCTCCGTGTTTTGGAGGAGGGTTTCGTTGGTTGGCATTCCCGTCATCATCTTGGCGGCTGGGATCTGGAGTATTGATACTGGTGTTGAAGTGGAAGAGTTGGCGAGAAAGTCGTCGCTCTGTGGCAGAAGAGAAGAAGGCGGCTGGTTAAGCTTATATCCTCTGTTATTGTTGTCGGTTATGTTGTGGTGTGTAAGTATTGAGGCTGATGTTCGACGGGATATCAGAACCCTTAAATTTCCTCCGCCATCATTACACATGAACAAATCTGCGGCTGAGGCTGATAGCATGATAGTGAATCATCCGACTACGACGCCGCCGAGACCAAGTATCTTCGTTTTATGTCCGGCCAAAAAAAATATTCTAGGCGGATTTGTAATGTAAAGTCACCACTAGGATGTATCATTGTGGACAGCTCATACATCGCCGACCCTAAGATATGCCAGGGCCAAGGAGGCAGTGCGTGTTGGCTGACCGTACCTTGTCGTCAGTCGTGCTCCGCTGTGCCTATTTTTGTGGCTGGCCTTGTGCCTCCACCAGTGAGATCCTACCATCGTCGATCCCGGTTGGCGCTATCAATTGAGTGAAACAGGTACGGACTCGGAGGCTCTCTTGTTAAGGTTTGGGGGCTGATTGTTCGCCGTGAAAAGTGAAATGCTTAGTACCGTGTCCGAGTCCGAGGCCGAGTCCGTGTAGGGTCCGTGTCCCCACCCTTAGCTCTCTTCTTCTATAAACTTGGTTAGTCGCCCGAGCCTAAGGCGTCGACATCCACTGGCATGAATATGCTGCTTTGGACGCTCTTGTCGCCCATATATTCTAGGCATGGGCCGTCACCGTGCCAGTCGTCTAGCTGCCCTCCCCGGCATACATGTACTCTGTGCTGCGGTCGCCTGGGCCACTCGGCCAATGCTACAAACCAGACAAAGTTTGATATCTGTTATTTAGATTGCAATGTCTACAGGCTCCTCTCCATTTGACATGGTATAATCATACAGGTGGTGATGTCGCGTCATTATTGGAGATACCTTTCTGTCGGAGATGAAATACACTGTATTAGCTAGAAATAGTGTCCTGACACCTTTTTTAGCTGAGCGGTAAAGTTCGACACTTTCTTTACATCCCCTAATTAAGCAGAGGCTACCCAGAATCAACGATCACAGACTGAACAGAAGATTGTACACTGAGGGGTCCCAGGCGAGATACGAGATAGGCCTTATACTTTATACTAACGTCCAAGCGGGTTATACGGTACAGTTTGGTAGGTGAGGGTCAATAGAAGTCCACTTACCGACGAATAATAAGGTACCATAATTATATAAACGCTAACACGACAGTCTTTAGTATTAGTAACCGTCGCGATAGCACACGGGTGATTCTGCCCTAGGCGATTGCGTTACTGTGGTCAGATACTTGCGGGCTTTGCGCGGCTACGGTGAGTTGTTTTTAAATCAAGTCCAAGAAATTCCATGAAAGTCATGCTCTAATATTTATTAAATCGCCTAGCTACAACAGCGCCTAGTGTCCACTACGAAAATAACATCGTTAAGGCTAATCCGGAAGATACTGGGTCGTTGGTTAGGTTCTGGCCTGTCAAACCAAGGTCATCTGTTTCTCTGGGATGGGTTTGACTGGAATTCCGGTTCGTCCGGCAGTTCCGGGCACATCTTACATCTTCAATCGCTCCCCAAGCTTGCTTCATTCCACTCGATGGCGCATATCATGCTCCAAGCATTTCATTATCAGCCCCGCTCCTCCCGACATGTTCATATGGCACGGCATAGCCCGAAGATCCCCCAGCTTCACTGGTCGGTAGCGCAAGCAACACAGTATCTCTCAGAGTACGAAGTATCTTTACGACGGATATTCGCAGAAGAAAACAGTAACGCAGCCAATGTCAGGATGAGGCTCTTTTTTTGAATGCTGGCGACCGACCCGCACCAAACCAGACCATTCTACCGATCGAGGTGACATCGAGCCCAACATGATGTAATAGACCTCAGCCACTTTTCCTCTCATCTAATCAGCCTATTCCCACAGAAAGGCCGCCCGTAATCATTCATTCAGATGTCATACATAACACCTTCCCCCCGCCCGTGTTGTCTACACTCCGATCTACACCTGTGCCAGCTCCCACAATGTATCTCAGCACCGTTCTCCTCTTCCTTCTCTCACTTTCCCACGCTCTTCAAGAACCGTTCTCGGACCCATCATCGTCGGACAGTCAATGGGAGGTAGAAAATTGCGGTGGCGAGGACGACAACCTACAAATAACAACACTTAAGGTGGACCCAGAGACGGCAGGGGTGTATGTCATGAACCCCCTCCTACCCGCCCGAGGGCAAAACCCACAAGATGGTCTCCCCCAGTCGCTTGTGGGTGATTGTACGCGGCTCTGGGCAGCTCGCTAACCTGTCCCCTAGAGGAGGTCCGGTCAACGTAACTGTAAAGGGGACCCTGCGGGAAGAAGTTACCGGCGGTGAGGCAAACTTCCGCCTGTTGTACAGTTCACTCCTTCTGCTTAACCACAGGTTCGACCTGTGCACGGAGGTGCTTGATGGCAGCAATCTCGACTGTCCCGTTAAGCCTGGACCTATCTTCTTTGTAAAGGAGGTCCAGTTAAAGACCTCTCTCCAGGTAAGTAGGCATACACTTAACATGGAAACAACGACAACTTCACTGTCGCAATAACGCAGTCTGCTTAACTGACTGGTCGAATAGGGCAAGTTGACACTGACCTTGAATATCTGGGATGATGAGGACTCAAAAGTCGCATGTATTAAAGGGTCTGGAGATTTCAAAGAAAAGTAGATGCTACTACGTGAGCGCCGAGAAGGACGTGGGTGCTGTGGCCCCAAGGGAGGCCATAGGCATTTCACCAGTGATGTCAGACTTTCTGGGGTAAACCCCCTTGCAATCATGCACCTGCGACCGGGTACAGTTATATTCCAGGGGTACCACATAATGCCCGTTTCAGGGATCAATCCTCGCCACCTAGAAATAGGTATTTTGGTGGAAGCCTCTCGGTTGAAGGTGATTCGGATGGGTTAGACCATAACGACAACAAGCCTCCGCCGGCACAAATCTTACATTTTGCTTTTCAAAAGCGGGCGATACAATGTTCGGTCTCCCGGTCGCCTAAGGGGTAGGGGCCTAGAGGGACAGATAGAGTAAGAGATAAAAGGCTTCAGAAAATGGTAAAGGTTGTAGAACGTACATAATGCTCAAAAAAGCAAACGTGAATATGCAATCAGATACGCCTTCCTCTCTATGCCATGGGAAGCACCACCTAGATGCTACGCACAGGGGCATGACAATAAGGTTCCAAGGGCTACAAGGTGTGCATGTTAGATATCGTTGAATCTAGCTTTTGACTCATGATTCAGTTTATCCTGTTTGCGTTCTACTAGTAGGAGCTTACAGGCCCTGCAACGGTCGCTTTGAATATAATTAGGTAGACGACAACCATCCTTTAGCGTAGTTCTACAACCTTGAATGGCTAATAGTATGCCAATTTTAAAGTAGAACCCTCCAGGTAGATTTCACGCAGCTGGGTATAGCTGAATAAAGGGATTTTCCTTTGCACACACGGTTTCTGGTAGCAAGTGACAGCCTGGTAATCATCCTCTTCCGGGCTAGAAAGGCCTGTAAGCCGTAAGGAGAAACCGTCCAATGGCGACTTTTCTAGAGTCTCTCGGGCAGCGGTCCCTCGATCGCGGCCCTTCGGGTGTATGACCTGCATAGAAGACCGTAAGAAATGCTGGTGTCCGTAGTATGGAATGGAGTTAATCGAACTGTCCCTGATGCCGGGAGTTTTGGGTTAACTCTCGGCTGATGCGGCTATTAGGATCCCTACGTAAACGTTGTTAACGTGATCTATATTACTGGGCTGTTAAGCGCTCAAGAAGCAGACCCCCGCTAGTCGCCAGCCTCAGTTATGTATTTAACAGGCTGCCCGAGCCGAGAGTTCCCGTGAATAGGACAGACAGAGGCTCCATCTGATTAGTTCGTGAGCGAGCTACATGGTCTGGGCTACAGAAGCGCGCTTTGCCCGCTCGCAGAGTAACACTAGACAACCTTACCAGACTTCACCTCTGCTTCTTACGGCGCACTGTGTCATTTTAGCAAACCGGGCCAGCCCAAAATTGTGATTCCCGAGGTCTGCTTCGACCTTACATTTATTCTGTCTCTTTACAAGGTGCTCTTGCTCGCGCACAGTTGCTCCTAGGCTGTCCACGTTACAGCCATTGACTTCATCAGTATATGCACTCTCTCTATCAGACACTCACGAAATCGTCTTCTCTGAACTCTCATACATCCTCTATCTCCTCCATAATCCCGTCCAAGACTTTATTTAGATCATCAATAATCTTCTCCACCCTCCCAGTTGTCCTCGCGAGCAAGACCCCTTCTTTTGACAGTATAAAAGCACTCTGCTTAAACTTTCCTTTGGCTGGGACAAATCCCATCGCTTTGATCAGCGACATACTCGGATCACTGAGAAGCGGCAACCGAATGTCTTTCTCTTTCACAAAGGCTGCGGTGGCCGACACGGAATCTAGAGAGATGCCAATTGTACTCATATCCGCTCGCTCCCAGTTAAACTGGTGGTAATCAAATTCGGCGTAAAGGTCATATGCTATTTTAGTTTAGTCGGTGTTTATTTGTCCTGTAGATCAAAAAGACTGAGGTAATACCGTCATCATCAAGTGCTTTTGGGTAGATGAATACAATCAGCCCCTTCGAGCTCCCGGCCAGAAGATGTTTTATCGAAGTCGTCGTTCCGTCCTGGGTAGAAATATCACCACCGAAGTCCTCGGTCAACGGGACTCTGGAGCCAACGGCTAGGGGAGGGGTCGCAGTATGTTGGTCGCCTGTTAATTTCCGTGTCTTAGGTTGAGACTTCTTCACTCGAGCGGATTGCTCATGAGATGGCTTAGGGAGGGATCTTGGTTTTGGCATTGTTCCCTTATTCTATCTTTTCGTATAGTACCCTTCTTTATTTTCAGGCAAATGGAGCAGCGCAACCCTGGAATACGCGGGGGGAAGATATGCCGAAAAGAAAATGGAAGGGAAGAAGAAAGGAAAAATTGACTGATTGCTTTCCTCCTGAGGGAATTTATTGTCCGATCGACCTCGTATCAAGTCTCACGTGAAGCCAAGTCCTAAATAACCTTTCTGTAAGAAATATGACCAAGCTCTATGTACGAACCAGATAATTTACGCCAAATCTATATTAAGCCTAGCATCTCATATAATTCGCGTTTAAAAACTGAGTGTTTCCGTATAAAATGGAAGGCAATGCACAATGGTCCTCACTCTAATACTCACCTTGCCCAGTTTTCTCTTCTCCTCACTGTACCGTCGCAGGGGCGAAGGCAGGCGAGGTTACAAGACATTGTATTTGGGGGCGCCAATCCGCGAACGGCAAAAATGTGGACGATTTCACACTATCTGACGTCCGGATTATCCATCCCCAGCGATTTTCGCGAAGCATTTGCTCCAGACTTACAATATCATCATCAGGCTTTGACATCCACTAGCATTGATATGCTGCTTTTGGCTCTCTTGTGGCCCAGATATTCTAGGATGAGGTCGTCAGCTTGCCAATCGTCCAACGCTTCCAGGGCATATCCCATTACGTGATTTCACGCCTACGCTTGATCAGTCGGTTGATGTCAACCTTTAATGACCGCTAGTAATTGCTTCAACGCCGAACTTACTGTTAGTCAGCGCCCGCTTGGTCATTTCTAGTCATTCTCTTGTATTGTTTTTACTTCCTATTTTAGTTAGTTAGATTACCCCTTTTTCTCTTGTATTTATTGCAGTATCGCTGCTAGATTCAATGAATCAGACCTTCATATTCTTCTGGCGGTGGACCAAATATTACGTACGCTAAAAAGATTGACAGTTGATGATGACAAAGGCCAGAAAAGGTTCATATTGGAGAGTGAGATAGCACGACCCGCGAGCCTCTGTTGATGTCAATAGGGCCCCGAATGGGGATTCTTCTTATATATGACGCGACACAGCATACGCAGCCAGATCCGCAGTCGCTCGTCGATGTTTAATCCGGCCCGAAGTGGGTAAGGGTCATGCTCGGATATTGAATGTATTAAGAGTGCATGGATATTTTTCGAACTATTCTACGTATTATACAAGTATGCTCATAGCGGCAGTAATGTCTTCCTATTCGCCATAGCCTTCCTTCACATAACCTGGTTGTCGAGAGATTGCCCATCTGTACCTTGTAGTGATACCACTGAGACACCTTCCCTAGTCCAGCCTGGCAGATCTTTTCCATCCACTGCAAGTTCTCGAGTCTCTCTACCACAACTTACAACTTTCAAGACGCGCGACGAACACCAAACAACCACCCCCTCACCTCTTCTTTCTCATGGCGCGCTGTCTCTTATTAGGCGCTCGGGCAATTCCAACATTTCCACTCTGAAGGTCTGCTTCTGCCTTACAATCATTCTATCCCTTCACAACCCCTTTGTTTTTTTCTCGCCCAGAATTGCTCCCAGGCTGTCCACGTTACGGCGCTCGACTTTGCCATCTTCGAAAACTATGTCGCCCGAGGAGGAGAATTCAACAACACTACCTTTTGTTATAACTAGATCGATGGTGCAGAAAGACTCGAGAAATACAGACCCGGCGACTACCACCCTATCATGATTGGTGATGTCCTGCACTCTCGATATCGGATCGTCGATAAACTCGGCTTTGGTAGCTATTCTACTATTTGACTGGCTTGGGACAGCCAAAGTAAGCATTATGTCGCTGTGAAGGTCGGAATAACGAACTCGAGCCTGCAGGAAACACGTACTTTGTGGACACTTTCCGAGCCAGGGAAATTATCTTCATCCTCCCCTGTCCATCTAGGTCAGAACGCTATGCCCATTCCTTTGGATGAGTTCGAAGTTGAGGGGCCTAATGGCATCCATCGGTGTTACACAACGGAGCCCGCGCAGTCAAATCTTCGAGAGGTATCGTTCACCCGTTTGTTTCAGCTCGATGTTGCGCGTGCCTTGTCGGGGGGGGCTCGCAATTGCTATTGCCTATATGTACTCGAAAGGCTTCGCTCACGGAGATTAGCGGCAAGAAGTGAAGGTCCGCTTTCATCAGCGCGACTAACTATCTTACAGACTTCAATCTGCACAATGTTCTCGCAAAACTTCCATCCAGTTTCGACCACCTGTACGAAAATTATGGGAAACTGGAGACCATTCCTATCATAGAACAAGATGGGAAGCCACTGTCTCCAAACATCCCACCAAGCGCAGTAATACCACTTTACCTCGGCAAAGACGCCAAGAATTTCACGCTATCCGACGCGCAGATCATCCTCAGCTACTTTGGCGAAGCATTTGCTCCAGACCTACAAGATCGTCCAGGAGCGGACTGTCACACGCCGCTACCGATGCCTCCACCGGAAGCTCGATTTGAACCCACCCACACTCTGTCCTACTCAGCAGATATCTGGAGTCTCGCCTTGGTCATTTGGGAAATCCTCGGCATGAAGGCCATTTTCAGCATGGAGTTTGTCACCGCAGATGAAACCGTTTCGCAGCACGTCGACGTCTCGGGGCCCATGCCGCGCGAATGGATGGACCGGTGGGAGGAGCGCGGGAATTTCTTCACCGATGATGAGGGGCACCTCACAACGGAAGGGTGAGAGATATGGCCGCCGGTTGACCAGTCATTTGAGGTGGGCATACAGAAGTACCGCCGGAAGTACGAGATGGGCGAGTCTGGGGAGGACGAGACCGCTGCTATTCTTGATCCTACGCGCCGGATGCTTGCGTTTCGCCCCGAGGAACGGCTGTCGGCGAAGGAGGTCTTGCAGTCGGAGTGAATGGTGAAGTTGTTTTTGCCAGCGTACCAGAAGAGTCTACAGGCGAAGGGATGGGTCCCTGGTCTTTCCAACTGGTTATAGAAGGGGAATTTATGGCGCTAAACTTTAGTTTAGTCTTTCTTAGCAACGATACCACATTCTACACCCGCGGCGGCAAAGGTTAGGCCGGAGCGACATGAATATCAAGGGCTGTTCGCATAGGATCGCGGACTAAACAAAATTATATGCGCAAACACAACTCTCAATCGTAAACAAACGGGTTCTTGTTTTTAAACCAATAATTAATATCCAATCTAGCAATGGCGACGGGAAATGATCTGTTGTGGCGCGAACATAACCTGTGACCCTGGGTTGGGAGCCGCATACCTTGCTCCAACGCATGCCAGGTAGAAAGAATGGAAGAGGGCTTTGACTGGTTAGTAAACCTCACATGGTTTTTGCTGACATGTGGAAGGGCTATTTACCGTGCCTGGCACTTAATTACATCTAAATTTTTCATGCACAATCTAATACTCATAATCTGCAAGGGGAATTCATCCTGTTTCCACCGAGTGTCTGACTCGGGCCTATATTGTGTTCGTTGTTCGTAGGGCTCTTCCTGCGGGAAACAAAACTGGTCCCCCGCTATCACTGCATGGATCGCTCTAGACCAGGCTCGGCCGGGTAATCCCCCCAACCAGGAATGAGGAGGTGGGGCAAATCTGGAGTGGGTTCAGGTTTAAAATCCCCCGGCGGATTATAAACCTGAACCCACTCCTTTCGGACAACGTCCAATGAAGTGGATTACAACGTTTCTTAATTAATCGTGCCAGTATAATATTCAAGGGACTCGGTTGGCTAATTTCAGTCTTCATTGCTTGCAGTGTTGTACGTCGCCGCCAAGTGGAAACACCGTATGTCACTTTCACAAGCCCATCATAACCTAGTTGAGCCTCCAGTACATATTTTGTCTCAAATCCAACTCCGCTGCGGTACGGCCTTTTCCTGTTTCTGCCAGATATTGTCGAAATAAGTGCAAATTGCCTCACCTTCTCGTGCAGCCTTCACACTCTTATCTCTTATTAGAGGCCAAGGGCTCACCTAATTTTCCTGCGCCAGTTCGAGAGAAACCTCATCCACATCTACACCTCATCCTTTCCAAGGTACTTATGTTGTATGTCCCTATTTCTATTTCAACGCCCTACAAGAGCTTTTTGGCATATAATACCCATATCTTCTTATAGATCGTATGTCCCCGGCTGTTGCGATCACTCATCCGGGGCCGCCGGCTGCGTCGACCGACGAACAAAGCGGGTTGGAAATCTCGCAGACGCTCCCAGCCAGCCCATCTGAGTACGAAGCGCTGGGTTGGAGTCCGGCACTGGAAGTAGCCAAAGTCGAGGACCGTAACACAAATCACGGTACGCATTCCCATTTCACGGTAAACAACAAGCCAGTTTGTCCCATAGGAACCCCCAATCCTAGCCAAAGGGGCAGATCATATGACCACACAGTCCATCACAGGTGTTCAATTTCAAGACAAGGTATGTCGCCCATAGACCGAAAACTCAATGCATCATATTTGGTACTCTAACTGCGCATGGTTCTGTACCAATATTTACTGCCCTACCAAGACAACTAGATCCAAGTGGGGTGGTTGCACCTTCACGGAGACCTTTTCGCAGCATGTCCGTAGCCAGGCTGCGAAATAGCCTTCAATAGGAGAAAGGACGAGTTGGCCGTCTACTTACGGCGAGCGCATGAGGGAACTTCTTTGAGGATTGTGAGTAGTTACTTCAATTGATATGGCTTGACTATACAAGGTAGCTTCAGTGCCGTGCCTACACCGCGCTTCTAGTGTACAAGCCTGCCATGAAGCACGCGTCAAGCTTTAGGGGGTAAAAACTTCAATCAATTCTATTCTAGCGCCCCTGAATGCCTCTAAAGCATTGCGTATCACCTCAGAGACACAGATGGAGCTGACAAACACATCAGCTATTGTCAATAAAATCTCAAACACTCATGGTACAAGGTGATGTCCCTGTCCCGAGGCCACATCATAAGCCAGAAGCATGCAGAATGAGTACGTACTCTGGTCGAGAACAACCGAGCGTATTGTAGAACCAACTCGAAAACGCGTAGTCTAATTCAGCCTCGTAACAAAGGCCCATTTGTGCGCCTAGGTTCCAGGCCATGCTTCTGGCCTGGGTAGGAGGACTCATCTCAAGTACGCCTTAGTAAGAACATCAGGCGGAGTACGTAGTACGCGAGCTTGTTGGCTATGTCAGAGAAACAGCGCCCATATAACGTAAATCCATCCCCAAAAACCCCATTCGGATAGCTGGACGGCAGTTTTGTCTCCGTGGGCGCTAACCCGCTTTAGGTGAACACCAGGAGGTCAGCCCGAAGCGTTTCACGCTTTATTGTCTTACGTCGATGAGTTATTTTGAACTCGGTCTTGGCCAAAGATTTGAGTTCCTTGCATTTCTGCAGCGGAATTACATGGTTTGTAGCTCGCCTGGCGAATGATTATTTCGAAATCCCGCGCCTCATCCCAACAGCGCGCCCTGGGCATCTGCCAATGAGACTCCGAGGCTTGAAGCAGGATGACAGCGACCGGGGCTCTTATTTGGCTTTTGCTCCCAGGAGGATTATCCTCCAAGCACGCATTCTGGATGCCCAGACAAAGTAAACATGATGCAGGTGCAGGCAGAATTGGGTTCAGACCAAATGTCGTTTTTGGTGGCTGTTCTTAGATGGAGTGAAAAGAAAAAGCAAACCCAGCCCTCTTATTGGACACGATTACATGTCTTCAATCAGTGGCCAATGGCGGTTCTTGCTACGCAGAAGGATCGTCCTGACAAGGATGATCTTCTTGCAACCCAGAAGGATCGTCCTGGCGGGGATGATCTTCTTGCAACCCATAAGGATCGTCCCGACGATGATGATCTTCTTGCAACCCAGAAGGATCGTCCCGACGGGGATGATCACTGATTTCTGGTCTGAAGTTCCAATGGGGAAACAACCAAACTGTCGGCACCTCGCCAACAGACCAACCCCTATCACCTTTGTTATAAATATCAAGTTTGCGGAGAGCTTCTTGCTCAACCATAATCCTTTTCTCATACTCAATAGTTCATCATAGCTTGTTTTAGTTTGTCTGCTGTTCGACGTTTCTTTGCCAATTCATTGTTGCATCATGTCATCCATTCAGGTCTCCTCAAGTTATTATACCCCATGGCTAGTCGCCAATGCCACCGACAGCTTCTATTTCGAACCACAGTTTGGCTCGAACATCGACGGAGATCTATCTCAGTATCCTCCAACGCTGCCAAACGACTTTGACTCGAAGGACCCTGCATCATCCAGCGTAATCGCCTTGCCGGGCTCTGTCCCTTCTTCCAATGTGGCGACAATTACTACAGGCGCCGCACATCAGCTATCGTATACTGCAATGCTCAATGCAGACCTTAACGCGCCTGAAGAACCTCGCAACCACCAGTCTATCGAGTTTGCACGGGGCCATAATGTTCAAGGTCCTGGAATACCTGTTAACCTTGGCGAATCGACTTTCCACGTTCAAACCGCCAGGCCAACTTCACAAGACACACTTTTAATCGGGCCTTTCTGGCACGGGGCGTCCCATGCAGCGTACGTTGTTCCCATCCTCCTACATTGACAGTCACTTAACATTTACGCTCCCCTACTGACATCTCGTCCAGCCCTTTGATCAACCCTTCGACAAGTCTAACATGCGAATGGCGCGGGTGCACATACACGGGTACTTTCTCACGGCCCGCACAGTTGAGACGACACGTCGATACACTGCATATATCCCCAAAGTCCTTTACATGCCCAGCGACAAACTGTGACAAGACATTCAATCGCAAAGACAACCTTCGCTTGCATCTTCGGCGAGCCCATTTGGTCGATAATCCCAAAGTCCCAGCCGAGGATAGTGGGCTGGGATACATAGAGGGAGAGGTTGCAGCGTGATTTCGCAGCAAAAAGTATGGGGCTTCGCGTTCTGATGATATATTTCGGTTACTTTTCCCTCGTTGAATCATCTACTTTCTTTCGGCCGATATAGCAACTGAGGGGTGATATCCACCTCATGAACTACTGACCAAGTTCAATGGTTTATCGGCCTGCTTATGACTCCGTAAAGGCTCCAAAGTTCTCGACAAATAGCCATAATGGTGTTATTTTCTAACAGTTGAACTCCTTTCCCTATCCAATTCATCCCTAGCTCCCTCCCCCATCGGCCCAGGATCATCAACCTCCTTCACACTGGCCGAACCCCGCGGCTGATCCGTGCCCGTTCCCACCCCCTCCATAGCCGTCCCAGCCGTCCACTGCGACATGTCAACATTCGGCCCAATAAACTCCAACCTCTCCACGCGTATCTTCTGCTTAATCCTCCGACTCTTTGTAACAGCCACCAGGCGTCCGAGAACTGCAAACTCGAGTTTCAACTTGATACTATACACCATGACCTTGAGACACACCTGCAGGTAATACAGGTTCATGTACTCGATGACAATTAGCGCGATGTCGAGCACCATAACGGCGAGACTGATCGCCAGCAGCTCGTAGATGATCCGCTTGACGCGATTCTTGCCCTCGGGGCTCAATTGGAGCAGTTTTGCGGTCGACCAGATGTATAATCCCGAGATGAAGAGCTCCTGCGCGCAGAAGCCGGTGACCTGTAACCGTTCAATAACATTGTACGCGTAGTTCCACGCCGGAGAGCGGATGAAGGTGGAGCCGAAGGTGGTGATTGTATTCGGGATGACGAGGACGAGGGTCACGACAATAAGCACATGGAGCAAAATCCGTAGGAACTTTTCATTGTAGAAGACCAGGTATAACCTCGAGTAGAGCACGAACGACTGCATCGGGACGAGCGCCAGGAACCCAATGTACATGACCACGGCCCCCAGCACAAATGGGCCGACGTTGTAGTAGTGCAGGATGGCGCCGACCCCGTAGGGGATGATTCCGATTACGGACAGCAGCAGCGACCAGAAGTACAGCCCGCGGGGCTGCCGGAAGGTCCAGCAGATGAGGACGAGCAGCTCGATGCTGTTGAAGAGCGCGATTGTCAGGAAGACTGCGACGGTAGCTTTTAGCTCCCAGCTGTGGTGTTTCAGGCCGTGGACCAGGCCTTGTGGGACTTCTTCTAGGTTGTCCATGGCAGGTGATGCGGAAGTTCCTGCATGATGTGTGTCCTGTTTGGGATGGGGTCAAATGGTTTGAAGGGTGTTTATCCCTTTGTTCCCCCAAGCGCAGGATCCGCAATATGGATCCAAATGACCGTTATGATATTCGCAACTACAGCGTATCTTGACCAGAGACGTCAAAGACGTTAAAGGTCACATGTCCGACCGTTGAAATAAAATTAAACTCATCATTGGATGGTGATTTCATGACAGGTCATTGAGTGTTACGCTAGAGCAAATCACAGGTACTAAGTCAAGGACGGACCCATGGTTCAACCCCCGAAAAGCTCTAACGAAAACTTTAAGTCAACCTGAAGAATGCAGGCATTCAGGCACCAACAATGCCGTCTGCTTGGCAGCATACATGGGAAGCAAGGGGCGCACAATCGCTGTAACAGACGTTTAAGCGCTCCCAAGCACATACCACCCCTACCCAACGAGCTCTTTTGACCCATTAAGCGCAATTTGAATCCAGACTCTGCAGGCCTCAGCCTTAACAACGGGTCCCTCTCCACCGGAGATCTAGAACTCGGGCAAGGCCGGGATAGAATCGGGATCCCGACCGCTCAACCCTTACAATCGGAGCACATGCAACCGGCAGGTATAATTAGAACTCGCGACGATCAGATACCTTCAAATTTTGGACCTAGTTTTCCAGATAGTTATCGTGTTGACTCCCCTTCGTCGCGCATTTCGGCGTCTCAGTTCAAGTTCAACAAGTGAGGACTTGAGAACAAAGGGTGGCGCCACGCGTTGCTATAATTACTCCATGTCCACGCCACATACTCTTTACAAAGACAGAGGTGTCATCTAAAAGATAATGGAATCTATGCCAGCGTGGTTCTCGCATTCCTAACCCTCTTAATCAGTGAGTGATTTTTTGCTGTTGCACATGCCGTGGCAAAAACCCGGCGTTTTCTCGGTCCTCACTCAATGACCTCATTTTTATGCTTTCACTAAGATAGTTAGCCTATATGATTATCTCAGCTCCTCATCACAAATCATGATTTATGATTAGAAATAACATTCATCAACCAATCACATCTCGCGTGTACATCCGTACAATCGCTGAGTAATAGTTGGCGCAAACCGGAGCGAAGAGTCTCGATAATCGCGTTGAAGTGAGGTCGCAGAATTCTCTCGGCTTGGCCAGCGCGCTGGAAAGAGAAACTTGAGGCCCATCACGAAAAAGTTTTTCTTAGTTTCTTAGCTTTTTTCATGGTTCTTCACGGTTTTTTCCAGCTATAGTGGGCCTGGATCCAGGCTCAGGGGGCGAAATGACAAGACATGATGATCACAGTGACTCAGCTCGGCGATCGGCTGGAGATTCTTCGGCGAGCGAGAAAAAAAATCTTGGCCTTGGCGAGTATACATCGCAACCTGCAAAGCTTTATAAAGATGGGTTATACCTTCGATCCAGGGACTGTACTTTGGATAATTCAGATTCACTTCTCATAATATAATTCAATCTCTCTACTTCTGAGCCTCGAACTGAGTTTTGCAGTGTCCATTCCGATCATATCTATCTCTCCTCACTACAAATATATACTTCAGACACCCTAATCATTCAATTGCTGCTATCCAAAATGAGCGAAATCTCCTCCATCGACCATAAAGACCAGGACAGCGTCCACGGCAAGAAGCCGCATTTCACCAAGCTCAAGAAGCACCTCGCGCACATCAAGGAGCAATGGGGTCCCGGGCTCGCCGCCAAGACATACTGGGATGAAGAGTACAACTTCCCCGCCGGGCGCTGGGCTGGCCAAGGTTGGGAGCCAAGGTGAGCAATTCTTATTATGTACCTGCCATAATTTCCATAATTGCTGACGATAATGCTTGTGTAGCTACGCCCGCCGATCATAAATAGATCGACCCCGGCATTGCTCGAGCTAACGCCACAACTCAACTCAACTCAACGACACGGACACCACACGTTCCGGTCGCTTTTGATGACGAGATTATGGAAACGAATTGGATATAGATGGATGGGAACAGGGGCGCACGCACGGCTTTCGGAAAACGAGAAAAGCGATGGAAGATCTTCACTCCCCCAATTACATGGTTCGATATAGACTGGGATTTATAGAGACGGATACGGTGTTTTGGCTTTTTGATTTCGATACCCTTCTTGTATGTATATATTAATATTTGATATAATCTTTTACACTTACTCCTCACTGCTTGATATTACTGTGAAGCCTAGAAAAGGAAAAGTCGGTATCCAGATACCGATATTCGTCGTGGATGCCAACTCCAACGTTCGAGAGACCCCCTTGCTTGCGGTCTGCCTGCACAGCCCCAGCTTCATTGGAAGCGTAGCGTCATACGACCTATCAGAACCCTACTCCGCGCCGCTGGCACGGGTTATCGCTTGAAGACATGGAGTTAAGACCCAAATAACGGCCGTAAGCGGAGTCCGGAGTAATTTGACGGGCAGCTTAATTGCCATATTGCTTTTGCGGTCGGGGTGATCTCAACTCATCGTCCTCACCCCGCAAATAGAGTCTCGTCGCTTCTGACGATGTTCTCTTGGCTCAGTTGCAGATCGCCGTAGCTAGCTTGCTGGTTGAGTTTGCGATCGATGGATGGGTCGTGGATGGGCGAGCTGGGCATCCGGATTGAGAGGTGGCGGTTGTCGCCTGGACACACACACGCGCCCGATGAAAGCGATTAAAAAGGGTGGGAGCTCCTGGACAGGCGCAATCTTGGACGTGAAATGAGTTTCTGTTCCCCTGTCTCAGAGTCATATTGGTAAAAATGGCCTCTTCCGATCAGACAAAGTACATTTGCAGCAGTGCAATGTCGCTGCCCTTCATGGTCAACATCGGCCTGGTCGTCGATGATGTCCTTGACGCACCTATTCTTCGGGCGAAGTATGCCCAACTTATTCAGCTCTGGCCGCTTCTTGGGGGTCAGCTACTTAGCAAGGTATGAAGAGCGACAAAGCACGAGAAGCAATACTGAATTAGAATAGCTTGACATGCGGCGCTTCCAATGCGGCTCGACGGTCGACTTCGCCGAGCGAACCGTGAAGAAGGACCTGGCTTGGTTCCTCCCTTTTTCATGGCGACCGGGCTCTTCCCCGCGAATAATCTTCGACGACATGGCGAGCATCGACGAAAAGTTCCTATTCGCCGCCCGCTCAAGTTCCAACCCGACATCGAAACTGCGCGTGACGATCCTCAACGATGCGACGCTGCTCTGTTTCAGTTTCTCGCACGCCCTCTGCGACGGCCAGAGCGCATTCGACATCATCAGCTACTATTGCGATCTGCTGTCTGAGAAACCGATCCCGAAATTCGTGCTGCCTCCCGACGCGACCGGCAAACGAATTTCCGACCTTGTGCGCAAGGCCACGACGGAGCCGCTGCCTTCCCAGCCGGAGCAAGACATTTTCGTCACGAATCCCCTGACCGTCCTCAAATTTCAGGCGAAATATTTGCTCCTCCGGCTGGGCGAGTTGCTTGGTCTGTCTCCGGTGCTGACACACCGAACCGTCCACCTACCTGGAACGTGGGTCGACGATGTGCGATCGCGGGCGCAGAAGGAGCTGGAGGCCAGCGGCGAGCATTTGGGCATGCACTTGACGAGAAACGACCTCATCGCCGCGTTATACCTGAAACTGGTATACGGGGCCAAGAAGCCTAATAATGATCCTGTCGACTATATCGGACCGATCAACTATCGCGCTCTCCTCGAGCCCTCTTCCGAACCCGATACTTACTACACTCACAACAGCATCACATTCCTCCTCTGCCAGTTCTCCGAGCGCGAGCTGCAGACGGAGTCGATAACCAGGGTCGCGGCAAAGATTCGCATGGCGACGATACGGTACCGGCACCCGACGAGCATCAAGCGCGAGATAAGCCGGTTCGAGGACAAAGTGCTGGCGCCGGCGATGCAGGACAGTCGCGGGGGAGTGAAATGGGGCATCCCGATGCTCAGCCCGTGGACGACGTTTAATTACACCAGCCTGGACTTTTCCGGTGCGAGCCGAGGCCAAGCACGCAAGCCCGCAGTCGTCTTTGCCAACCCGAGCATCCCTCTGACCCTCGGTACCCTACCCAGTCCGATGGCTATTAACCAGAAGGATGGCGCGGGCGGATATTGGCTGCGCGGAGCTAATACACAGAGCGGATGGGAGGCGTTTGAGCGACTGACAAGTACGGACAGTCTGTTTTGTTCGTGAATGAGTTGTGTACTTTTTTTTTTTTTTTTTTTGTTGGTGTTTGTTTATCAAGCTTTTTATTCCGCTCGTATTGGCAGATTCCCGACGGCTCTTGGCGCTTTGAGTACCTAAAGATGAAGTAAGGCAGCTGAGCTGGGGGAGATTAACGCAATATAAACTGATAGTGTCACTTCTCCACAAGCTCTCGCCTTATCGTACGACCGAGCAGCTCAGCAGCTGATAAGATGGCGCAAATGTCTCACTCGCCCTCGTAAGGGTTACATTGATGGCTACCAAGCAGGATATTGCGCGAAGCCCGCGTCTTGGCGTTGCAACCCAAGCAGCGCTGGTATTCGCAGGCAATGCTTAGCTGCGGCCCACACTCGCCAAGCGGCCGCTGATCGCTGCCAAAGACTCGCTGGAGACAGGGCCAACCCATGCTTGATCAGGCAGGTCCCAAACTATCCCGCTGCGGTGCCTGCCGATTGTTGTGCGGAGATTGCCCTGCCGGTGGTTATTCGCGGCGTTGATTACACCATCTATGAGCAACCCAGGACGACCCCCTCACCCGCAGACATGTATAAATGGGCTGCCATTTCCCCTCACATTCGGTGCGAGGATCGTTGCCCCCTTCAGCAGCTTCCAATTCCATCATGGGTGCTCTCCGCTGGTTGTCGCTTGCCGCTGCGGCGTCGTCCGCGCTGGCTCTGACCCCAGAGTAAGCATTGCCTTACCTACTCTCCCCCGAGCTCGTTGTACATGCTGACCCCGCACGTACAGGCAATTGATCAGTGCGCCTCGCCGATCCGAAGCGATCCCTAACCCCTCTGGTGTCCGTGTCCCGCGCTCTGTGTAACAATGGCAATTGCTGATCAAAACAGACCGTCGCCGTCTTCTCCGCCTCACAGTACTCCTTCGAGACCAAGGAGCGGCCCTCGTGGTGGAGCACGATCGATCTCAAGTCTGGAGAGATCTCGCACCTCACCAACGACAGCAATGTCTCGGAGATTGTCTGGTTGACCGACTCGACTCTGCTGTACATCAACGGCACCAATGCTCAAGTGCCCGGTGGTGTCGAGCTCTGGATTTCGCCCTTCGAGAACTTCCCCTCGGGGTATGCACATCTCCCCTCCCTCCCCCGCACGAAGGTACCTCCGTACTTACTCCCGCAGATACAAGGCCGCATCCCTGCCCGCCCCCTTCAATGGCCTCAAGGTCGTAACCACTAAGTCCGGCGACCTGCACTACGTGCTCAACGGCCAATCCTACCCCAACGGCACAGCCTACAACGAAGCCATCGCAACCCCGCAGGCCAGCACCGCCCGCATCTACGACAGCATCTACGTCCGCCACTGGGACTACTACCTCACCACAACCTTCAACGCCGTCTTCTCCGGCAAACTCAAGAAGACGCAGCACAGGCGGTACGCCGCCGCGGGCGGACTCAAGAACCTCGTCTCGCCCGTCAAGAATGCCGAGTCGCCGTACCCGCCCTTCGGCGGCGCGTCCGACTACGAGATCTCGGCCGACGGCAAATGGGTCGCGTACAAGAGCAAGGCTCCCGACAGGCCGCAGGCAAACCACACCACGGCGTACATCTACCTCGCTCCCCACGACGGGTCCGAGACCGCTGTCCCCGTGAACGGGCCCGACGCCCCGAATCTGCCCGAGGGTATCGAGGGCGACTCGAACAACCCGGTCTTCTCGCCGGATAGCAAGACGCTCGCGTACTTCCAGATGGAGGAGCCGACGTACGAGGCGGATCGCCGCGTGCTGTACCTGTACGAGCTGTCGTCAAAGAAGATCACACCGCTGGCCACGGGTTGGGATCGTTCACCCGATTCGCTCAAGTGGGTTGATGACCGTACGATTGTTGTCACCGCTGAGGAGCACGGCCGCAGCAAGCTCTTCCTCGTCCCTGTTCACGAGGCTACCGGAGATGACTTCCAGCCCGCGAACCTCACTTCGTCCGGCGTCGTCAGCGCGTACTATATCCTGCCCAAAAGGAGTGTTCTTGTCACTGGCACGACTCAGTGGACCAATTGGAATGTGTATACTGCTAGCTTGGACCCCAAGAAGGGCGTGCTGAAGACGCTCGCCTCGGCGAACGAGATCGACCCCGAGCTCGCGGGTCTCGGACCCGAGGATGTCAGCGAGTTCTGGTACGAGGGCAACTGGACTGACGTACGTCGCTTCCTTACCACTTTTTTCCCTTATAATACCACCCTTCTTCTTTCCTCCCCAAACTAACCTTCGAAAAAATAGATCCACGCTTGGATAATCTACCCAGAAGGCTTCGACAAGTCCAAGACCTACCCACTCGCCTACCTCATCCACGGCGGTCCCCAGGGCTCCTGGGCCGACTCGTGGAGCACGCGCTGGAACCCGAAGGTCTTTGCGGACCAGGGTTACGTGGTCGTCGCGCCGAACCCGACGGGCTCCACGGGCTACGGCGATGAGCTGACGGATAGGATTCAGAATAACTGGGGTACGTTCCCACTACACTTTGCTCTCCTGGAGCTGCGTGCTAATAATAATTGATTGTACTAGGCGGCGCACCCTACGACGACCTCGTCAAGGGCTGGGAGTACGTCCGCGATCACATCTCCTACATCGACACCTCGCGCTCCGTCGCCGCAGGTGCCTCCTACGGCGGATTCATGATCAACTGGATCCAGGGATCCGACCTGGGCCGCGAATTCAAAGCCCTGGTATCGCACGACGGCACCTTCGTCGCCGACGCAAAGATCTCTACCGAAGAGCTCTGGTTCATGGAGCACGAGTTCAACGGCACATTCTGGGGCGCGCGCGAGAATTACCGCCGCTTCGACCCGAGTGCCCCCGAGCGTATTGAGCGCTTCGATACGCCGCAGCTTGTTATTCATAATGATCTTGATTATCGGTTGCCCGTTGCCGAGGGGCTGAGTTTGTTTAATGTGCTCCAGGAGCGCGGCGTGCCGAGTCGGTTTGTCAATTTCCCCGATGAGAATCATTGGGTTGTTAACCCTGAGAATTCGCTCGTTTGGCATCAGCAGGTGTTAGGCTGGTTGAATAAGTATTCCGGGGTTGGGGAGGATGATGAGGATGCGGTTTCGTTGGAGGATACCGTTGTTCCTGTTGTGGATATTAACCCGCCTGCTTGATCTATCGTGTCACGAGGAATAATCATTTGGCCTTCAATAGCCACAGCCTTTACCATGTATGCAGTAGCGAATCATCCACTCTAGCACATAGCTCATAATACCAGTCCTTATCCCAAAAACCTTCCAGCCTGAGTACAGGCAGTGCATAACTCCAGATGTGAGACTCCCGCCCTATTCTCAGCCTGAACGATCACTCTGCGTGTTTGCCCAATGCCTTGGTAGTGAGCCAATACGGCTCCTGCAGTGACAAGCAATGGACGCTAGTGAACCACGCGAATGTCGCATGTACACTACTGAGAGAGAGAGAGAGAGAGAGAGAGGAATACGGTGGATTATTTATCATGGAGATTACTACGTGCTCTAGGTGTGTTAGGAACTCCTTGCTATATATACAGGCTCTGCGGTTCACTCAGTTGTCCTCCATGCACCAGCTAACCCGCGGAAAAATGCATGTACAACATCTGCTCCACAAGAATACTCCACATTACTTCCCCAGACGGAGCGGAGTGTCCGTGGGGTAAAGAGTACCATTCTGCGCCGTTGTGTATACGCCCCCACCCGGGCGCTTTGTCTCCTCAGCTGCCAATACCCAGTCTTGGCTCAGCTAAACGCCGACCTGCCCGAACTTCCAAGACATGCGTTTTGGCCCCTGCATACTTATGCATAATTAAGACGCAATTGGCTAGACCAGATACAGTCTAATGCAGTCAATATTGGTCAAATAGATTGCACTCGCCTAGGATGCCCTTTTCGGTGAGCTGAGTGGTCTAGTATGTCTTCTTCAATCTTTTGGAAGGGTTGGCGTCTAGCCTAAGGGTCTGAGGTCTGCAGAAAGTACCTGGCACGCCTGGCTGCTGCGAATTCTTGGCCCGGCTCTTGATTCGTGGGATTGAGCCGGAGCATTTACGTACAATATTGTCTTTCCTGCAGAGCACTATAGATGTGGTCAAACCAATATCCGATGGCCGTGAGAGAGTCTGACGAAGCTGGATACTCCCAGGTGAGACTATCAGGAGGCATATTAACAGCCTCTGAAAACCTATATAAGGGGCCTTGAATCCCGTCATCTTTCCAGTACAATCACGCAAGAAACAACAAGCCTCTGTTTTGAACAACCTACCGAACCATCCACTCCAGCTATAAATCCGAGATCAATCTCTCACCCAAATACTTACCTACCACAATGCGCTTCTTCTCTACCCTCCTCCCTCTCGCCTTGATCGCTGGCGCAAATGCCTTGAAGGGTAAGCCACCTCCATCCTCTTTTGCCACCTCGTTATTCCAGACAGATGTTGTACAAACAAACAAACTAACATTGCTTCTCCACACTAAATAGCCGAAGATATCACGGAGACCGACGACGGCTTTATGGTGGTCACGGCGCAGTGCAGCGACGACTACTAGACTTGCATCACAAGCTGCCCGCTTTCGGCACCGGCCCAGTTCTGCATCACTTGGCCGCTCACCTGTACTATCATCTACTGCTGAGAGAGAAATTGAACGTTTCTATGGGCTGAAATCCGGGGGGAGGCACATGGGATGCATGCTGAATTGTAAAGAGACGCTCTGGTTCCATTGGCCTTATGTAACCCCGGCAGGCCGGCTTGTAAATATTCGGCTGCTCAGGTCCCCGGGTTGATTTGAAAGATCGTGAATAGTGTAGCCTAAGGGAAGAGCTACATGTTATATTATATTGAAGAAGTTCTGTATCTTTCTTCTAACTTGGTGACTGGTTACGCTACGCGGCCCGCTTCCCGCTACCTGAGCTACTCTGCCTTGTTACATTATCTGGAGGGTAGATTTCAACCTGTCATTCGGATTGAGGGGCTGGGGACCTGTTGTCGCTTGTCCTGGTTTTTTTTTTTTTGGGTTATCATTAGCGTGAAGAGAAAAGTTATGGTAGTATAAAGAACATAAGGAAAAGCGCCCAGTATTCATGCAGTCAAACAAAGCTAATAACCCGGACCAGGTGACGAATGCAGAGGGCTGGAGATACATCAAATGGTACTAGCCAAGTGCTGTGGAAGACCCAATCCATCGCACGCCCTCCCTCTCAAGCCAGACAGTACCCACTAAATTTGATTCTGATGTAGATTAAAGGTCATACGTAGGAAGAGTTCCAGAAAGGAAAAGAGCAGAGCTCTATATGGCGTGTCTGAGTATGAATCAGACAGGGGTGGGTATGTGGGGAATCTTTTTCTGGGTCGCTCGTAATCATCCTCTCTGCAATTCATGACTTCATGTTCAGAGGGCTGACTTGTCATGAGTTAGTTTGCCTTTGCTATGCCTTTGCTATCCGTGTTCAATGAATCGGGAGCAGCGTTTGTGTGAGGACTAGGTACCGGAGGCTGTTTCGGGCGGGATTTCGATCTTGGTATGTTAGAACAGTGGAAGCACAGCGCGGGAGGGACACAAACAATCTCTGTAAAGTCGGAAGCACAGTAAGGGCAGGAGGGAGACCGACGAGGATTATAACCGCGCGGCCATATCCGTCCACAGGCGTGACAGGTCATACGGTGCTCAGATACGGGGGCTATATTATGATCGCTCGGCTGGTCCTCGGCAACTGCGGGATCCTCCTCGTCAGGGTCGGCAAGATGATCGGCCAAAGGGTCTTCTTTTTTGTCAGGAGGCACATCAATCTGCGCAAATTAGTGTTTGTTGATAACGAACTCTGAGCCATAAAGGGTACGCACAATCTCCGTGAACTCAGAGTTGCAGTTAGGGCAGTCCAGGCCCTGGCTCTGGTCGAGAGGGCAGATATAGGCACAGGCATGGCAGGTCAAATAATCTCTGGGTGTATGGGTGGAGGTATCATCCTGCCGAGGATCTTCATTGCTTCTTGGAACATCCCCCCAATCAATGCTCTCCGCATCTGGCACAAGGTCCACTAATAGTGGACTATAATCCGGATCAAATGTGGCAGCAAACTTGTCAATGCCGTCATCCGGAGACTGGTCTTCTAGAATTCTATCGACGTCTCGTAAGCTAGACCTTTCGAGGGACCTCTGGGATCCTCTATTGGTAGAAGCCGCCGGGCTTTCAAAAGACTGGTCTGTCGACCCGGCTAGGGAGATCAAACGCATAGTATAAAGCATAATGTTCTGCAGGTGAGCTGCCACATGCGTCCCCATCCGTTGGGAATGGACAAATGGTCGGGGTCGTAAATATTTATTGCCAGTTGATGCATCCTCACGAATATTTTCGCTGCTGCTGTGGTCTTGTGCTAGACCTAGATTTTGTTGATTTAGTGGTCCATTATCACTACGTTCTTCTCCGCCTCCAGATCTCGTCCCATCGTCACCAATCGAAAAGGAGCAGAGAGGACAAGTAGAATCTGGCCGTGGGTAGTCAACTTCACTCTGTCGAACAATGGCTTTGGCTTGGCTTTCTTTGAAAACACCACTGTGTTCGGCCTCGAGGTGGTCAAAAAGCCTATTGGGGGTTGAAAAGTGAACTTCTTTGTCGATGCAGAGCGGGCAAACCCAAGCGGATGGTCCATGAATCTCACGATGCCACGAACTACCATGTTTTCTGACCATATGTTGAAGCCACTCCGTAGAAGACGCAAACCGGGTAAGCGGTTACGAGCACTTTTCGGACATGCACACATAAGGTTTGAAGTCCTCATTGACGTGCTTCCTATAATCTTGTTAGGGAACACTATCTCGCGATAAAAGGATGGGCGGACTTCATCTTACTGCCAATGAAGTCCTTCGAGGGAGCCCGGAGTAAGGGGACTGAGACACCACTCGCAGACAAAGCTCTCTCTATCTGGGCGGGGGTATTGCACTTGATTTACTAGGATTGATACCGGCTTGGCCGGGCCATCATTGCTCAGCAACCTTTTCAGTCCGGCCTTGAACTCTTGCGTATCAATAGATGTGGGCTCCGATTGAGCCGCCGCGTAATGCCCTCCGTCAAGTCGAAGTCGAGCGCGTTTGCCATTACTATCAGCCGAAGTCTCGGTCCTAGCGTGAGTATTTAGATCAATGTAGAGGGCATCTGTGTCACGCCGATTGGCAGAATGTTCCTCTCGGATCGAGGGCAAAGGTGAGTGTTTCCTTGTGCTTGGTCGCTGCAATTCAAGTCGCGCTTTGCGGGATTTGCGATACAGCAATGTGGCGTAGGAGTCGACCATCGATCGGGTCAGCAAGTCTATGAGGCTCGCACTACAGTCCGGATACAATATTCCCAGAGCAGTGCACGCCGTTTGCTCAAAAGACGCTAGATCGAATGTTTCAGCAAGCTCTCTGGCCCTTGAGGCGTGCCTTGCTGTGGCCGATCGTCGAATGACGGTTCCGATTTGATTCAGTCTTTCAAGAGCAGCAGATATTGCATTCAGGGACTGAAAGCATATAGAGCTCGATTCAGCTGACTCCTCACAATCATCCACTGAGGACTGAGGGTTGTCGGGTTCGGGTAAATTGCGATTCAGCAATACTATCGCAGTACCATCAGTTCGATATGAACAGTAAGGGAAGGCCATCGCAACATACAGCACGCCAGGTTCCTCCGCATAATATCCAAGAGACGAAGGACCTGATCCTGTATCTCAGCATGGCGTCGCAGCCGCCGGTCTAGACAGACATTTGACTCGGCAAACACGCCCAAGAACGCTGCCCAAGCAGAGAAGCGCTGGTACAAGTCAGAAAGAACTTTCGATGCATTCTTATCGCCAATATCGTTAATAGAGTTGATTTGTTTCGCGTAAAGGGTTTCACATTCAACGGCGAGCTCGTAGATGGGCTCTGTCTCTTCGAGTCCTTGCATTGCGATCTCGGTCACCGCAAAGCAGGGCACGTTTTACCCGCCTGCGCGCCTTTGGGGTCGGCTTTGCACATCTACAGCGAAAATGAGCATTTGATACCTCGAGGTACCACAAATAGTCGATATGGCATCGTGGACTGTGATGAACCCGAGCTCTTTATGCCGCGTGGGAGTTCGAGAGGCAGATGGGAGATGAAAGTGCTGTAGGAAGGTGCGACCGGTGGGATTTGGAGTCGGTGTCGGCGGCCTCCTGCAGGTTACCTCTCGCTTCATCCAACCGTCTAGCAGCAATCTAAGGCCCCGCCAAGAGACACGAAAGGCTGGGGCGCACAGAAGAGGTGGCCCCAACCCCGCGAAAGAGGGGAATGTCAGCTTCGAGTTCGTCTCGAATCCCTTGGGCTTTGCTTTGAAAAAATGGCTCTCACCTCGTCGCCAGGATGGAGGGCCCTGCAGACTCTCCGGTCGCGTCTGTCTGACCGGCTGGAGAGATTTGGCGGGGGCGATGGAAGCACAAGTGGGGGCCGGTTGCAGACAGCGCAGAACCAGGCAGCTTTCTTCGAGGCGGACCTGCGATACCTTTTTACCATAATCCCCATGGTTTCGACCATACCCTATGGGTTGAAAGACAATTTCGAAAGGAGAGTGCAGGATCTTATGCTTGTCCTTAATGCGATTGTCAATCATGATCTCGTCGCAGCTCTAGAAGGATTGAAGACAGCGAACCCCATGCCATCGGAGGAGGCCACCGTGTTACACGATCTCGCGGCATTAGGCGAGCAGTATCCATACATAATCTCTCTCCTAATCGTTCTAGAGACCTCAACAGCTAAATTCAACCTCGCGACCGACCAGGAGTCTTCGCTTTTCATCCTGCCTGAAGGTCAGGACGGTCAAGCTACGATGAGGTGCGTTACCGAAATGAAGGATCTCTTGTCGCGGGCTCTCTATGATGCAAATCAACAAGCTATTTCTGCAACACCACCAGTTCCGACCAAAGATGACTTCTCCCGAACGCTGGGCCAGCCCGAGGGGTTCCAGGACCCCGTACCACGGAGATACGCAAGCATCATTCTCAAGACCCTTTTTGATCACGTCAAACAGAAAAATTGTGGAAAGCTTCATGAGATGAAACTCAGGGTCTCCGATGACTGGCAAACTGAGGCACGAGATGTTCCACTAGATATGTTTCTGTCTTGCTGTTTGGACGAAATCCGCTGGCATCATGCGCAATGCGGTCGCGTACAGTGAGTCACCCTTCGCCTTTTTCCCGCGTCTTGTTCTCGCTGATCTGGGCTAGGATAGAAGTGGACCAGGGGCGAAAAGATGGTTTATGCGCGGCCATCCAACGGGCAAGAGACCAGGACAGAAGCATTCATCTCCTCGTGGACAAAGACGGACCGTCCGATATTTCCGATACAATGCCCGCCAAAAACCTGTCAGCAGCTGATTATACTACCGAAACCCTCGAAGAACTTTTTCGCCAAAAAGCATTGACCCGTATTACTGCTAATGATTATCGCTCTGGGCAGCTGGACCGGAAAATGAGCTCTCGAGAAAAAGCAATCCTTGCTCTTGACCTCGCCAGGTGCTTGCTAGAATTCTTCGATGCTGATATCGAACATGCTTCGCACTGCTGGAAACCAGAAAGCGTATTCTTTCTTCGTCCATCCCACGGCTATTCGCGTCCACGTAACCTCTACATCTCTCTTCGGCCATGTGGCGGAGCCTCTCTCGCAGAGAGGTCTATTCGGTCAGTTGGCGCCATCGGCCCTGGAAATCCCATCTTACTTTCATTTGCGCGGCTTCTGCTAGAGATTGAGAACGGCGAGAGAATACAAATGGACATCCATGCAGATAGCAGGCAGAACTTGTACACATGGGGAGAGATGTGCGATATTGTCGAGCGTGTCGAGAGAGAACGAGGGAGCAATTACCTCAGAGCTGTGGAAGGATGCTTATACCTCCATATGGCAGTTCGAAAATCCCAGAATAACTCTAACGATGAGTCTCCCAACGACCGTTTTCGGAGGGCTATCTATGACCAAGTCGTGCGGAATCTCGAGGTTGATGTAAACCCGCAGGATACCAAGCGGAAGCGGCGGGATTCGGTCCCAGAGCTGCCTCTTTCAAAGAAATTATCGATCGCTTCCCCGGCGCTCGAGCCATACGGTAACCCTGCGCAGACTCTTTCGTCGCGAGAAAATCATCCTAATGATCGAAACGATTTTGAGATCGCAATAGTGTGTGCATTGCCGCTCGAGTTTGACGCCATCTATACCCTCCTTGACGAAGTCTGGGAAAAAGACTACGGCAGGATTCGTGGGGACCAGAACATATACACACACGGACGCATGGGCAAATTCAACATTGTGCTTCTTGTACTGCCTAGCATGGGAAAAGTCAGCGCTGCAACGACGACGACTAGCCTTCGCTTGAGTTATCAGCGTCTGTCTCTTGTTCTTGTCACTGGAATCTGCGGAGGTGTGCCTTTTCCACACACGGGCGAAGAGATTGTCCTTGGGGATGTGGTTATCAGCAGGCATGTTGTGCAGTATGACCTTGGCCGACAGTACCCTGACGAGTTTGAGGTCAAGGATACGGTGGAAGATAGGTTTGGGAGAGCACCGGTTAGTATACGCCACCTGCTTGCGATACTACAAACGCTTCGCGCCCGCGAAAAGATGGAGTCACTCGCCGCTAGCTACCTCGAGGATATCCAACGGAAAGCAGCTCACAAGCCACGCGGATCGAAATATGTATACCCCGGCGCTTCTAGTGACCTCCTTTTTGAACCCAGCTATCAGCACAAGCAAGGTCTATCACACAGTCCATCACTAAAAGCCTCTAAGAAGAGGATACGCGGATCTTCTGAATCCTCTAGCATCTCATGTGAAGACGCGGGGTGCGATATCGATAAGACGATACCGCGAGAACGCGTGGAACAGAAAAAGGATCTTGAGAAACAAGGTCAGGCGACTGAGGCCCAGGCCCCGTTAATATTCCTCGGCACGATTGGTTCAGCGGATACAGTGATGAAGTCAGCAGAGGAGCGCGACCGGATTGCCAGTCAACATGACCTGATTGCCTTCGAGATGGAGGGCGCTGGGATCTGGGATGAGACCCCTTGTATTATCGTCAAGGGTGTCTGTGATTATGCAGATAGCCATAAGAACAAGAACTGGCAAGACTTTGCGGCTGCTTCGGCTGCATCTGCGACGAAGGCCCTGTTGGACTTTTATGTTCCGCGTAGATCGTCCAAGTGAGGTTGGCGACCGCCGAATCTCGGTGATGACATGTCCGCTCTGAATACGAGGTCTGCTCGGCGCTAAGTACATAGGACGGCGACTCGGACCTCGATGACAGCACGTTGCTCATCCTGCTGGTTCAACGTTTTGAACGAACAGCATCGCCATTTCACAGTCTCAAGAGAAAAGTCAGTATCCGCCCGAAAGCTACCCGCAAGACCACACGCGTCCCTGGATTATCAAAATCTCCTCGCCCATGTCCAACGGCACCGCGCTCAGAACAGAACGACTCTGCATCTCTCAGTGTATGTGGAGTAATTCCGATCACTGCCAATTTCTCGCACGGCTCGAAAGGACCCTCCGCATCCCGAATGGCCGGCCACAAAAGACCGCTATCAGATCGCCTGATGATGCAAATCGGTCGCTTTACCACGACCATCGATCTCAATGGGGCCGTTATGGCTATGGAACATATCTAATCGCACTGAGTGACCGATCTTTGTCGCCAGAGGAGACCGGGCAAAGACCAATCGACCCTAGAAAATATCAACCGATCGGGAAAATAAGCCTAACAACATGGGATACGTCTGGGCCCGTCTACGCCGCCGAATTATTCGTCTCAATCATGCCCGAGTACCAGCGTCACGGGTACGCGACCGAAGCAGCGCGCGCTTTACTCGACTCCGTGGAGAAGCAGTACGGGTTGACGGAGTTCTTTGCCTTTGCTACGCTCGACACGCCGTATACTGATGCCGCTCAGCGGTTTGCGCGCAGGTTCGGACTGTTGGAGAGGGGTTTGATGAAGCGATATTACTTGGATGGGATAGTTTACAGTACCCAAGGGATGGGGAAAGATGTGTTCCTGCATAAATCATTACCTCTATCAAGTGATGTGGATTTAATGGAGATTGATTGACTTGCCTTGAGCGATCTCACTGGCTCCATGTATATCTATTTTCCATAACGTCGCATGCAATCATGGAAGGAGCTACTATAAAAAAGGTTCCAGCAATACGTTAATTATTCCTTTACGACTTCAACTTCATCGATTGCCGATAAATTAATATAAATTTTGTATAATTTGATGAACTCGTAAGATGTCGGAAGCATCAGACCTCTGCTGCCTCAGGCACCAAATGAAGGGCTCTTTCTTGGCCCCGCCGAGCTCGGCGGACGAATATCGAGCCGGCTAGTCCCGATCTACTTTCCCCCGAAGCTTAGCAATCCCGCAACAAGTAAACAAGTAGCTATATGTATAGAGGCTTCCAATCGGTAGAGCAACCTCATTGTCCTGAATGATAAAACCGGCTTTCAGTATCCTTGTCACATATAAAACCCATCTCACCGTACCAACCATGTCCCCCTTCTCAAGCCTCCGCGCAACCCTGACGCAAATCTACCCTCCCAAGCCCACCTTCACCGAAGCTGACGTTGCGCCTGGTTCACAACGGGGCCGAGTCTTCATCGTCACCGGTGGAAATGCGGGAATTGGGCTGGAATTGGTGCGGATTCTCTATGCCGCCGGCGCGACGGTTTACGTTGCATCGAGGTCGAAGGTTAGATAATCAAACGTATCATGGAGTCCTGCTGTCCTGGCGGGGTCGAGTGCATTTTCATTCTCTTTCTCTCCCAGTGCGTGAATATAGCAGAAGGGTTAGGGCTAATCGCATCGCCCCAACACCCACAGGAGAAAGTAGAAGCAGCCATCAAAGAGATCACGACGAGCGCCAGCTCCAGCTCCAGCTCGAAGAACCAAGCAAGCACCAAGAACACAAACGGCACTCTCAAATTCCTCCACCTTGACCTCAATGACCTCCTAATCATCAAATCTGCCGCTGAGACCTTCGCAGCCCAAGAATCCAAGCTAGACGTCCTCTGGAACAACGCCGGTACGGGCGCAAACGCTGTAACCCCCAGCCAACGCACCGCGCAGGGATTCGAGCCCATGGTCGGCTTCCACTGCATCGCGACCCTTCTCTTCACAACACTCTTGCTCCCGCAGCTCCGCGCTGCAGCCGCGGGAGCCTCGACACCAGGAGCGACACGCGTTGTCTGGACGAGCAGTGGGCTAGCTGAAGCCGGGTCACCGATGAACGGGATCGACTTCGACGTCCTGGAGACGGGGACAAACAAGCCGACGCAGAACTACGGCGTCTCGAAAGCGGGGACGTGGTTCCTAGCGCGCGAATTCGCGCGCCGGTTTAACGACGACGGGATCGTCAGTGTGTGCCTGAACCCGGGGTATCTGAAGACTGCCTCCTTCGCGGGGACGCCGGCTGTGGTCATGTTCTTCTTGAACAGGCTTATGCTCTCGCCGCCGGTCTTTGGCGCGTACACGCAGCTTTTCGCGGGGCTGTCGCGGGAGATCATTTCGGATAATATGGGGTCGTATATTATCCCCTGGGGCAGGGTGAGGGCGGATGCGGCGACGCCGAGGCAGGATTTGATCCGTGCCGGGGAGTCGGTGGAGCGAGGGGGATTGGGGTATGGGGGAAGGTTGTGGAGTTGGTGTGAGGAGAGGTGGGCGGCGTATGTTTGATATAGTATGGCGAGCAGCTGTGACGAAGGTCGAGATGCGTAGTTGATGGTGATCGGCCTTCCATAGTTCACATTTTCCTATATTTTCGATAGCCAGCTCTCCGTCCTCTGCTTTTTGTCACCTGTCCTAGTCCAGAGGTCCCATCGTGTTGTAGTTTGATTCGCAAATCAAACTGAGGGTCTGGACATGCTATAAACTCGCACTGCAAGGATGAGGTATTGAAGCGAAGTTCGAAAGCGGGGAGATCGTGCTTGCGGAGTAGCCAACTTCTCCACGGTGGGAAATTGCATCTTATGTGGGGCCAAAGTGCGCTATCGAAACTCGAGAAACCCGACTTGATGGCCAAATACAAAGAGCAGTGCGCGGATGGGCATTCAAAAAGCATCCCTGGGTGGGAAATGTGGACCAGTCCCGGGCCTGGCCGGACGCGTGTGTGTGAATTCTCAAATAATACGAGGCTTCGATACGAGCCCGCGCTGAAACCAAGACGCAGGGATGAGGCTGAATTTTGTGAGCAGCACGAGCCGCCAGACCGCTTGATGAGTATTAGCGACAACTTAGCGCAGAAATAACCTGAAACATGGCCAATCACAGGCGGAAAATGCAATTGAGTCTGTTGGATCGCAACACAATCAGGGGTCTGGCCAGGCACCACAACCCACTCCAATTCTGGAGCCTGCGATCGATTTTGGGAGATAAGAGCGCCATTTCCCATTCCGCGTCCTTTTGCATTTCAGCGATTTTGAAACTCTCATCAATCGAACTCCAACAAAAAACAAACAACAAAAAAATGGGCAAGATCCAGCTCCCCCAGTCCCCTTCGTTCCCGCCCAGCTCAGGCCCGTCCGCATCCGCGGACGACGATCTCGAGCTGCCAACCTACGACGAAGCCGCCGCAAACCCGCAGCCTTCTCTCCAACAACAACAATACCGCGACAACCCGCTCGCACCGTCAGAACGCGACCACACAATCCCCGGCGGAATCCCCTACCTAAGCGCGCGCCAAACCACCCGCCTCGCCAACGCCGTCACCCTCCAACCCAGCTTCTCCGCCTCGGTGCAACACCTCGAATCCTTCGTGGAGCGACAGATCCGCCTCCCGCCGCGCCCGTGCCTGATCGTGCGCGGGACACACAACGAGTCACGGAAGAGCGGCAACGAGACCAAGACCGAGACGGTGACGGATTTCGATTTCCGGATTGACCTCACGCGCACGCTGTTGAGGATCTGTCCCAATGGCGAGACGCCGCCGGATAGTAACTGGTCGTATACGGCGGTTGTTAGTGATAATGATGGGATGAAGGCGTATCGTGGGAGTAGGTGGAAGACGAGGCAGAGCGGCAAGACTCCTGGCCGCATTGCGTTGCCGGTCGGGGATGGTGATCGTAATGGCGATGAAGATGCTGATGAGGGCGCGAGGCTGATGGATTTGGAGAATGGGGAGGCTATGCCGGGGCTGAAGGGGTGGTGCGAGCGGTACTGCAGTGACCCCGCATCGGTGAAATCGTGCGTTTCCCTTCCCTTGGCTCTTTCCCTGTTGTTTTATTAACTGGAATAGCTTCACGTACCGCCGCCGCCTCAACGGCTTCAACGTCGAACCAATGCGCAAGGCGCTAACCGACCACATTCGCTCAACGGGCTACCAGGGCCAGATCACCATCACACACTCGCTCTCCAACGGCGCAGTGACAATCTACTCCCCGCACTGGATCAACAACCTACGCAATAACCGCGCCGTCTACTGGATCTGCATAATCCTCCAACTCTGGCTCCTCACCTGGCCCGTAATCTGGCTCATGGAACGCAAGTACGACGTCGTGCGCTCGGAGTGGTACTCCTCCCGGATCGTCCGCGACCCAACCCCCGAGCAGCCCTCCCGTGGGAAGAAGATTTACGCCGGCGGCTTTGACGAAGCGACGGCGGCGGAGATGTGGGCGCCCGTCGTGCGCGAGGCAGCCTTCCAGGGCCGCACGAACGGGGAGTTTCTTGGTGCAGAGGAGATCGAGCAGCTACGGCGACAGGGGGAAGAGCGGAGGCAGGCGAGGAATACCCCCGCGGGCGATCTGATTAGTCGCGGGCAGTCGGCGCTGAATATCATGGGGATTAGGAACATCGGTGGTGTGAATGTGACGGGGGCATGGGGTGGCAATCGCTCGGATTCGGGGAATTCGAGGTTTAGTATTCGGATGGGCTAATGCGGTGCTTTGCTTTTAGCTTCTGCCGGATAATCTCTGCTCCCTTTCTTCATACCCTAATCTCTTCTCTTCGACATCTCTGTTACTATTTTTTTTTTCTCTCTTGCCGTACTTGGAGGGCCGCTCGACTCTGTACTAATCGCGTTCGAGGTGCCGTGGTCAAAAATGTAAGATTCTTCCTCACTTGATTACAATTCCAATTAAGAAATTCGCCAGTAGACAATCCTAGGAAGATTTATGCTTCGTCGTACGGAGTACAACCCGTCAACCACGTGGACCACCCTTGCAGGCGTTGATTGCTTTTTATCCGACAATCTTGCTTGAACTCTTTCGATCCACTCCGTCGTCAAGTGGGAACTTTGTCAACAACCCCACACGAGCAAAAAATTCCGCAGGACGCAAGGGCCAAGAATTACTTTATTCTCCGACCCACAGTTCCGCCGGGAAAAAATCCCCGAGCGAGTCTCGAGCTCTAGAGACCAGCAGACAGGGTTGCATTGATCGAGACTGTTTCCGGCCAAGACCGAATTACACGTGATGGTTCCATCATAGACTCTACATGGCGGGTTTAACAAGTCGACGATGAACAGGAAAAAAAAAGAGCTTCGAACTGCAGCGTTGATTACCAATACCAGCATTCTCCAGCTGTAGATCGTTCGGAATTGGTGCCGCTGTTGGGGTAAATCCTTCTCCTCGCGGCCGCTAGTGGGGGGCATTTGGAGAGATAGCCGCCTCGGTTTTTTTTTCTTCTCTTTCTTTTTTCGAGTGCTCGACGTTTTATTTTCAATTCTGCGGGGTAGCAGATGGAATGTGCCTTCCTTCTCCTTCTATCCCTCTAGACACTCCTTTGGTTTGAGGTGTTTTACGTGGAATGTCCGCGGCCTGCTGTTATCGCGTATAGCCGACATCCGAAATGGACGAAAAAGCTGAACCGCAAGACCGCATTGGTGCGACTGCGGTTGCGAGTCCAAGCACAGTCCAAGAGGTGCGACCACACATCATTCCATAAATGTAATAACATCACGACTAATCCCACTAGCAGACCCCCTCCAAAGAGCACAACATCCTGCTCCGTGCGCTCTTGTGGTCACCCCCCGCATGCCGCTACAACCCCAACTCCCCACCCCAATTCAACATCCTGCTCAACACCCTCTTCGCCTTCGCAGGCACATTCACCGTCGCAAATCTGTACTACGCCCAGCCTCTGCTCGACTTGCTGGCCGAATTTTTCAATGTCTCGCAGGAGCGCGCCTCGCTGATCCCGACATGTTCTCAGGCGGGCTACGCCGCTGGCCTGATCTTCATCTGCCCGATGGGCGATATTGTTCGAAGACGGCCTTTTGTGCTCCTGCTTACGTTCATCACGGCGACGATGTGGCTTGGGCTGTGTTTTACGAATGAGTACTCGGTTTTTCTGGCGCTGAGTTTTCTCACGAGTATTACGACTGTTACTCCTGTAGCCCTACCCCTCCTATCGTCGATACTGAGAGTCGCGCACAAGCTTATGTATTAAATAGCAAATCATGCTCCCCCTCGTCGGTGACCTCGCGCCCCCGCACCGCCGCGCAACCGCAATCAGCATCGTCTCCTCAGGCCTAGTCCTCGGCCTGCTATTCGCGCGCCTGCTCTCCGGAATCATCGCGGCAAAGTCCTACTGGCGAAACATCTACTGGCTCTCACTCGGCCTGCAGTACCTAATCTTCGCGCTCCTCTACCTCTTCATGCCAGACTACCCGAGCACAAACACCGACATCTCATACTTCCGCATCCTGCTCTCGATCTTCGGCTTATTCGGCAAACATCCCGTCCTCGTCCAAGCAGCGATAATGGGCATCCTCTGCTCCTCAGCATTCACCTCCTTCTGGACAACACTCACCTTCCTCCTCTCGGGAGAACCCTACGAATACAACACGCTAACAATCGGCCTCTTCAGCATCGCGGGGCTCACACCGATGATCTTCAACCCAATCTACAGTCGGTACATCATCGACAAATACACAACCCAATTCTCCATCACAATCTCTCTGCTAGTAGCAATGACCGGAATCGCCATCGGCGCATACACGGGCACGTTCACAGTCGCAGGCCCCATCCTCCACGCCGCACTCCTCGATTTCGGCCTCCAGGCGACGATGATCGCGAACCGGGCTGCGATATACGCCGTTGCGCCCAAGGCGCGGAATCGCGTAAATACCGGGTATATGGTTGGTGTGTTTGTGGGCCAGCTTATGGGGACTGCGGTTGGGAATCGGGTTTATGCGGAGAAGGGGTGGGTTGTGAGTGCGAGTGTGAGTTTGGGGTTTGTGGGGCTTGCGCTGTGTGTTGGGTTGGCGAGAGGGCCGAGGGAGAAAGGGTGGGTTGGCTGGCGCGGGGGGTGGCAGTGGAGGAAGACGGCGCCTAGGACTAGGACTAGGCAGGGGCAGGGGCAGGGACAGGATGGGATAGGGGCAGGGGAACAGAGACAGAGTCAGGGACAAGGTGGGCAGCAGGAGCAGAGCGTTTGAGGAGGATGATGAATTGCCATATATAGACTGGATATGGCTCGGTGAATGGGATAAAAGTTATAGACATGGTTTATGCATTGCTGTTTGAGAGAATTTTGGAGACTAAATAAATACATATATACCAATGCGTAAGATAATGCGGTCATTGTTCCTAGTCGATGAAAGTAGTGTGCTGACAGGAAGTAATCCCCGTCACGCACGCGGCTGTCTGCTGGCTACCGAGTCCCTTCATCCCCCAAACTGGTCTACAGGATTAGATATGTAGATACCTCAGCCGCGGTATCACAACGCACCGTGCATGCAGGCCACCAGACTCCCGCATCAGACCAGATCGTTCGAGTTATGCCTAATATATACAACAGACGCAGATGCAATCCGGGTAGAGGTGCTAGGCAAGAAAATGCAGTATCTAGAACAGTTTGTCGGGTAGTCGGAAATGCCTCCACCAATGTATTGATAGAGAAGAAAGAAACTGCCAGCAATCGTCCTTGCATGCGGGGTTGTCGCTTTCGAGCAGAGTGGCATACTCGTAGGGCCCCTAGGATTAGCAAAATAAGAACTTCGTATGTACTCGTTAAATGGGTTAGAGGTAGGTACAGGACAACATTGGTGTATCTAACATTCCCCATATCGATTACCAGATATCCTTTTGAGATTCCTACATAGCGTTGCACAGTATCTGTTAGAGTAAAAACGACTCCGCGACCCACCAAGAGACGACGTGATTGTACACCAAGCGTTCCCTGAATCGATCAGCGATCGACTCACTCGCGGTCCAACAGACTCTCTAGACATAGGAGATCCGGCACATTGCTTAGACGGGTAAACGGCAGCGCAAGAACAAAGGATTTAATTGACACTCCGTACTTCTATTGGTGGCGGCAGCAACTCAATCAGCCAAAGAAAGGGCTGGGTGGAAAGCTAGCCAGCCGCACGGTGCGACATCCAGATACTATTGACCCTTGCCTAGATTCCATTGGAATGGTGAGGTTATTCATGAAGGCAAAGCAAGGCTGGAGTAGTCGATGACGAGAATGGGGCCGTGGATCCTTCGGTGTATGTAGCAGTCGCAGCGCGGCCACCGTGGATCACGATCGCCTCTCCGCGAAGAGCTACCATGGGTACGGAAATACGGGCGAAGAGAACCAGGCCCATGACTCCAGCCTGTAAGTAGTGTAACTCAACATTCAGAGAATCCTTCGGCGACACCTGTCAGACAAGGTGCACTGCCTCCCACAGACGGCAAAGTCAATTCAAAACCGAGCGGCCGGAAGGCGTTCTCTTTGTTCGCCTTGGCGAATGTGAGGTTAGAGGTCGGGCCAGGCAACACTTGGTTGGTTCATGGGCCTGGAATTGGCGGGGACTCTGCGTTGATCACTCCGAGAGGACGAAGTAAACCTTCCGATTACCCCGACCCATTTACTTCACGACTCTTAGCTTGTCATCATGGGTCGATTCCTATCTAATAGTACGACTATACGGAATATAGCTGAGAAGTTCGTGTAACAAGTCCTTTCAAGGATAGGAATGTAAGGACCAAGACAAAGGAAGCGTAAGATCACGAGGGTCCACGAGGGTCCATGAGGGCTGTATCCCCCGCCCATCACCAGCTATGCTTATAGCTGGGCTGTATTGGCAGATAAAGAACCCACTAAAAATAGTTCATGCGGTGCGGCATTTCTGGCTTGATATTGTACCTACCGCAACAAACCAAGCAGGCGACTTCCTTCCACTCTTACGCGTACTTCGGCAAAGGAAAAAAAGCATAAGAACCTAGCATCGCCGGGCTGCTTAGACCTAAACACAAATAATATCTACCTAAAGGCAGAGCCTTTTTGGAACGATGATTCTGCGAATGATCACATACTTGGCCATCCTCCACCTTGGAGCCTGCACTCCCACTCCCCCGGCTCCCGGCTCTAACATCCCGGTAAGTCCACATCCCAAACTTATCACTAAGCATTTATGCGAGGAACTAACGACATTCTCCTGCTTTAGCTCTACGAACCAATGGTCCTTAATCTCTACGGCGATCTCAACTGCCTGGAAGGCGGCTTGCGCGTCCAGTATTCTTTCGGGACAGACAGGGTAGCTGGAGAGCAGGCCTGGGGCGGCCTGACGCTGGCAAGCCTCCGCCTGTCACGCCCGCTGCAAAAAAAGGAGCAGCTTGATATTTCCGGTCCCGAAAAGTTAGGCGAGTGGATCACTTCGGGAGACCATCCTAGAGACAAAGCTTGTGCCAAGTTTCAGCGGGCTTTTTTCGCAAGCGACTCGTCAACGAATTGTGTGAACATGGATCGGCCGTTTACTTGCGCGAATATCTGGGTGAATCCGGCGCTGTGATGAATCAATATATTGGGCTTGGTTCTGATGGAATGCTGCCGTTCTCATCGCTGTGATGTTGTAGCCGAGACGGGCATTCCCGGTCAGTGGTACTATTTTCTCGTCTTTGGGCCTGTTGTGAATGCCTTGTGTACAAGTGCCGCCTACTCCACCTCTAGCCCCCCATCCTACCCTTCATCGATGTAAGTTGAATTGCATCCATGCCTCTGCATTGGAGGACATGCCCTCGCGAAAGCAACCTCAATACTTGTATCGGGTCTATGTCAAGTTGTACGTCCGTCCCATCCGTTATTCTAATTCTACTTCGATCCGACCGTAGTAGTACTGATCGAGCTCCTAAAACTACCGTACATGATCCAGACCCTCATCTGGGATATCTTTACTTCGGTAATTGTCCCCGCGACCACGCCTGCTGTTCCTGTTTTCCACCTGCAGGTCGGCGCCCCTGCCGAATACGGCGACTTCCGGTTGCACTTCCCCCTCGACTGCATCATTCTATGCCTCGATTTTTTGAACTCTGAATCGGTTCCGATGAATGGTGTTCGACACGGCTTTCCGATGGCCCGAGGCTGACTTTCCGCCCTTCTTCGCGAGGGCGCTCCTCTAAACAGGCCCCAGTATTTCAGACACGTTTCGGGGTAGCGATCCGGACGTGGGCATCTGTAAGTCCTTGGAGCTTTCCTAGAGTGGAACTTTGTCACGCCCATAATGCCCTGTAACACATATGACTCCCAGATTCGTGGCTGTGCTGATGCCGCGATTCGATGCCCAGAATCACATTCGAGGCCCTGGCCCAGGTGTTTGAGAACTGCTCTTCGAATATTTCATCGTCACCATGTTCGATGCTTCGCTTTGGCGCTTTGCTGACAGCAATCTAATATATCCGCCTTACCTGCAGGGTTGCATTGAGTGGTGCTGGAATAAGATGTGCCAGCTCCCCGACGTGTCAGTCCAAGCAAGTCTAAGCCACGAACCGAGGTCCTCGATCTCGCACTCTGAGGCGACCAGTTGTTGTTGTTGTTGTTCCTCCCCTCGCTATGGGAGCATCTTAAATCCTAACTTATGCTTCGGATGGCCGCGATCTGGTGATGAATCACAGCCGGCTTATGGTGCGGACGTCGCATCTATGAGAGTTAACAACCTGATTTGAGAGCGCTTCCTCTACGATGTTACCATAACCACATCGCCTCGCGAAGTTAGGTTGTTTTACGGACGGCGGATTGACAGACTTCTCACCTCATCATTGTTGGTCTTGGAGAGCTCAACTGCACCGCACATCGGGACCCTCTTCCATCTCTGCCACTTCCTGATCACGCCAACACGTACGCCCTCACTCGCGGACTCCGACAACACAATTAAACTTCGCACCCGAACTACATTTTCAGGCTGGTCAAGAATCCAAACCTACCCCCTGCTCCAAGCCGGTTCATTCGTTGCGTATTTACTGACTGAGGCAAGAGACAATCGGTTGTGGCGCTCTGCACGCCACGGCATGGATGATGCAACAAGAGAATACAAGGGTTTATGGTACATTATGACGCCTCGGAGAATGTATGTCTATTTCCCTATTGGGCCGTATGTGGCAGTTCCCAGTGAATAAAGCCGCTACATCCAGCCCTCACAATGTCGCATTCTCAAAGCTTTCTGGCAAGCCGGGGTCTGCATATCCTTCACTTGGCGGCGGCGAAGCTATCGCTAGGTCTAGGTCCTACCAAGAGTATCAATCAGGTGTCAAACGATCATATATTATATTATGAAACGTCACCTTCGTCTGCCAAGCCGAGTCTTGTGATGTGAAGTGAAGACCTTACCTAAGAAGGGCATGCTGGAGTCAGCCTCACTCAGTCCAATACGATTGGCAAGGCAGACGCCTGGGCCGCTAGTCGCGCTCCGGGGGCTGTCGCCTACATAAGAGGTCAGACGAGCTAATTTGCCCGCTTCTCCGAGTTAATCGCTCACGGTATATCAGTACATGGTATTGCTCTGCTCGCTTCCCCGGTGTAGACTCGCAGAATAACAGTCCACGTATTCCCGCCTCATTTCCAGATCGGCCTCACTACTTACCAGTGACTCGTTCAACCGCAACCGCCCTTCAATCCTCTGAGGCCAGACAGGTCTCATCCGGAGCCCACCCCGTTCTCCGCCTTTTCTCCCTCTGACCCAACCAATTATCTTACAATATCTTTTACCCAGATGCTCCGGAATGATCTCGCTACACTCCCATAGGATATCTTTAGGGTATCAAAAGATGCCAGCGGCCCAACATCCTGAGCCCTCTATGCCCCAAGGCTGTTTGAGCCTGCGAGGGCCTCACATCTCAGGGATGGACCACATACAGGGAATACCACAGAGAAATAATAAGTACTAGCCTTCTCTCCGGCAGTCGAAACCTCATCGTTCCTTTGCTCTCTCGAGTACCTGTCCTTTACTACTACTGCATTCACAAAAGTCCATATCCACTCATTGTCATTGTTCTTAAAAAAGCCATTATAAGTCTCACACACTTCTCCTCATAACATCACTAGCATCTTCAACATGCAGAGCCGGCCTGAAGATTACTCCTCAAACCCGGGTTACGATTTTGCCCAGGCCGGTGCGAGATTCCCGAATTTGATTTCATTCTACCAGGGAGCCGACCAGCAGCTCCAGTCTTTCTTGTCAACCCCCTACCCTGGTGCCGCAAACACGGCTGCCTGGGGCCATGTCCAGTCCGGCGAGGCTACAGGAACTACCACACAGCAACAAATGGACGTGAACCCAAGCATTCAATACCCAGCGGACGCATCCCCGTCTATTTACGGCGAGCTACATGACTTCAGCGGACAGAGTCCCGCGTCCGCAGCTGCGGCAGCTGAATTTCCCACACCGCTGCAAGAACAGGTGCCTTATCAGGCTGACTCAACCCGTTTTTTGAACTCAGCCTTGCCATTTTCGACCTCGGCTACGACGATGTCATCTGCTTATGATCCCTCGTATGTAAGCGGACAACGCCCGCACCGCCCCGTCGTTCCCCGTGACTCGAGTTTCAACGGGAGTCTTGCGAGACATCCTCAACGGTACGCGCTCGGGCCCCCTCCTCCCTCCTCCGTCCCGCCATCTGGTTATATTAGTGCAAGGCTGGGAGGTTTTCTTCGATTTCTTTCTTCCTCTTTTCCTTCCTTTGACTCTTTCCCTTCAGTCCATTTCTTATCTATCCTCCCCGCACTCAACTCACTGATCACTGTACCAAGGACTCACCTCCCACCGCGCGCCAGCGAATACACAAACGACGACAGCAACCGCCTACACCCGAACTATTATCCTCAACACTCTCAGAACCTTCACCACCCTCTCACCCCTACGACCCCGATCCCCTCGCCAACCCCTTCCACTTCCTCGAACACCCAGCGACAAGGCCCCGCCTCATCTACGTACAAACCGAAGAAGTGCGAATGGGGCGGGTGTACGAGTCAGCACGTGTTCCCGCGCGAGTCAGAGCTCATGCGCCACCTCCGGACCATCCACGTCTCCCCGGACGCGTATGTCTGTCCTGACTGTGATCGCCCCTTCGGCCGCAATGATCATTTGCAACAGCATCGGAGAAAACGGCATGGAAATTGACGCTTGTTGAAGGGGTAGATGGGGAGGTGGGAGTTATTGGGTTGGCGTTGATGATGATAATGGGGACAGTGGTACAGAATCTATTCTTCGATGGTTTAGGTCTGGTCTTGTCTCGGGGTAGCACTTTGGTGCTGGCGATTCTACGGTACAGCAGGCGCGCGATTTCGGGTTTGTACAATTTCTCTCCTTTTTTTTCCGGCTCCTCTTTTCGGTAAGATGGAGTTTATAAGTTAAGGTAACGGCTTCGGGTCATGGGTTAAATCAAATAGATCATCTTTTCGGGGTTTTTTTTTTTTTTTATTTAATCCATGGGATATGCTGTAGGGGATGTGTTCCGTTTGGAAAGCGCTCATTCTTCGCCCAGAACCACGTAATGATCGAGTAGCGTTCAGACTAACATGCAAGTAGTGGTAATATGGACATGTTAGCGATCATCGTAGAGCCGCCCTTCCTCTCTACCGGCTGACACATAGTCCTTGTGAGAGAAGGCCCCTCGATGTGCGATAAGGATCGACTGCAAATCGAGAAGACAGCCGGTCCAGAGAGAAGAGAGGCAAAGAGTAAATCTGTTGATGATGTCGGCTTGCCCACAGCGGGGGTCCGTACATTGGTACATGAGAGCCATATTGGTTCTCAGCGTGTGGACAGACAGGTCATGAGCAGTAGAACGTAAATTAATGTCTCATTATCTCATAAATATCGGTAGGAAACAGTGGTGTCAAACCATATGCAAGGATAGATTGGTAATCCCGAAAAAGCTTTGGTCACGTCAAAAATGACCCGCGTGCCCCAACCATTCATTGTCTATTCTCAGGCCGGTCATTTCTCAAAAGCCATCAAAAGCCGGGCAGCTGCATTATGCCCGTTCTTCTCCGCAAATTCAATCGCTCTTTTGTACTGACGCTGCCCAAATTCACCAGTCACGGAGGCCCCTTCATCGAGAAGCATCTGGAGCACGTCGATCCGATCATGCTCCGCCGCTCCCTCCAGTGCTGTTCGGCCATTATATCGCGCAGCCGGGGCGTTCACATCAGCGGTCAGATCGATCAACCGGCGGGCGATGCCAATGTATCCCCGAATTGCTGCAATCTGCAGTGCGGTCGCGCCACCATCGGTTGCTGGACCAGCGTTGATGTACGCGTTGTGACTGATAAGCAGGTTGACGAGTTCCATATTCCCACTTTCGACTGCATGCTGTAGGGGCGTTCGGCGGCGGATTCCTGGTCCCAAGTAATTCACATCGATATCGCGATGCTCGAGTAACTTCTTCACCAGAGGAATATCTTGGCGTTTTGCTGCAAGCTGCAGCGGGCTAACAACATCTCTATACCCTGGGAGCTCGGTTCCGTTATCATCCTCTATGTCCGGGTGGTCGATGGCAAAATCCTGTTTTAGCTCTATGGGGACATCAAGATAATGGTCGACTAGGTCCTTGTGACGAACCAAGAGAGCCACGACCAAAGCCCGACCCGTGAGTCGCGGCTCCCACCGACGAGACTGGAGCATGATTTCGACCATTTTTGTGTCATTTTCAAGGGATAGTATCTCGAGGACTGACTCTGGCGGTTCGAGACTGAAGTCAGACTCTTCATCCAGCCCCCAGGTGTCATTCATGCCCCGTGGTTTCCCTGCCGGATCCACCCCGGATGCGAGCAGGAGCCGCACAAGATCTATCCTGCGTCGTAGAATGGCCTCCGCCATTGCCGCGGGGGCCTTTCCACGGAAGGCTACAAGCAATCGGCGCAACAGCTCATCATCTGCGTCAACGTTTACAGTGTATCTGACTGCCTCTTCCAGGTCCCCATCAGAGACCTTTACCCCGCAATCGAGAATCACATACGCCAATGGCAAATTCTTTCGCTCGATGGCGGCACGCAGAGGAGATGCTCGGGAGATATTGGTGCCTGTCTCTCCTTGGTCTGCTATTGGATGGTCGAAGTCCAGACCGAGATAGACTAGTCTCTGCGCTAGATCATATTTCTCCTCCGCAATTGCGGCCCCCAGTACTTGTGCGCCTGAAGTTCTGAGGATTTGTTGCAGGATTCCGCCGTGTTCCAAGTACGCTGCGGTCTCCACATTGCCAACCTGGGTGACGCGTGAACAGTGGATAGTCGTAGCTCCGGTAACCTGCAACATCTGGATGAGCTGCAGATACCCTTTTTCGATGGCTGCCCCCAAAACTGTTCCTGGGGAATTGCTATAGGTATCGTTCAAACGCACTCCCATCCCGATAAGCGCCCTGGCAAATTCAGTCGCGCCGTTCTGGATCGCGCAAAGCAATGCTGAAGTGGGCTGGTCCTCTCGAGACTCTTGCCGTTCGATCATTGCACCATGGCTCACCAATATATCACGGATGCCTTCATTATTGTGGGCCAAGGCGAGTTCGATTAGGGTCCGCTCTCCAGAAGTGTCTGCGACATGAACGTCAACACCGGCGTTTAGTAGGCGCTCAAGAACGGTGCGGTTAGGGTTTGGGCGGGCCACAGCTAGAGCAAGAGGCGAAACATAAGGAAGCCCGTCGAGCGCCGGGTTAACATCCTGGAAAGCATCCAAGAGCGTGTCAATTATCGCCATCTTTTCGGATTTAACTGCCACGCCAAGCACGTTGGTCAAACCCCAATCGTTGCCGAATGTAATATCCACAATGGCGTTGATATCGGCACCACGAGAAAGCAAGAGTTTGGTAATATTTATGTTCCCACGTACTACTGCCTCCGCCAACGGACTTTGTCCTTGCACGCCGTCCCGTGCGTTCACATTGGTATCTCGATCCAGAAAGCGAGAGAACAGCTCCAGGTCCGAGATATGTGCTGCGGCGGCAGCTAGACACGATGGTGTAACACGGGCATGAAGGGAAAGAAACAGCTCTATTACCTCGGTGTTTCCACTGCTAACGGCATATTCAAGCGGAGAAGTTCCATTGTAGCAAATGTCAATATCTGCACCATTTGAGAGAAGAAGGTTAGCGAAATCCACTGGCTCAGGGTAAAAATCCTCCCAAGGGGCCGTTGAGACAAATTGTAAGGGTGTGATGGGCCCATGATCAACCGTGTCAATAGGACAGTTAGGATTGACACCGGCAGCCAGGAGCATCTCGACAATGTCTTCGTTCATCTTTCGCAATGCGCTCCCAAACAGCTGTTCCGCGATCGCTGCAGCGGTTGGCTCATTAGTCGATAATAATGCGCGAAGCTGTGTCACATTATTCCAGCCAGACCGCTTAAAAATTTCCAGTACACGCCTGTCGTGGGCTGCCATAGTCCACGACGACTTTCCTATAGGTCCAAAAGATATCAGGTTGTTTGACAGCAGGAACATTTCCACGCCAAATGTATCAATGGTGGATTGTTTTGATTCGCAGAACCGCGCCGCCAGGTCGTGATGATAATGTTCAGTGGCTTCCGGCATCAGGATACTCAGCCCTGTAGCAGTCCTCGAGCTGCTGTTGATGTTCACCGGGTGGGAGAGGCGATCCCAAGGGACAATAGAGCTCAAACGCTCCAGAAGCTCCCGATTCACCGTATACGAAACTGCGCGGGGATCTTGTGGGGAGGCTACGGCGAGTCGCGCGACTGGGGAAGGTAGATCTATTGGACACAAGCTATTAGTAAGAGGACCAACACAGGGCTGCCGCGCGCTAATGTATGGGTTCAGAAGACTTGCCTTCACTTTGGCCCGGCTGCAAAAGCCTCGAGAAGCGCAACCACGGCAGAGAGGTGTTCCAGATAAGCCGCATCCCAGGTGTCGCTGGGGTGCAAACGGTGATCCTCTCGGGGGTGTCGGGTGAAGGAGCTGCTACCAGCACATGAAATATTAGCGACTCTCTAATTTGACATACACAACCACCTACCACCGGGAACGCGAACTCCGTCAAACGTCGTGACATAAGCTTTGCCGTACGGAGCCTTCCTAACTTTGCGTGCGGCATATTCAGCACCATGAACGTGTACTTCGCTTTCCTTGTCGAACAGCTGCTTCCGTTTGGCGATGCGTCTCCCGATGAACTGACCATCGGCCCGCGAGATTTTCGTGTTCTTTTGAAAGCCCCAGCGGAAAAGTGAGTTAAATACTGCCTCTGTCTGTTCGGTAATGAGATTCACCTCAGAAGATCAATGAGGAAGAGGAAATGTGAGCTTACGTTGCTTCGAAGGCGTACTTGGTGGTCATGTACTCCATGACCTCCCTCAGGTTCATGTTCTGCCGAATGTAAAGACGGTGGAGGTCTGGCTTGTATGATTCCCAGACAGAGTCGTCCATGTTAGCGGTGACCTGGACTGGACGTGTGCTCCAGTAAGAGTGATAATCTGCGCTCTGTCAGATGGGAAGGCTGCCTATTTGAAGCCGCAGGTCAAGGCGGCTTTTGTCGAATGCCTCAGGCCACAAAAAGGCGCTGAAATGGGGTTTGTTCCGGGCGGCCTTCGGTTCGTTTCTGAGCCTGCGGCCTCCTAGTGGCTGATTCCAAAATTCTGGGAGCTTTTTGACCCACACTTGCTCACTCGTTGTCACCCTCAGCACCTTATTACTGAATTTGGCCGGATCTGCGCTTGGCCATGTTTGAAGTCCAGAGCCTTATTTTTTTGCTCCAGGCATTTTGAGACCTGATCGCCTTCCGTGGGCGCCAAGACTCTCCGTGATTGGATACTTCCAAAATTTCGTCCAACTTTGTTCACTGTTCTCCTGCGTACGGGATCATGGACACGAGACAATTGCCACAGACAGCCCAGGCGCACATCGAGGTTATCTGACCTGGATTTCAACGATTATTACGGCCTCAAGAGAGTTGATCTCTAGTATATAAGTACAGTCCGTCTTCCTATCTACCTCTCACTCAATTCTTCTCCTTGGCAGCTACTTCCCTTGGCGATTTACTATCTCTGTCATCGCCCTTGCTGTCCTATACAGCAACCAATCACAATGCAGCACCAGCTTTCCCATTGGGGCCCGTACGATCTTGATGAGCATAACAGGCATCCTTATCCAGCTCAGAGCTCGGTTCATCCTCCTACAAACCAGCAACTACCCGCAGCCCATGGGCCACACCAGGTGGCCCTCTTTCCAAACCAACAGACGGAGCCAGACCCATGCTTCTCCGTTCATCAAGACATCCGAAATCTGGCTGTTTGGTCGACACTGATGACGGCTGGACCCGTGGGCTCCGAAATGACACTAGCACAACCCACGACGGACCTACTACCGATGAGCGAGGGGTCTCCTGGGTCTTCCAGCGATCGCCCTGATCACATCCCCGCCGACTACAGTTTTGTCGCGGCTCTCGGACGACCCCTGCAGGAGCCAGGAAACCGAAAATCGAGCTGGGTCGCTTATTCCCCGCCAGGTGGCGAATCCCCGCTGTATGTCCCCCTCAGTTCTTCACCATTATAGCCATGGCGTAAATTTGATGTCTAATCCACGCGTAGTCCCGCTTTCGCTGGAAATGCTCCTCATGACGCTCACGGCTTCCGGTGCAGGTGGCAAGGCTGTCGTAGTTACACGAGCTTCCGCCGCGAAACTGACCTGCTCCGCCATCTGAAAACTGTCCATATCTCTCCAAAGGCTTACCCTTGCCCTGAGCCAAACTGTGACTGGCGGTTCGGTCGCAAAGACCACCTTAGGATACACCAGCGAAATCGTCACGGCGCGTGAGACCGACCGCGCAGCCCCTCGCAACGTTTGCTTTTTCTCAATTCCCGTTTTCGGTAACCAGATTACGTGCGTTAATCTCTTTTTGGCTTCCAGCCTCATCCCTCTCTTTGTCTCATTGGGTTGGGTTGGGTTGTTTAGCGGTGGCGTAGGATACAGCGGGCAAATCAGATCATGCCACAGATATATTGCGATGAAGATTTTTTTTGCGTTCTCAAGATTGCAGCGGCAATCAAACTGGTTCTCATGTTTTCAAGTCTATTCTATTCAAGATTTGGATAGGATTGTTGCTCGTTGCCCCAACACATACAGGTTCTTTTTTTTGTTCACATTGATTCTAGCACAACCATGACAAAGAAATTGTAAAGACACTATGCTCATAATTTCCGTCCAGATAGACTGGAAGGCCCACTCACAAATCATAATCTTGGCTCGAGCCCAGTCGCGAGTTGGGAAGGCTCCTCATTCTTCCAACCCCGCTCCTCGCCACGCGCGCCTATCCCACAATATTTTACATATCAATTTCGCCAAGACATTTGAAGCGCGTGTATATCGACCAAACATCGATTCAAACGCGCATTCTCGGGATAAAAAGGGGTCCCACAGCCATGAGATTCCGGTCGGAAATAATAATGATGCGTCGATTGGTGGCAGATTTTCGTGCGATTTACCCGGGCCCCACCGCGATTTCCAGACTGATTGGTCGGAGCCGATTTTAACCGACGTCCGGGATCGGGACGGGTCGCATCGGCTCGGAATATACTTGCAAAGAATACCTTAAATCAACGAGAATATACTATTACAGTGGTTTTGTTATGATTCAGACATCAATGTATGTGAATTGCGCCCATATGTCAGTGTGGTAGGTCGACCCCGGCCTTCAAAACAGAGATCTGACTTTAACGAGCAATCCGGTATTTGATTATATATTTTTCCACGCTGGTAGGGGGCCGAACAGATTAATCTTCATTAAAGCTTCCAGTATCCCACGTTTAACCGAGCCTAATTGTATACTTAAAAGAAAACAATAATCTGGCTTATGAGAGCTTCGTGTAACGAGCGGAATCGGAGTTCACCTGGGGCCTGGAGGCGTGGTTTCAGCGGGAAACTTTGGAAAGGTGCCTTCCTTGGCATTTGACCAGGGATAGATACCCCCGATCGGCGATGGTGTCTAGATCCTCGAAAAAATGCACAAAATTCTGGGTTCGGATCAGCTATGGGATCGGCTTAGTCGTTTCCCTCTCGCTAAAGCCTTTTTTTTTTTTTTTTTTTTTTTTTTATGAGGGGCCGTTGAAGATTTCTCACCTGTTCGGCAGCGCGCGAACAGCAGGGTGCCCTGTCCTGTAAGAGAAGATGCTCAGCCCCAGATCAAATCGCGACAACCAACCAATAACCTTACGCTCTCAGAGCAACAAAACCGCCTTGTCAACCAAGGTTGAAGCTATACTCACACGAGCCGAGTTTCTCTGGAAAGGAGCGAATCCTGCGGTAATCTCAAGTTCAGGAGTGGAGATTTCGGTGAGGACTCTTGGTCCGTCTATTAGGTGATTGGCAGCTTGATGGATTAGCCACGTGGGAAGCGGCAGCAGGACCCTCTTGCCTTCATATTCCTGCGTAGTATGGACTTTTGGGAAAATGAACTCTGAAATGATCGGCAATGGCCTGCTGGAGGGGTGTTTAAGCCTCGCCACGTTTGCGTAGCCGGTCGACGTTGAGCCCATTGGAAAGCCTCAGGGCTCTTGTCCAATTCCTTCAAGGTCTGACCATCAACAGCAAGCTCGGGGCAAGGGTATATAATCTGCCACCGAGTGTCACAGTTATGGCTCTTCCTCATCTACAAGTTATCCGTTTTCAATTTCCATCGTCTTTCTCACCATCCAACGGCGCTGTCATTCACCATGGACCAAACAATCCGCTCACCGCATCTTCCTACCAATCATGCAGCGGCAACAGTGGCTGTAAACAGTTCATATCCCGCAAATGGATATCCTGAGGAAGTCATATCTCCTGGCTCGCATGGGTCGCTGCTTCCCGATCGCCAAATGCAGCTATACCCTTGCTTCGCTTGTACAACCGCCGATGCCGAAGGTGTAACTTCCCCATGGAGTCCGAACACATATCCCATCGGAGAACCGATGAAGCCGGACGCTGCGGGGGCCTCGCCAATAACGCAAGGATCCCAGCGCTTTCGCCGAGAACTTCCTGGTCGGACCCTCGCTGACCAAACGACCGGCCACGACTATTCGACTACCGCGCTCCGGTTTTCTCTGCAGGAACCCGGGCAAGACAACGCGGCCGCATCTTCAAGAGCGATTCACAGGAGATTCCAGGCTCCCACCAAGGATTTAACTCAGTCGCCAAGGTATGATTTCATCTTGGATCCGCATTTCGTCTTTTCTCTCCCACGGTAATGACGGAGGCATAGCATAGCTGACCTTTTCCAGTGCGCATACCAAGGATCGCCGACCTAACCATCCGGGCGTGCGATGCCGATGGGAAGGCTGCAACAGCTCGACGATCTTCCGGCGCGAAGCAGATATTATTCGCCACCTGAGGACAATACACGTCTCTCCCAAGGCGTACCCTTGTCCAGAATGGGGCTGCAACAAGGCCTTTGGTCGCAAAGACCATCTTCGAGCACACCGGAGGAAGTGTTATGGACAATGACACACGATGCTGGAATATTCCTATCATTTCCAATTTTGTTGACTTTGTTTTTTTTTTTTTTGTGTGGGAATTGACGCAGATGATGATCCATTACTTGCATTCTCCGCGTTCGACTCTTCAGCCTCTGCGCGATTTTTGTCTGCTTTGCTTTTTGTCAGCGGTGTTCGAAGCGATTTTACGGGAAAAAAGTAAATGTTCTACACATGAATCTGGTCATCTGCTTCACTGTGCAATTTCCCTTCTAAAAAAGAACACTTCCGCCTTGCGATCAGACCCCATCGTAACCACAAAGGGCAAGGGCCCGGTTCCATAGTGAAGAGGCCGAATACGGCTAGCGCCAGCCTTGCGATCCTCCTCAACAGTTTCAAACCCTGGACAAACACCTCAGGTGACCATCTTTTCAGCCGGATGCATCGCTTAAATCAACACACTCGGACGATCCTGAGGCCCCATCCCTTTCACATGCGCTCGTTCCTGGAACTCTTAATTACTAGATTTTCTTTTTCTTCTGCAATTCCCACCATCAGAGAGATCCACTGGCCAACACATCACACGAAGCAAAAATGCCAAGGATTGGAAGCCTTCCAGAACAGCGTTCCAGAGCATCCGGAGCAACTGATGACGCGGTTTGTCTCCAGCGATCAGCGACTGCTGAGGATTTCGATCAATAATTGTGCGTACCCGCAGGTTCGCAAGATTCGCTTTGAGCCGCCGAAATATCTACAATTCGGTAGATACTGTGACGAGCCCTCAAAGAAGCCAAGAAACGACGCGTTGCCCCATTTTCCCGGCCACCAGCCTGGACCAAATGGTTGCCTGATGAGATGGTTGAGAGAAATGATGCTCCCGTGCACTTCGGGTTTTGTATTTTTTTTTTTTCTAGACGTGATTTACAGTAATAGCAAATGGTCCTCACCCAACGAGGGTGATCATGTGAAGGCCACGAATACAGAATAGATACCTTTTACACCCATCTTGGAGCTCGAAGGTGGAGTGGAGCTATCCATACCTCCCATGTCTCGCTGTACGAGGTGCTCGTATCTGCGTAACACCTCGAACAGAGCTCGCACAACATGACATCATGGTTAGGAGCCGATAGACCCGGAGTATCTCCAACCGATGACAAAATTCTGCGGCGTCCGGGGTCCTCTCCAGATTCCGTTCGTCATCTGTCTAGACCTGAATCTAGACCTTCAAGTGTTATCGGTGATCGCCTAGCCACTCTTTGCCTCCCCCGTGGCTGTGCATGATCTTCAGGCCTGGATCTCATCGGCCCTTAAGCCTTGCTCGTATCGCAGGGTCTGATTTTCCCGCGGGAAGAACAGGAAAAGGAAATCAGGAGCGGATGAGCTAAAAATCCAGATGACACAATTCTTTGCTCTGTTTTGCAGCGTCATCACTCTTTCCATAGTATTTACTTCTGCGGCTGGAGGAATTCGAAAGGCGAAAGTACGCTCTCAAGGTGTACATACTTTACGAAACCCTAAATTGAATTCAACGATCGCTGCGTAGATGTAAAGTTTCGAGGGCATCTTCGATAAGGGAAAAACAAATGAACCTGGAGCACTAAAAGAGAAAAAAAAAATAGAATAAAATGAAAAATCACCCGCCGAGTGATAGCCGGCTACCTGCGTAAGTCGTCGATCACAGCCCAGATTGGCTAGAGAAAAGGCCGACGACGTCGAAGGAATTTCTAGCGACTTTACCCAGTACAGCTTCAAATCACTGCTCATGACATCATCTAGCAACTGGATAACTAACTAACTAGCTATGTTAGGCGTCTTGCCAAAACCTTTAGCCCTTTCTGGCGCCCTGGAGTGTGGCGATACCTGGCAAATGAGGCTAGCGTGGGTGAACTAGTACATAATGCGGACGACGGATTTAAGTTTGTTTCGAAATGGAGATGCTCTCTGTCATTTGGTTATTCTCATTCGTCGGAAGTGCAATCATTGCGACAAGAGAATGGCTTAAGCTCACATTGGCAGGAGGCCTTAAACGTCTGGCTAATGTTCCCTGACTGAGCTAAATTCACTTTTTTTTTTTTCTTTTCTTTCAGGGACCAGTAATTTCCCTGGGAGTCAGTTGCTCTCACGATGCTCGTTGTAGACCTGCATCAATCGCCCATTAGGTTTGTTCTAGACTCATACGCACGCTGCCTATCGTACACACATTGCAGTAAGGCTCTGGTCTTGAGACATATGGCCGCTAGTGATGCTAGGAGGGGGCCGAGGATGATAAAAACTTGCGATCGACTTGGATAGATCCTTGTCCTAGGAATATAAACGCATCTGCTCGCCACTGATTCACCATATACTCTCTCATCATCATCAGCAGCGCTTTAGGAGGGGCACTCAATACTATTTCTAATTTAATTAAACGGCTCTGAATTGAGTCTGCAAAATGAGCTTCAATCCCCGACGTTCTGAGTCAGGCGAAGATGATTCTCCAGGCTATTGGGAACCTATATCTCTCTTTTCCCACGTACCGCAATCTAGCGATAGGCAGTCTGATCATACGGAACGATTCTTTTACAACGATAACAACCCCACCAGTCTACCCCCACAGTCCCCAGGCACCAGTCTTCCTCGTCTGGGAATCGCCAAACAATCCCATGCTGTGTATCACATACCCGCCCAGGCCACTGTCCAGACCCCAAGGGCCCAAAGCGTTCACCCAGACCTCGGCAACATCTCTCAGCCTCTTCGATTTGAACAGATCACCGACAGCAACATGTTTGCGCCCTTGGAGCTGTTTCTCCAATGCTCTACACAGCCGACTTCGAATCCAACCATGCTCTCCAGCGAAACACCGCACTCCACCTCCGCCCCAGGGGCCCCGCGAATGCGCACACCTCTGTCCCCTCTCTCCGCAGTTCAGAACAGATCCTTTGAATGCAAATGGAGAGGGTGTAAGAGCTCTCGCCCATTTCGACGGGAAACTGACCTCATCCGCCATCTTAGAACTATACACATATCGCCTGCAGCATTTGTTTGTCCTGAGGGCAGCTGTGGGAAGCCTTTTGGACGCCGTGATCACCTGACAGAGCATTTGAAGAGACGTCATCATAGCTAGGTGGCTGAGCTCGTAATTGTTGGGTTCTTTACAGTATTTCCACCGTCATTCCAGAAGACTGCCTCTTCTAGTGTGGCTGTGCCTCTCCCCTTCGGACTAGCCTGCGGAAGTGTACTTTGGTCCTTTCTTGTTTGCTTTTTCTGCGCCCTTCCAGCCTTCTTCGAGACTTTTCTCGGCCTGCTTTCGCGCTTTGCTTCTGACATGATTGTGTGCTTGCATCTCACTCCATTTTCCTCATTTCTTGATTCTTTTCTCTTTTTTTGAATGTACATCTACCTTCGAGGTTCTCCCCCCCCCTCTTATTGCACATGCAGCATGATTGATTCCCTGAGTTAGACACTTAACTTTTTTTTTTCCTCCTTCTTATCTTTCTCGTTTTATCACATTTGTTTCTCTCTTCCTCTCTGGCTTTTGTGTGTGTGTTTAGTCATGGAGCTATACACACATTATTGATGATAATGATGATATCATGAATGTATTAAACCCCCCACCATCTGCATGGATTGTCGTGAGAGAGCGAAAGCCCCTGCTACCTTTGCTGATTAGATTAGTGTCCTGATTGACTTGATCTTCCAATTTCGCTAGGCGTCCTCTACGATTTGCCGCGTATGGCCTGCTGAACAGGCCATCATTCCTCCCTGACCCCTGTTCGTGATCAATGTGAATTGCACCACTATATCCTCCATAGGCAGGAACCAGGAAGGAGCCGGCGCCGCAAAATCTCCGTCAGCCTTGGATATGGAAACCCAGAGTAGCTACTTACAGTAATTCTTCACGTCAAGAGCTAATGCAGGGGGTAACAAAAGGTAGGTTTATCTTCAGCCGCGGGGCAAGGCTTGTAGTTAGGTGTTAAAGTAAGTCCAACGCCTTGCACGTGCGTTGGTGGACCTATAATCTCTGGCATCACGTGGTTAATATCAGCAGGGCCTTAAGATCACTATAATAGGTACAAGCTTCTGGGATGCGCCTTGTCTGGGTAGCTATTAGACAGGAAAATGCTCCCTAGCTCCTAGGGTTTAGAGGAGACCTAGAATATATTAGGTGCTATAAAAGGACTAAGGCATCCAGGTCACTGTTAACCCTCTATTGATTCCATGGTTGGTCTATTAATAAGGCAATTTTGACCCCCTCAAATCCATGTTTTGGAGACACAACATAGGACCGGTCAAGTAAATAAAAGATACTATCTAGGTACAAGCCCTTAGCACCCAAAGAGATGGTATAAACACAACAAGGCGGGTGTGCGTTAAATAGCTTGGATGGTGCCTGTTTTAATAGTCGTGTCTTAACGGGTGAAGACACCACTTTCTGATAGCCAGCTCGATCTATCAGACACATCTACCAGACGGATTAGTGTCCAGACTGCACTCTAGCTGGACACAAACACGGGGCACGTGTCTTTAGTAAACAAGGCGAAAAACTGACTGGGTGTGAACAGACTAGGGTGCCATCAGTGAAAGTGACCACATATGCTTAATATACAATTGATACCAACAATGGCTAAGGTTTGTTAACTGGCCATGAACATTCGGGGACACTTATCCTGCGACCCTACTACCATTAGACAAAGCAGCATCATGTTGAGTGCTGTAAAATTTCACCGTGTTTGCTAGGTAACATTTTCATCGCGAATATAAACATCCCTCTGATGATATCCGAGGGTTGAAACTGAGTACTCCTAGGGTATGCGATAATAGATCCCCTTACTATCGCACTTGATCTCATGGAGCACTATGAGCACGCCCACTTTCGCTCAGACCCTGCTCCAGCAGCTTGACATGCTGAACTAGTATACGTAGACCAGGGTCTTGTGGCATCCCTTTGTAGTTATACTACTCAACAAACATCTTTTTATCTCTCTAGTATAAGTTAATGATATTGTCGCCTGTCCGCTATCAGGAGCTCCGTCACCGGCCCAACAAGGTGTTCGTCATATCCCAATGCCATCAGCGTCCCGACCATTGAATTCAATGGTGCCTCTTTATCTGTGACAATATCCCAGATTCGATCTTTCACTTCAAATTCGGTCTGGTAGTCCATGATCTGATGCTCGAGCCGGGGAAGCGGGTCAATCACGCTCAATTGAGGGTTGGGGCCGAGCTCAATGGTGAATGAATGACTGCCTTCTGATATAGACGGGTAGTCAACAGCCAGACTTGGGGTCTGTGGATAATTGGCAACCGTCACCTTGGCATAGCTTGTTATATCAACGCCGTCTATATCGATTTTCAGATTCTCAGGCATCGAAGTGACCGACAGAAAGCGGAATGTGACCGGTCGATTGATTTCTTCTGCAACAAGTCGCCCCTCAGCTTGCTGAAATGTGATAGTACTCTTTTGGTACTGGTTTGTTCTTGGCGTCGTCGTCCCTGGGCCCTCTCTCTGAGGGTTATTGTGATCGCCGTCCTCTAGGATTACAGCTTGAGCATCCCGTCCAACTACGACAAGAATCTCGAGAGCCTCCGGATTCAAGCAGCCATTCCGGGGGGCTGGGTCGGCGTCCATAGGGATAATGGTACCCTCTGTAAGCAAAACGGGATATTCCTCCAGCCGCCGGTAGAAGGTGATTTCACGGTTTCCGTCGTACACGGTCCCTGTGAACAGGTCCACATAGCGAGACCTTGATGGCAGCCACGCCTTGGCCGAGGCGAGGTTTGTCCTTCTATTGCGCGGCTCCACAATCGGGGTGACTAGGAAGTCGGAGCCTAGGATATACTGGTTGGGGAACGAATATGCCTTGGCATTATCTGGGTGGGCCCAGTACATGGGCTGCACCAACAACTCATCCTCCGTTGAACAAAGCACGTTTCGAGTATAGAGAAATGGAACCAGTCGGTGCCGCATCCTCATAAACTCGGACATAACCTTCATACATTCGGACTGATAGAGCCATGGTTCTTTGGATGTCCAGCGTGAGAGGGACGAGTGAAGACGGAAAATCGGAGAGAAAACTCCGAGCTGTACCCAGCGCGTCACGAGTTCATCGTCGCGCGCACCCCATATATGACCGCCAATATCATGACTCCACCACCCATAGCCAATGTTCGAAGCCGTGGCGGTGAATTCTGGTTGGAAGGCCAGTGAGGCCCAAGAGACCACCGTGTCTCCTGAGAATCCTACAGGATACCGATGGCTTCCAGGACCGGCATACCGGGAGAATATCAGTGGTGTGGTGCTGCGATGTTTGCCGTGGTCAAGATACTGGAAGTGGTTCAAGAGCCAGAGCGGGTCGAGTCCGGCTACCCTGGAATGTGGACCTTGTTGCCAGTCCATCCACCAGAAATCACAAGCAAATGTTTCCAACTTGCGGTGCAGGATCTCCAAGAATACCTTCATGTAAGGGGCGCTGGTAGGATCAAACAGGATAGGATCTTTGTTATGGGTATCATGGCTGAGGGCCTGCGCACACTCCTCATAAGCCTCCTCATGCGAGTGTATTCCATTATGGGGGTGATCATTCAAGGTGATCTTCAGGTTTCTTTTATGTAGCTCATGTCCAAATGCCTCTGGGTCTGGGAAGAGATCCTTATCCCATGTATACCCGGTCCAACCTGAGTGGGGGACGGACTCGTGCGATACCAGATGCCAGTCCATGTCGATCACTGCAACAGATAGAGGGATATCGTGAGCACGGAACTTGTCCATCAGGCCAATATACTCGTCCTGACGATAGGCATAGTACCGACTCCACCAGTTTCCAAGTGCATACCGGGGCAAGACGGGTTGCTTGCCAGACACGGCGAAGAATGTCTTGATGGCAGCTCGGTAGTCGTGACCGAAGCAGAACAAATACCCATCCACCCTGTCCCCAGACCTCCTTCCAGCAACAAAGTCTCCATCAAAGAGCATGGAAGAAGAATCATCAAGGGCAGCATGGCCTGCTCTGGAGATGACACCCTGGCCCATGTCGCATCGGCCGTCGCAGAGATCTAGAGTGCGGGCTGTACCACCCAGGTTACCGTCGTCCGGGACCCCATACCGCCACGGAGCGCCCCACTCGGTGTGTTTATCGCTGAAGTGAACAAGAAGGCCCCCGGGTGAGAAGCGTTGCTTGTTGTATGTCAAGTGGAAGTGCTCGGTGATGATCTCGAGGTCATCACCATCGGTGACGCGGAACTGAGGAACCGGAAAATGGCGGTTGATCGCAAAGGTGGACGCTCTGTCCTCAAATTGGCCGTCGGCGGCCCATTCATACCGAAGCAAGCGATCGGTCAGGACCGTGAATCGGTAGGTGGGACCCAGGACGATGGCCTGCGGAGTTGCCACGGGATTCATGAGGAAAGTCATGGCTGGACAAGGATAAAAATGGGACGACGGCTAGACATGGGGGGCGACAGAGAACCCCGGAAATTTATAGACCTGCCAAGTTCCATCATGCTCGCAGAGACTTTACTGATCGTGCATTTTTTGCGAGCAAAACAGTGGCCCTCGTTGTCGGATGGAGGAGATGGTTTACTGTAATTGTGCGAGCATTTCTCCGGACTCCACTCTCATGTGATGCGTCATTTTCCTGTGAGCGGAACAGCGATCCTGTTGTCGCATGGAGGAGATGGTCTAATTTTGCGAGTATTTCTCCGTATTCTACTCTCAAAGTGATAATACCAAATGTCTTGCCTAAGCTTCTACCAGAAATTAATCGCAATCTAGATTACGATTTTAGCGTGAGGTTTAGCGATTCGCTGATGCGGTAGATGCACTTATCCATATTTCGGTCCCCCATGGGGTCGGATTGAGGGCACTTACTTGGTAACTTATGTATATAAAGAAGAGGATGAAGGTCCCGGGTTCGCTTCCCAGTTATTCACTGTTTCTACCATCAGCCCCTGCAGCCAGCCTTCTCAACGTGGATAAATCAGGCGATATTTCTCATGTGGAACAACCCACGAAAGAGAGTGCCCGTAATGCTCTCGACGCCGAGAGCCAGATGGGCTTCTGCGAGGCCCTGCGCCTCTACCCCAGGGCTGTACTTTGGTCTGTGGGCTTGTCCACCGCCGTCATCATGGAAGGCTACGCCGTCATGCTACTTTCCAGCTTCTACGCCCTGCCTCAATTCAACCGCAAATACGGCCAACTCCAACCCGACGGATCCTATGTCATATCCGCCCCTTGGAAATCGGGCCTCTCAAATGGCGCGCTCTGTGGTGAGATCCTAGGGCTGTTTATAACCGGTATCTGCCAGGACCGATTTGGGTATCGCATCACCATCCTCGGTGCGCTATGCTTGGTGACGGGATTCATCTTCATCTTGTTCCTCGTGCAGAACGTGGAGGTGCTTTTAGTTGGCGAGATCCTCTGCGGACTTCCCTGGGGGCATTTCAGACAATTACCACCACATACGCATCCGAAGTTTGCCCTGTCGCACTCCGAGCATACCTAACCACATACGTCAACCTTTGCTGGGTCCTGGGGCAGTTCATTGTCTCCGGCGTATTGAAAGGGGTCCTCGACCGACAGGATCAGTGGGCTTACCGGATTCCTTTTGCCGTGCAGTGGGTATGGCCTATACCGTTGATGGTGATGTGTATGCTCGCTCCGGAGTCTCCATGGTGGTGTGTACGGCAAGGCCGGCTCGAAGAAGCACGACGTAGCCTGGTGCGTCTCATGAGCCGCACAAATGATGCTGTAGACGAGAACTTGGCCATGATGCAGCACACGAACGAACTCGAAAAAGAAATATCCGCGGGGACCTCGTATTGGGAATGCTTCTAAGGTCCTAACCTGCGGCGGACAGAGATTGTGTGTATTACTTGGCTAATACAAATCACCTGTGAATCGCAGCTGATGGGCTATTCAACGGTGTTTTATATTGCGGCCGGGATGAGCGAGAGCGAGTCTTTCAGCATGTCGCTGATCCAGTATGCGATCGGAGCTGTGGGCACGGTGTTATCATGGTTCCTTATGGCACGACTAGGGCGGCGGACTCTGTATTTGTATGGGTCCTCAATTCTTTTCTGCGTTCTCATGGTCATCGGCTTTGTATATCTGGCTCCGCGTGGAAGCAGCACGAACTGAACTATTGGTGCACTCCTGTCGGTTTTCACATTTGTGTACGACCTTACTGTCGGCCCGATCTGCTACTCGCTGGTCTCGGAGCTCTCGTCGACACGACTGCGGGCCAAGTCGGTCGTCCTCGCTCGGAATCTGTATAACGTTGGAGGTATCGCGGTTAATATCCTGATCAACTACCAGCTCACATCAACCGCATGGAACTGGGGAGCACGGTCCGCTTTCTTTTGGGCTGGAGCCTGTTTCTGCTGCGTGGTCTGGATCTTTTTCCGCCTTCCTGAACCGAAGGGGCGAACTTATGCTGAGCTTGATGTTCTTTTTGCGGATGAAGTGCCTGCGCGCAAGTTCAGTTCGACTCAGGTCGATGTTTTCCACACAGTGGGTAAACCGGCCCAGTGAAAGGCATGGAGTCTCGTTTGTCCTGTAACTTTAGCCTTTGAAGCCATGGGGGGAGCCAGTTTTTGGCTTGCGGATATGAATCGAGACACAAATTTAGTCCTTCGTCTTGCTGGCCTTCCCTATTGAATCTGTATGTAGATATCTAATCACTATGGTGGGCCAATTCGTTGGAGTTTCTCATCCCTCTTCTTCGCATTTGCCGGCGCGCAAATCTCTAACAGCCTCATGGACCCCTTTCCTGCTTGACCGCTCAAGATTGCTACATATGATTTTTTTCACGTAGTGAGGTTCGATCGATTGGCCTTGACTCCAAAGGCTAGTACATAATGAGTGGGAGGTAAATCAGCGGGGAGCGACCAGCGGCAAGGCTAGGCCAATGATAACGGCGGTGAGCAACCACCTGGCGAAACACGAGGGCTTATGTATTGCCAAGGTCTTACTGCGGGGTACTTCATTCCTCATTCCCCAAACTTTGATGGTCCTCAATTCTCCTCCTCGTTTCCTCCCTTACCCGGTGGAAGCCCAAACCGCAGAAAACCGAAATGTCTTCTAAAGGAATACCTTGTGATTCATGTCGCCAACGGCGCGTACGCTGTGAAGGATCTTCCCCTTGCGTTCCCTGCCAGCGCGCTCAACTCACCTGCAAACGTGAATACATCCGGAAACCACGAGGTCCAAAACATGGCAGAGGAAAGAAGATAGCCGCTTTAAGGGCTGCTCAGTCGCATTCTGATCATGATCATGTTGCGGTTGCTGCTTGCGAACCACCAGGAGAAGGTTCCTTATCCCCGGAGAACCTGTATCGACTAATGGAACGTTGTGTCGACGTCTATCTACATCACATGTACCCAATCATGCCGCTTTTCAGCCAATCCGCGCTAATCCAATGGCTCGAACGGCCACAGGAGCCAAATGAAAAAAGCATGCTATTTGCTCTGTGTGCCCTGGTCACCGCGTTCATGTGCGGTCACAGTGAATCCATCATTGGGTCTGGGGAATGGGCAGCGGCCGCCCGCTGGTTCATAGAGAAGAGTCTTTTGATCCGGACTGACTACAGCTTTGTCGAGGACAACACTGTTTTGACGCTGCTTGCGTCTTTCTTCGTCGCTGTCACGTACTTTGAGTTGCATAATCCTCGACAGAGCTGGTTTTATCTTCGCGAAGCTATTACTTTGGCGCATGCGCTGGGTCTACACACCGATGAGTATTATCGCAGCATGAACTATGTGGATTCCCTGTACCATCGCCGAATTTTTAATATTCTCTTTATCACTGAGAGATCCTTGGCCATAGCAAGGCATAAACCAGTCCTGATATCCCGACCGTTGCAGCTTCCGGCCCCTGGCCCTAGTGATGGATACGAAAATTTCGACGAACAACCGGAGATTGATCTTGGATTTCGACAGCTTGTACGCGTTTACTCACAGATCGATGTGGAATTTCTTGATTTCTGGAGCCAAAAGAGTTCGGTTTGTTCTAGCTCGTCATGGAAACAGTGTGGTTCGGATTTACTTGCCCATGACGGTGTCATGTCCGACACCCAGAGGGCCGATATTTGTGTGACACAGCACTGGTTGGACCTCGTCCTATGGAGAGCTGCCCTCCAGCAGTTCTTGCTCTCTACCAAAGCAGGGTTACGGTCTAGGACGTTTTCATATCCAGAGGATATCGCCTTATCCCTTCTACGGGTGTTAACGTCGCTCCCCCAAGAGTCCGTTGAAGTACACGGGCTCGGAATTGTGAGTAGAACATTACAAAGCGTGTGTGTTCTAGCTAACGTTACTGGCCAGTTCGAAAAGATAAATGACGTGGGGAATAACCTGGCAGACTTCATCCACTGTTCAACAGATTTGACAGGCTGGACGGAAACCATGGCACAGAATTTGGATCGACTGAGTTCAATTTGGAATTACCTTTCACTGAGTCCAAACTCCAATGTGAAATATGCTGTCTCTCTCGGAAGACGATTAGCCGAGTTTGACCTCAGCTACAGAAGCCCCTTGACCAGGCTTCCGGCGTTAGACTCTGTAAGTGGAGACTTGACAACTGGCTACCATGACTACTAGACTCTCCTGGAATGTTTGTACGGCATGGAAGCACAGTACGTTGACAATTGCAAATCCAACCTCAGAACCTCAGAACCTGTGTTTCTGTCGCTATTCTGCCGGTTCCCGTGCCTGTCCCCCTTCCTCTAGTGGTAACTTTGATGTCAGAAAACAGGCAGATATGACCGGGTGTTGGGACACCAGGTGACAGAGGAAGAATCAGTAATAAGAACTTTAGCCTGAGTCATTCGTCTTGACACCCCTCATTCTCGTGCGGAGAGGGCCCGGCTGCCGCCTTCACCCAATGCACGAACCAGATGCTAATACAAGACACATTCTGGAACAACCCTAGGCTCATGGACAAGTTACCGCCTATAGCGAGTGAGACGGAGCTTATCTGGTAAGGGATACTCGCTTGGAAGCACCACAGCTGGGGTGCGAAGCACTGGGTGGGCCAGTTCTAAGCTTATTTGCACACAAGCCAAAGTACTGAGCGCCAATTTGGGCCATCGATGAATGAGATAATGGGAGTGCAAAGGAATAAAAAAGAAAAAAAACTTATTATTTCTAAAGGCCTTAACCTGTGAGCTGTACACCAGTAAACCTGTATCGTGCCTTGGCTTCTCCCTGGATCCTGCTGTAAGACCCTCGTGACGTCTAACCAAGATTGACCCTCAATCTTTCTCAGCTTCACTAAGAGCTCCGCCTCTTTCTTGGACCATGTTATACCCCTCCTCAAGCCTCTTTTGACCCTCCTGCGAACGTCCGGACTTTCTACGATCTCAGGCTGGGGGCTTGAGTGATAAGTTCGCCGAGCTTCTCCTTCAAAAGCAGTTGGTGAAGCGCCAGACATTTAATGCGATAGTGCACCTTCAAATAATGAATATAGAAACTGCAAACAGGTTTGGCGTTGACACTTGACGGCATTGGATTGCGATTCCCATTTACAACGACTGTTAAGGCGGGAAATAAAGTAGGGAATGATTTATGCGTGTAGCGTATCGGAGCTGTCCATGACACCACAGTAATGGGGGCATATCAGGCTAAGACGCCCAGGCTCTCGGGGCCGAAGCAGCCTTTATACAGCACTTTCCACCCACATTGCGAGTCTCATCATATATTAGGAGGAATATTCCGTTCCGTGGCTATTTAGGAAAATGTAATCTAACGTGACTGAAAGCAGGACACCGAGACAACCCTAAAGTCATCGCAGCCGTCGTCCTCGCCAGGATAATCATCCTCTGGGAGTTGCAAAATCATGACAAGTTCGGACATGACTAGTGTGGGAGCGCACGTAGGCAGCCCTATCGCCCAGCAAAACCGATGCAGCATCGTTTCCCACATATTAGCTATCTACCCATGTTGACTTAAAGCGAGTAACTCACTTGGGTAACCTTCATATATTCTCTCCTCCAATATAGTTATAGGGGAATATAGGTTATATGGTGTATAGGGAGTTTCTAGACAGAACAAGGACTTGGCTAAGTATGCCCAAGGGTCAAGCTTAGCCTGTAACACTGGGCTGATAACCTATTAGCTATAGAATATGTAGCAATGTATCCAGGCAAAGGCCGCTCTGGTATTAAATATATAGAATGGTAACCGCGCTATCTTCAGTGGCTACTGCCTCCGATGCCATATATATTACCTGCTCTACCAGGTGAGCTCCTGACAAAGGCAAACAGCGTGAAGATCTGCCCTCCTCCGCGCATGAGTAGCGATAGAATCATCTCTGCCGGACTTAGTAAGCAGGTTTGTCGTCGCACTGATCATCCCTGAAATCCTGAGGGCGTCTCCCGTGCTGGCATCTGCCTTGGCGGAAAGTTTGATCCAATAGTAAGCGAGAGGGTGGGGATTTCCCGAACAATTGTTCGGGAAATCCCCACTTTACTCTTAGACTAGGGTCAGCCACCACTTTGAAACCAATTGCATGCTCATGTGCATCGTACCGTGCATTAGCTCCTGACCCAACATCGGGGGCTTATGTAGCAGAATACTGTGGGCTTCGCATATCGAGAGCTATCATAGCAACCCGGAGGAGCTCTTGACGTCAAGGGCTAAACCCACAGCTTATGAACAGCCGAACGCCATACAATAAAAGAGCAGGGGTGCGCATGAGCGGCAAAATTGACAACCACTATCTAGGTACAAACCAATGGCTCTCCTCCGGCTTTGGCTGTCAAGGGGGGATATCTCGGGAGCTTGCTCAGCCCATAGCCGCATGAGATAGATTCCACCCGGCTCCTAGAAACGCGTCCTGCAAACGTATCTCCTATCCACCCAGCCCTAAACTAGGGTGGGATGGCGCCCTGTGAAACCAGAGAAATCGATTTCTGATTGAGTGCAACAGATTACGGGAAGGTCCGAACATATCAAAGACGTTCCCTCGCAGGAGTCCTAGTGGCCATGATAAAACGCCGGTTACTGCGGGGACACAGGAGAAGTTGAGAAAAATGCTAAGATAATTTGTATAACCCCGCGATTCATATAGTACCATCCCATGATTCCGACCCCATACATCCATCAAACGAGGGAAAACCAGAAATGCAGTACATCATTTCATCCTACAATTCATAACGAAGACTGAGCCTTAATTCTCGGGATGTACTCGTTGCATATGCGTCGCAAGGTTATCCCTCCGGTTGAAATCTCCCACAATTCGTCACAGGGCAGACGAATGAACCGGGGGAGATATGCTTGGTGTTGACGTGGCGCCTCAACTGGGTGGGCCGCGAGAAGGTGCCCCTATACGTGCATCCTTGCCATTCGCATTTGAGGATTGCAGGAGGGCGGGTACCGGGCCTTGTTAGTACTCAGTTAGTTTCGTGGGCGAGCCGTTCATATTAGCGACGGATGAGGAAAGTGGGAAAAACGTACATCGATGTGACAGTTCCGAATGCTAGTGGTCCCGCAGCCAGGCCATTTGGTCCTAGCATTGTCCGCTCGGGGACTAGACCCGAGTTGATGTTTGATAGGGCCCTGGGGGGGTGAGATCGGGTTGACTGAAGCTGGATAGCCTGGTGCTGAAATGTAGAGTGTGGATTTGGGGCGAGAACGTGGTAGTATAACGGTGCGGCGGCCGTTGGAGGCCCCGGATTGAGGGGTGATGAGGTTGAGATGGTAGCGTTCTCCAAGCGACCGGCGCTGTCATCCTGCGCCCATTCTGGCTGATATATAGGGTACTGGGCCATATCCAAGTTAGGGTATGTGGGGGTTTGCTGTGGTCTGGCGACGACATTGTTCATATTCGCCCACAACCCTAGTGTGGACCAGTCGTACTGCGATGCATTGGCGGACATAGCTGGAGAATTCGCCGAGTCGATGATAGAAAGTAATAAGAGATGTAGTTGCTCAATTGAAGTACTTAAACCAAAAAGCTGATCCTGACGAGAGGTAAGTTGTGGAGAGTGCTAGTCGCATTTATACCAGTAGCCATGGCTCCTGACGCGAGAGTTCAGACTCGCATCACGCCTATTGAGGGGCAACTAAGTGATCAATTACTTCGAAATCATGTACGATGCGGGGCTAGGATCTGGATGAATCCATTGTTGTTGATGTGGGGACCTCTTGGTCATCAGGCCAATAGGGTGCTCTACTAACTCATAGCTTACTAGGTCCCCCCTATTTTATCTAAAACCTTCATATATTTAGAACCTTTACATCCTACTTAATCCTAAAGGACCTAAATGTTATGAACCCTGCAAGGTGGCACCGAAAGGCAGAACCCAATACCAAGACCAAGAACCAGCCTAGGCCAATGGCCACAGATCCAGAACCATAGACAAATAACCATAGTTTAGGGGCATAAAGGACTATAATCGGAAAGGGATTATAATCCTTAGATAAACAGCCTATGCTTGATGGGGAGGAGTCACTTCTGAGGCCGCTTTGCAACTAGCATGTTGCAAAAGGGAAAGAAATCCTGGGAAATTGCCATTGACACTGACCGCTACCAGAAGTGTGAATCCCTGCACTCCCACCTATAACCATTGTTCGGAAGAACCTATTTGCCAATTACACATATTGTCAAGAACACTGCAACCTATGCTGCTCACTAATACCAAACGCTACAATCTAAGCAAGATGCTTTCCTGTAACATCTGCTAAGCCCCCGAGGCGTCTCTGGTTCCTATGATGAGGCTCCGTCACTGGGAGGTTTCAGATGATGAACAATCTGCTCAAACAGACCCTGAAGCTCGAGCTCGTGAGGATTTTGCTGAATGAGGATGGACTGTACGCGCATTGACTCGCTGCCGTGTGGTTTGGTTGCGCTGTCGGTCTCCAGAGATAATGTCTTTAATCGCTCAAATATCGGCTCAAGAAGCCCAGAAAACTCGGCAGCTGCTGAGTTTCCGGCGGCGCAGTGTCGCAGGACCCACAGACAAGATCTAATGCCTTTTGAATTGGTTAGTATCAAAGCCGCGCTGTTATATTGTTGCAGGCACTGGCAATAATCGAGGAGTAATGTTATGCAGGAATGGTAGGATGCATGACTAAGTAGCAGTTGGTTAGATTTTTCTCTTTTTTACAAAATTGAAACCACAAGACTAAGTTGGTGTGGACTTGAGTGGTGGACTGCATACATTAGGATCCACGATTGCGCGAAGCCGCTGTCCTCATTGCAGATGGCAGAAATGATCTGAGCAAGCTGCTGGGAAAACCCTGCATATGTTTGGCGGACGCGGGCAGGGGTATTAGATACTCCATTCTGCCAGAATCGATATATGTAGCGACCGTATAACAGAACATGACTTTCTAGATATACTGCATGTAGCAATAGAAGGCATCGTCTATACAAGGGCCTCATTGCATTATCCTCAGCCAGCAGGGCCTGCATTTGCAAGGCGGCTGGGAGTTGCTGGCGCCAAGTATCCAGATTATCTGATCTCAGTTCAATATCATGCCAGTGCGGATTCTGGATTGTTCGTAGGCCTGAAATGACCTGTGCAGACAGAATACTAATTTTGTTGAATTGGAACTGTATTAGATCAGGGGAAATAGAAGAATTAGGAGTAATATTCTCAGCGCTTTGGAGGTCCATGGATTTGAGCTTTATATATTAGTAGAAATGGATTAGTTGACTTGGGTAAACACTAACAAGTTGTTGTTCATTGACTGTCAAATTTGGCATATAGTTGAGATTGGCACTTAGCCAGCTAAGTTATCATTAGTCAAAGGAAGCCAATAGAACACGTGTATAATGATATTCTCTACCAATCAATCGTTACCAATGTCTGTAAGAGCTTTAGTAACTCCGGACGTTCACCTTCTCGGGCCGCTAGTAGAGGTTGTAGGGATACGAGTCGGCGGCATAGGGATAAACCACATTCTATGGCTTGCAGTGAGAAATAAATTGCAATTTCAGGATGTGAGAGTCACCTAGCAGGAGTCGCGAGCTCTCAAGATTTGTCAAGATCAAGTATGTTGACAAACAAACCATAACTTTGATCGCTTTGTTGGAGTCTTCCTTTACAGTATCACAAAGGAGAAATATAGCACGTTGGAAATAGGCGCTTTTCGATGCTAGGCTAATTTCCTCGCCATTATATTGGCCGCCAACAGCAGCGATGGCACACAGCTCACATATACTCTGCACATCTGCTACTGGACCGTGATGAATCCGGTGAATTAACGCCTGTGTAGCCTCGTCGCTTTCAATATAGGTTAATGTACCTACACAGGAAAAAAATGCCGAAGTTGCAGTCTGGGAAGTAAGCTCGGCTGGCAAGGTGCTCAGGCCTGCAGGACCTACCCTTGAAGGGCCTGCTGCTGTGGCTGGAGATGGCGGCGGTCCAGGTTCATCGATAGCGCTAAGACGACGCTTGCCCTTGGGATCCCCAGGAGCTGCGACATCTGGTCCCTGCTGTGAATAACCAACAAGCTCGCTTGTGCCCTGCGTTTGCAGTTGTTGGGTCGTACTTTCAAGCTGTTGTATTCTGCCTTCTAGCTCCTCTATATATGTTGAGAGATGTGCTCTTGTGCGCTTGTCGAAGTCCACGTAGTCACATGATCTGCCGCGAGTCAGGCAATAAGAGCATGCGGGCCTTAGGCCATCACACTGTGCAGGTGTATTAGTTTATTTTATCAATATAGGGCTTAATTAGATTTCTCATGCACCTTGATCTTTCGGATTCGGCAAGGATTGCATGCAATCTGTACTTTGCGACGCCTAGTTAAAGGCTCTCCCGATCCACTCGGAGGCCCTGTTGGAGGGGGCGGACCTTTCGGAAGCAATGGTGGGAGCGAGGCCATATTTTAATCAGGTTTCAACAAGATGCTTATCAGCACTCTACCGGCTATGATTTAATAGAGTCCTCGATGTGATTTTCAGCTCCAAGGTCATCTAGATAACACGATATGTTCGCAGTCAGTAAAGGGCAGTTATTTAGGCGAAGACTGTGGGCTGGGCGGGGGGAATCTCGATGGAAGAGGGGCAGGAGCACGTGCCTCCATGCATACATTGGCTGACTTGGTCTTTTTCAATACCCACGAGAGGCGATATCCTCTATGTCCCTGGAGGGACCGCATTGTGGATAGCCGGCAACAGTATTAGGTTTACTAGTATCTTAGCCGCCCCAGGTTTTCTACTTGGCTACGATGAGTCTTCTTTCGCTATGAATGGATATTTATAATCGGGTGTCCGACCTTCTACAGCAGGTCTTGGTGCCTGGCGAGCACAGTCTTGAGGGGAATAGCAGGTCGATGTGATTGCCTGGAATCTTTATCCATTTCCACGCGGTCCACCGGTTGTTGGATGGAATCTAAAACTCTATTTAAACCGCACCCTTGTTGCCTTTTTATGGTTTTTGTAGTTCAGGTGCTGTTGTAGCGGGGGTTTATGTAAAGTTCATAGATTATTGAATAAGCTATTCTCTCCTTGCGCCCCGCTCGGCCTAATGGGTTTTGTTACTTTGTTTTTGAAGGGATAAATTACTTACCCTATAATGGAATAATTAGTTTCCTATGGGCAGAGATCTGACAATACCTACTGCCGGAGCTGGCAAGCCTTGCGGTAGTTTGTGACGACTAGCAAAACCTCTAAAGAGTTAAGAATTTCATGTCTGAATCGCCCTCCTTCTTGTAACGTTGATTGCTGGATCGGATCCGAGTATGTCGGCTAACAAAGCTTGAAAGTCAATCTACCCACAGGGCCATGCCTCGGAAAGCGAGCATATAACTCGCGTAGATCAGAAACGCGCATGATGTGCTCTTTCAGCGCGTCATTAGCAGCATCATTTATTTCGCGGGCAATAATGATATAGTATATATCCTCAAAGTAGGAAATTAGTCTAAGAGGGTATTCATAGGTTCGTTCCTGCTTCACAGAAACAATGATGTCGAAAGACCTGAACGTGGGAGTGGTTAACATCCGACAGCCAGCTTCTTGAAGGGGTTTTTGTATGCTCTTAATACTTTGCGACGCGTCTGCAAAGCATAATAGGACATAAATATACTCCAACCCGACGGATCCTATGTCATATCTAGAGTTGTTTAACCCACCCCAGAAACCCCGTCCATGGGTTGCTGGTCTAGAAAACCCAGTGGGTTACCCCAGAACCCACTGGGTTGCCAAGAAGTAAATTACTAGATATTATTATAATCCTATTACATACCCATACTAATCACTAATAAATTATTGTATTAAATACAGTAATTCCAATATTAATATGGATTATTGCCTAATTAGGCTAGTTAGGTTATTTGGGGTGGGTTGCTTAGGGTCAAAAACCCGCCCCATAACAAGCCTACATTCACCTCTTTTAATCCTAAGAGAGGTTAACAAAAGTAAGGAGGAATATAGAGTATATCCAGGCAAAGGCCGCTCTATTCTTAAAAGTAAGGAATAGTAACCCATGCTTATTCTTAGTAGCTATTGCCTCTGATGCCGTATACATCACCTGCTCTGCCAGGCAAACTGCTGACTAATATCCTTCTATTTAGAAGTGAAGGCCGGCGTGGAGATCTGCCCTCCTCCGCGCATGGGCAGCACTAGAATCCTCCCCGCCGGACCCAGTAAGCAGATTTGTCGCCGCACTGATCATCCCTGAAACCTTGAGGATGTCCTCCTGCGTGATGACATCTGCCTTGACGGTCCAGCCCAACTCCGTCGGCAGACGCTCGTTCTCTGTATTCACGACGTTAGCCCTCCATAGCCCTTTTTTTGTCCCATCGACTCATGGCACCTAAGGGGTAGAGGACAAACCAAAGAAATATTCAACAAGCTCCCGCTCAACCTGGCCTGTCTCCAGGTCCCCGAAAGCAATAATCGGCGCTGCGACCTCGCCGAGACTGAACTGCTCCGTGCTCTGGGTAAATGTGTATGTCGGGTTAAATGCGCGGGAAACGATTTGCCTTGCGAGCTTGCTGTTCGTGAGCATCTCCGGCGTGAGGGTGGGCGATGTCCAGAAGGCGCGCGTCTGAGCGAAGATTGTCGCGTTGAAGATGTGGTTCGAGCCTGCGAAGGCGTCGGCGCGGCTTTTTTACGTCCGTCAGTGGTTGCCTGGGCTTACTTCTGCTGGTACATCTGCGCCAAGGGTAGGGGTTGGATGGAAACATAGACGTGGGTAAGGGGCTTGGTACCTTAAGCTCGCATCGTGTTCGAGGACGTTATGTCGGTTTAGATGGTCCCTTGTAAACTATATTAGCGGCAATCCCAACATAGGTCAATTCCTCCTCAAACTGGTCGACCTACAAGGTAAAATAAGTAGCATTCTCCTGGGGGTTTGCCACGATCGCCATGTCGAACATGAGGCTGGCGAGACTGGCGTTGAAATTCAAACCTGATGTGAGTGCATCCACGACAACAGCGCGGGTCAAGTTGCGACCATCATGCGGGAGAAAATTGTGGTTTGCGAGCGTGTTCATCATAGGACAAGGGCCGCGGACTAAGGGAAAGCCGAATTAGTTGGATGTCAGTTCGAGGGGAGAGTGGGAGATGGACAGCGAACGTACAATCACCTAGACCGGGTGGGTGCCAGTGATGCGGATCGTGGATGTGGGGGTTTGCGGAGGCAAGACCGACGAGGCCGAGGATCGATTGAAAGCCAAACTTCATGTTGCTTCGGGGGGTCAAAGTTTTCACTTGGAAGGGTTGATAGATGAAGAACGAGTATCATAAAGGAGGACATTGACCTTGCTTAAATACTTTACCTCCTAGGTAGACCGTCCTAAGGAATTTGAGACCACCAATGACGACGAGCTAGTTACGCATCGCCCACAATCGAGTTTCATGATTTCCCTCGGCGTCCCTCAGATACGATGTTGCCTGCCAAATTGGAGCTTGTCGATCCTTGTGCAGCGGTAAACTCATTGGGCGGGGCGGTTCGTACTCGTACGCTTGACCCAACACAGGGTGATCCGCGGTGGCTCTGACACTATGTTTGAAAATAAGTCATGAAGAAGCCTAACCTCTTTGCTTCGTATATCGCATTTCTCACCCATTAAAGCTTGTGATCAACTAGATATTCCCGCATTGAGCTTAGATGATTTGGTCCTGATCAGCATATGTTAGTTATTATTGCCTCTATTACAGTAGTAGTAGCAAATAATCGCTGAAAGCCCCTCCTCTGATTTTAGTGATAAATTTCTCATCCTAGCAGTTTTATATGGGTTAGGGTTAAACATGACTGTGAAGCCCAGGCGGGTGACTAGCAAACATCTGACCGAGCCTCTAAGTAAGCCTCTAAGCATGCCTTTGAGCGAGCCAGCCTTGAAACAATCCTTACATGCAGAGCAAGCGCGTTTATTCTACCATACAAAACATATAGGACGATAAATATCTCCACTAGAAAGGGAAAGGAGGTGCGGGAAGAGGAAACACCATGGACGACCCATCATTTGAGGGTCTCGAGCAATTAGGCGGTAGTAGTAATGGTACTACTTTATGCCTCAAGGGTCAGCGAGCGTAAGTTTAGTAACCTGAATCTTCTGTGGGGTGTAGAGAGTGCTAAGCTAGAAGGCCCATTTATATAGACAAGATATTTATATGTATAATTATTAGTAAGTGTAGTACCAAGATACTAGGCGTAGTCATGAAAAAGTTTTCGCGTGGGTCTAATAGGCTATTCTACTCGCGTTCTGTAGAGGCTATTATTTTGGATTCCAGGAATACGGGCAGCTGGCCGGTAACCCTTGACCCATTCAGGAATCTCGTTGCTCTCCCGAATCCCGCTGTATTGTAGGTATACGCAAGCTTAGCAGCACCGCGCCATGTAGCTCGGAAGAGAATCCTCCCGATGAGAAGACTCCCACTGACCGTGTACGCTGCACCCGGGCCCCGTGCGGGAAATCACTCTCCCACCGCAATATCGCCATCACAAGCCCGCCGTCCTTATGTTGCAGACGGCAAATACCACCCTCGAGAAAGAAATGCGCTTTGTCGACGGTGACAAACTGCTGCTTCGCACTATGTCTCGTATCTTGGGGCCGAACATATACTAACTGTTTGACTCTGGGCCGAGAATACGTGGGGAAAAGAGCATTGCAGCTCGAAATTTAGCAACTGGTAAGAAGGAAACAAGGGTGAGCTGATTATATAATAAGCCATATTGTGCTTTTGGAGGTCGGGGGGGGGGGGGGGGGGGGGGGGGGGGGGGGGGGGGGGGGGGGGGGGGGGGGGGGGGGGGGGGGGGGGGGGGGGGGGGGGGGGGGGGGGGGGGGGGGGGGGGGGGGGGGGGGGGGGGGGGGGGG